>JARJCQ010000034.1:600000-1177059 GCA_029281465.1 Mycena epipterygia | reverse complement strand
TCTGCCCCTGGTCTTGCTGTCCGGCGTTCCCGTGGGCCACTGCGTACGTCGAGTTCCCGCTGTACGTGCTATACGTGCTCGGCGAGCCACCGTACGCCGACACCCTTGAAGGCGACGGCAGCGCAGGGACGGGCGGGGCGTCGCTAGACTCCTCGCCGTAGGTAGACGCGGTGTGGAACGCGCGGCTCGTGCGCGAGTACACGCTCGTGGTCATGCTCGGGCGCGGGTGCGCCGCGTCCGCGAAACTGACGGCCCTGCTCCCCCGCTCGGGTGCCTGCGCATGGTTCCTCGGCCTGCGCGCGCCGACGCCGACGCCGACGCCCGATCCGAGGGACGTCCGCGGCAAGTCCTTCTCGCTGATGTCGATGCTCCCGCCGCGCGTCTTCTCGCCCATGACGACAGGCTCGCCCTCGACGTTCCCGGCGTTGATGGCGCCGAACGAAAAGGAGGAAGAGCGGTTCGCCGCCATCGACTGGCGGACGGCCTCCTTTGCGCCGCCGGGGGTGATGGCCTTCCAGTCCTGCGAGATGGTGCTCATGCGCTTGTCGAGCTTCTCGCTCCACGCGCTGCGCTTCGCCGCGCCGCGTGCGCGCGAGATCTTGAGGTACGCGAGGCCGAGGAGGATGACGAACAGCAGGGGGAGGAGGACGGCGGCGGCGGTCTTGCCCGCGCTGAGCTTGTGCGTCGACACACCCGACATGGCGCCGGTGACGGCGGTGGTGCCCGTGTCGCTGCCGCTGAGGCTGGTGTCGGCCGCAGCGGGCGTAGTGGAGCTGTTGGCGCTCCAGGTGGCGGTGAAGACGGGGCCGGCGGGGATGGTGGACAGGAAGGGGGGCGTGGAGGCGGGGACGACCATGAGCTGCAGCGACGCAGAGGGGGTCGAGTTGTACCACCGCGGGAGGATGGAGGCGTCGTACGAGCCCGCGGCGTAGGGCACGCCGGTCCAGACGTGCAGGCGCGGGGTGGCTAGGCCGGGGGCGTACAGGTAGATGTCGACGGCGGAGGGGGCGGGGAGGAGGCAGGAGAGGGACGGCGCCCAGGAGATGGTCAGGGGCGACAGAGCGTCGTGGCTGGAAGCGAGCGTAGGCGCTGTGTAGAACCCACCCGTTGCGCAGCCTATTCTTCATGAGCTTTTCGTCTCCTACTTGAAGGTAAAAGAAAGACATACTGGGATCAGGCGCATCCGCCCGTCTAGCCTTGGAAGTGGCCGGTTTGGCATGGCGGAAGGGGGCGCCGGCTTTGCTGAGCCGAAAGTGCTCGAATCCCATTCTTGTGGATTCGTTGAGATTCTGAGGAATCTGTTTTGTGAAGGAGCGTGGGCGTCGGACGACGGTGGAGGTGGAAGGAGAGAAACAGCAAACACTGTGACGTGTGACGGCAGTGTCACTGATCGATATGTCCTTTGTTCCACCTGATCAGCAGATGGCTGCCAAGGAGACTCGGTAAAGGGGACAGGGGTAGATGAGTCCGCTTTCAGAGGGAGAGGAGAGAGCACGTAGCGGAACCCTTGTACCCTTATACCGCGCGCCGCACCCGAACAGCGTGCCAGTGAGGTAAGATTAGTCTGTAATAGTCCCCGGCCTGTATAATAAGTGACTTCTTGCCAAGTCCGATGACTCCGATCACCCTGTGTGTCGCAAGTCCGTCATCTGTCCTCTCGCTTGTGTGGCATAGACTACATCTCAGCACCAGAAGAGCAGCTCTTGTAGATCAGTGGCAGATCACCACCGCTCAATGCTTCGGATCCGGATAATGGGTATGTAGTGGGGACGTGGGTTCGAACCCCACCGAGGGCATGAAAATGACGATATCTTTTTTTACCCTTTTTTTGTGGGCTTTATCGTGTATCACTACATACTTACAGCGATTAATTCTCTCAGTCCTGTCTGACAATTTAACCCTGCATACATGCACTCTGCTTAGCATCTCAAACACCGATTTAAATTTAAGCTGACATCCAGCCCATCAAGCTTGGCAGGGCGATCTACGACTGATCTCAAGAGTTACAACATCATAACGAAATCACCACCAGGGAGGCGTGGGTTTGATCCCCACCGAGGGCATGCATATTTAACTGTACTTTTTCCCCTCTCCATTTTTGGCTCGCAAAATACACCCGTGTCTTGTCTGATATTCAGGCCCTATGAATCAAATCCAGGTTCACGCCATACCAATAGAGGTGCCTTTTCTGTCTGAAGATATCCACTTCTATCTGAAGGCCCCTCATAGATCAGTGGTAGATCACCCTGCCGAGATACCTAGGTGACTAGCAGTTACCCTGCTTCGCCACAGATGATTTTTTTTTTAAATAATTAATCAGCTTGATTTGGACATTCAAACAACATACATACTGTAACACCACTCTTTGTTAACCTTCAGTTGACTCAGTGCACATTTAATAATTACACAAATGTCCTAGCTACATGGTGATATTGAGCAACATCTCTGAGCATCTAACCACAATAACTCTCCAACATCTGTCCCGACATCTGTGGGTTCATTAACATCATATTCGACATTGAGTGCCTTATCTAGTACTTGTGTATGCTAGATCTGGCCAATAAGCGATGATATTACCAATTCGGAGACTCATACCACAATCTGGATCAGCCTCCAAGCACCTTTCCCCTTCTGCAACCTTCCCTCGTAAGGTCTGAGCTTGTTTCTTGTGTCTTGTGTCCTGCAGCAGCTGCTGTCGCAGACCGAACCGCCAGATCATCGTGCCAAAGCAATTCATGTTCTGCACCAGGCTTCTCCACTTATTCTACACGGTCGATATTTTCTCCCGATGTTTATTCGGCCTGGGAAGCGACTCACCGCTTAATTTATGTGCACCGGAAACGGACCTGGCTTGAAACCAACCGGTGTCTATGCTCGGTCAAGAGCAGAGCCTATTGCACAGAACTCGCTGTTTCTAAATACTTGAATTAGTATCTTCTGCAGAACTTGCCATGGTTGGCTCGTTGGATAATTGGTGTACTTAGTCTCAAAGGCAAATCAAATGAAATTTTTGTCTACTGTAACCCAATGTGACCATCGACCACCTTGCAAGCTCAAGTTCCCATGCAGATACATACATCCTTGAGTGAATGTTGGATCATGGCCAGGTTGGATATATATATATAAGACTGTCCAGGAATTCACACAGAAAATATTTTGACCTCGCTTCGAAATCACTGGACTAAGCGGTAGTACGATCTCGTATTTTCATTCCCGTACAAGCCAATATTTGTCAGTTCACTGTGTATCTCTGCGAAATTTGCAGAAAAGACGGTACAAGATCCCCTTGCAGCTACTGAAGACAGATCTGAACCAATTGTGAAATTTCGGCAACATGGTATAACCCAGGATGTGCGGGTTGCAGGATGTCATAGAGCAGCATATTCCTCCAGTAAAGATTTATGTTGCAGTAAGCCATTGGGTTTGTGGTGTTGGAGGGGAGAGCAGATGAGGGCTCAGGGTGAAATGTGTTGTGATGGTTGTCTTGTATGCAGAATGGTGGAGCTTTTGCTAGGCTTGGGGCAGTGGAGTGGTGCCTGCACATGCATACTTGGGATAGTACTGTACATTGAATCAAGTCAGAACATTCAGTCAACTTCCCAACTTACACTGGGGGCAAAACCCGACACACCTGGGATCCAGGTGCGTCTGACGCACGCATTTCCTTCGCACCTCACAGTATGAAACCACAGGTTGAAGGGATCGAGGTGTTGGTCAGTAACTATTTTGAGGACTCCAGAAATAATATATGGATGGGCAACATCGCGATGATTTGAACAGGCAAGGGAAAAGGAGCAAGGAGGTGAAAGCCCACAACAATTCTGAAGGAAAGGATTGCCTCTTCATATACTTGTAATAGTACTGCATTGCCGCAGTTGAACAGCCTATTGTACTGCAGCACAATGTGGAATTCCTGGACATCCCGGGAAATTTTGATACAAAGGCTCCATTGACTGCTGTTGAATCACAGGACTCATCAGCACTGTTTACAGTCGGTGCGCTGCGGCACAGTGTGGAATTCATGGACATTCCGGAAAGTTTTGATGCCTTCAATCAACTGCTATTGAATCACAAGATTTGCTCTGTCTTTCCCAAGAAGCAACAGGAACGGCGGGGATGCTGCAAGCACCAGGCCTATTTGGGGGTGATTCGAAGCTGTGTGTTGGAATTTTAGTTACACCATGGGTCTTTTGACATCACGGATGAAGAGTAAAGTGAGAGTTGCAAAGAAGGGGATAATATTCATGGGGATGAAACCAAACAGTCCCCAATGAAAGCCGTCCATTTCATTAAAGAATCAGATAATGTGGAATAGTAACAACCGAAAATTTGAAGGAAAACAGAGATGTTTCAAAGACCCGTAGTGTCTCAGAGACCGGTAATAGACTGTAATCACTTGCTAAAGCTGCCACGGGCAGAAATCAGCATGTTTATTGCACATGGATTCCAGGTGTGTCTGATGCATGTCTGTCGCAGGTGTGATCAACCCAGTGTGCACAAAGGAAATAAAGGAATCATTGCCTTTATTTTCTTTGTGCACAAAGGCTGGTTGTTCAGCCACAGATCAACTGCTCCTTGATTGCCAACACCGATTTGCAGCTGAATGTTTTCGTTGGCTCTCTGAACTGTGGGAGGACGCTGTTGCATATAACCCCTCTTCCGAATTTCTGTACTGCTCAACAATAAAATCTGGATTCTGTTTTGTTGCCGAAGCGCAGCGTAGGCATGTCTAGTGTGTTCATAACCTTCTAATACATCCTCCAAGTGATTCCCACCCCAAGTTTTGCCTCTAGTACCCTCTGTGAAAATCGAAATTGTTTCACCCATGTTTGGCAATGTTTCATTAGATCATTCCTTGAGACACCCCCTTTTCCATTATATCATTGGCCACACAGTTATTCTCCTAATTCACTGATATAACATGTTATACAAAGGCCCTCCGGGCACCCCCTGGTACCTCATTCTGGACCTGGCTTCATATACTAGAACCAAGTAAATGGATTCAGAAGTGGCCCGCTCGCAAGTCTCGGCCGACTCGCCTCCCTCGCGTGGCCTGATGCTATACTGTACAGGCGTGAACATAGGCAACCGCCCAAGGTGCGTTACGCACAGCCACAGGTCTGGAGTTAGCAACGGGTTACCTTATTTGGAAAGATACCTGCCAAATAAGGCAAATTTTGCCCCGCAGGGCCGAAAAATTGCCTAAAATAGGCTCCAAATCTGATTTTTGAGCGTTATGTTGGTGATTTAGGCAACGATTTTGAGGGTGCCGTTATGCGTTACGTTGCCTACGTTCACGCCTGTACAGTATTCTGGATGGATTTATGTGAGAATTGACGGACAGGCTTAGATATTGAGTTTCAAAGGTGGTAATGAAAGTCATTCACTAGATAGACCGCTCAAAGTTCGTTCTTGGGACGATTTAATCTTCATACACACAAAGTTGACACTGTGGGATGGGAACAGAGTGGGAACTGCGACCAAGGGGCTTTGACATTTTTCCGCTCACAATAATGAATTTTACACCACTGAATGGTGGATTGGGAGGCTTTTGCCCCTAAATTCACCCTATTTATTTAGTTATTTATGGCGGGCCGTGCTGTACCGGGGTGATCGGAGGTGATCGCGGAATTGTATTATCGTTCTGAGACCTCAGACCTGGAACCTAAGTCGGTACCAGGAATCAATGGGATTTGAGCATGGGGGTACTTAAAAGTGAATTAATTGATTTGGCTGTCTCAAGGACCTGTAATAGACTGTAAGTAATAGGGTTAATTCTAAGCATCCTAGTTTGTACCTCCATGTTTCATCAGACAAATCTCACATCTAAGGATTTGCGGTTCGGCCAGACTCTGATTTTTGCACCAACCATTCACCAATCCCAGAGTTGATCCCAGCCTCCGTGGAGGGGTTGGCAAAAATAAGGGTTCGGAGTTGAAATTGGGTCTAGAATTGATGTGCTGATGGGCCATTGATGGATTTGTCTGTTCGTATTACTATTGAGATAAGGCTAGAATCGTGCCAACCCCGTAACGTGAGGGTGGGTAGGAGACTGGTAAATAAGACATGCCGTTGCTTCGCTCTGGCAGGGATTCTAATTCCCGAAGTTAATGCACTCAACAACCACAGCACTGCATCCGAACTTTGGGACTGCAGAGGTCTGCAGGTGTAATAGAGATCAGTTATAAGTCTTAGGAGGCAAAAATTGCTTTCATCCTCTGGGGTCCCAGTAGCTACTGATAGACATCGAAATGAAATGGGGCTTCCACTCAGAGTGAGATTGATTTCAGGTGCAAATTTTGCGGTACACCAGGTAAACATATAAGAAGTGACCTATAATAGGATTTGCATGTTGATAAATGATGATATGGAGAATTAGCCACGAAATTACTCTTGCTAGAAATTTGGGCCAATATCGCAGATGTGTGTAGTACCTGAAGCAAAAAGCCATCAGTGCTCACTGCTGGAAAAGAAGTTCGCCAGAACTCACGTCACAAAGGTCTGTCTTATTTAGAGCTTGCCGTGGACCATCATATGAGGATGGCACTGTTTAAACAGCTTTGATTGCAAAAATTGGGCTGCGTCCAATTACATGCATGATGCAAGATTAGTGTACATATCCGGCATAGTGTGAATAATCATCCGGGCTGCGAGAATCATTAATCTAAAGCTCCGCATACTGTATGCCAACGAAATCAGAGTCCATATAAAAGTGTTATCAACTATCATAAAACTTGTGGAGTCTGACTACAGGAGACTAGTAAACACCGCGCCGGCGACAAATTAAAAACTCTCTTCACCACGTCGTGCAGCCCGGTATCATTTCAGCTTGCAACCCAACTGCTTACTCCATGTTGTTTCGTAGGGATCCCCACCATAACCGTATGATACGGTATACGGTTACGGGCCATACGGTAGTTCCGTACCGTCCCGTATAAGCCCTGATCCACCGCTTGTACGGTTACGAGTACGGTACGGGTTTTTTGAACACGAGATGGAGAGCAGCCACATGGAAGGGGCTGGTCAACCCAGACTAAGGCAGGTAAGAAATGGTCGAATCTATCATCTGTAGCTCAGTTGGTACTATTTATCGAGAGCCGTCTGCCGTATAAATACGAGTTTACGCGTTTGCGAACCGTCCCGTATACCGTTCCGTAAGGCAGGAAAATCACACCCATAAGTGCCGTATTCCTTACGCCCGTAACCGTATACGGTTACGGTGGGGATCCCTACTGTTTCGACCTCCCACTTCACCGTCTCCGTTTTGACTCCGTTCTCATCACTTTATCGTCGGGCGGATTGAACTTAAGCTTGAAGCATGACCCCAATCTAACACTTTAGATTAAAGTAGACCTCGTTTAACTTATCCTCGTCAGAAGCTGTTCCAGTAACTTCTCCATCGCCACCATCCGCCCTTCAACAGCCGCCTCCAGCCGCCCAAATCGAGCATCCAGCTCCGTCAACCGCTCTTCGATGGAGAAATCCTTCTCGACCACTAACTCCTGCACCCTTACCAGGGCGTGCGACAGAAAATTATGCTCTCCAAACTTGACTGCAAGTTCCCCCTTCGCGTCGCATTCCCAGCAAATAAAACTTGGTTCAACGCAGTGCACGCAATACCAGCATGGCTGAGTCACCGGCTTACTGCACCCGCAGCACCGAGGACCGCTTGCAACCGAGTCCGGGAGCTGCGTTGAGGATGCCACCGCAGACATCGGGTGGCCCGGGGCGGGGTCGCTGGACTCTGCCAATGTTTGGGGAATCGAGACGGCGAGTGTAGGGATACGAGACAGCCGTTTGGCGGACATGGGTGCTTGTCCTTCCTCATCCTCCGTGCCAACCTCCTTCTGGGAATCGCCTGCCGGCTTGACTGCAGTTGCCTCATCCACGGATGGTTTGAAGAGCGTCCGGGCGCGCTGCAGCGCCTCTTTCGCGTTACGATATATTTTGCCAAATTCGCGCGTATGCACGACCTGCCGGACTTTCATCAAATCGTGATGCGGTAGGTGTGGCTTTTGCAAGTCGTCCACATTGACACATTTTGTTATGCAGTCCGGTAATTCGCAAAAGTCGACCTGAAAACCACATGATGAAAATCTGACGTCGATACGGATCAAAAAAGATCATACCGTGCTCCAGGTCCCTTTCATCTACAGGAAATCCGTAACGTTATTGTAACGTATCTAGGATTGGTCTCTACGTACCTTAGACTGGCACCCGAGACAAATGAGGCGTGCACCACCTATACGAACGCGACAAGAATCACAATATGCACTAGGTAGAAATTAATACGTGGGTTCAAACATGTTCTGTGACCATTAATTACCAATGATCAGTCATGGCCCTGATCCGTTGCTCTGCAAGGGAGTGATAAAATCTGCTATCTTGAATGGTCAATGATTTCTTCACGCGTGCGAAATCTGTCTCTTCCAGGTTCGTCAGGGGTGGCCCGAACTGTGTGCTGCCACTGCCACTGCTGCGAATGTACAGCTCAATGAACCGCCGTCGGTTGTCCCGCCGTGCTTTGAAGAACGACCACGTGCATCGATCCCGACGCACGTTTTGCATTACCGCCGCGATTGCGAATCCCCACAGCGCGCGCGCCTTGCTGGTTTGGAGCTCCACCGGTGCGGGCACAAAGCACATATTCTCCGGAGGCATGCATTTGAACACGAATGCTCCATCATGTGTCGCAGGATCTTGATAATCCCCAACGGAACCAGCAATCGTGTCCGTACTCGCGTTCCACACACCGGCGTAATACTGCGTTGCGAATCGGAAGTGTGCGGGGAACGAACGCGTGAAAGATATTGCCACGGTTCCTGATTCGTTGCCTGCGTGGCACTCCCCCGCTATCTTGAAGTCCGCCCGGTTGGCGCGAGAGGATCCAGCGAAGTGTTGCACTTCGCCCTCGGCCCAAGAGGGCTTGAGACTGATCGAAAACCCCGTACCGGTGGGCCACAACGAATCTTTCGGCCAATACAAGTGGGCATTCCATTGGACCCCAAGAACGCCTTCGACAGCTGGGAGCACCTTGGGTGCGGCCGCGTCCAGCTGTGATCCATTTTTAGGATAGGCGTATGCGGCAAAATCGAGGGGTTCTTCGTCAACAGGGTAGTTCAAAATCTTGCGAATATCTACGTCTTGCGCCTCCACGCTGTCGTCGTAGGTATATTCCCGATATTCACTAACATAAAAAATATCAAGGTCATTCGTCTATTCGCGGATTTGACTCACCCTTCCTGGACCATCTTAGCATTCCAGAGCAGATCGGGGTCGTTCCAGGATTCATACTAGTCCATCTGCAGTCAGTAGCCTGGCCGCTCGTCGTACGATAGATGAACGCGCACCAGACCATGTGAAAATAATTTGAATTGCTGCTTCAAATCCAGTTTTTGCTGTCTGAAAGTTGCTGGCACACACGTCAGACTTCACTTTGGCGAACAGCAGTAAAACCAACACTGCAGAAGCTCAACTCGAGTATCGAGGGCGTCAAAAACCAATGCGACAGTTTCCGCCGCATCGTCCAATTCGTCTGGATGCACCGTCCGCTTCCGACAGACACGGAAGATCTCGAAGTGTCGTTCCAGGAGGAGATACACAAGCGGCAGAACAAACTGAAATTATATCAGTTGCTATGGATTTTAGTCGAGGTAAAGAACACACTCTATCTATACGGCCTGGTCCTGATCCGAACACAATGAGTAACGCCCAGAACGGGAAGTCCACAAGAACGAACCTGTTACCAGCTCCAACGTATCAGGTTCATCGATATCATACTGGAAACCTTCTAAATTCTCTGCGGAAGACCAAACAGTTGGAGTGGAATTTTAAGAACGAGAACGGCACCTGCCTCGAAGTCGAGCCTCTTCCGCAGTAACGTAGGTCGCAAATTTCTCCTGAAAGCCAGAAATCTTCAGTGTCGCTCAACCAACATGTAAGGATGAACTCACTTGCAGACCTGCGTTAAAATCGCAGTAGCTCAGCGACTCTTTAAGAGTCTGGACTCCTCGAAAAACTCTCTTGAGGTAATTATTTACGGACGTCTTATTGACTGGATCGATGTTCGGAATTATGGAAAACATCTTTGCTACTATCCCGGTGATCTTATCCGCGTAGGCCGCCATCACTTGATGATGGCCTACGAAAGTTCAGCATATTGTTCGCAATTGGGCATGAAGCTCACCAATGGACCAATACGCTATCCAACGAGGTAGACTGATCAGAAATGAGTGGTCAGAAGGAAGACAGGATTCCACAGTTCGAAAATACCTCCATCCCGGTGGCCTCGTCGTTGTAAATTCGTTCACCTCGCCGACGGTGATAAATCCCGAGGCGTCGTCGTCGAATGCCTCCGAAATTTGTTGAAGCCGGACAACGCTAAAGATTGGGGTCAGTGAATTTCATTCGATCCATCAGGAGCGCGGGCGTACTTAATATAGTCCAACGCCCACTCGTCCGCCGCGTTAATGGTCGTTTTAGGTTGTTCTTGAGGCTGCCCATCCGCGGCCTTGTCCTCCTTAAGGTGCTGACTTTTGCGCTTCTCTTGAAAGTGGTCACGCAACGCCATGACAAAGTGGCGCGCCTTGACGCTGCCACGCCAACCCTGCTTAAAATTAGAACAGGATATAGATGAGGCGCACTTCAATCTCACCATTTCTTTCCATACTATGTGGACGTCCTGGAGCATATTTAAATACACACGAACGAGACAGACTGGGACGGTACGAACCGGATCGATGATTCGATCGTGAGGTCCCGCAGTGACGGCGTTTATGACACGGTCTCCCTCGCGCTTTACTACGCGATTCATCTCTACGCTGTCAGTGTTCGTCTATCAGTGGTGGTGCTCCAGATACGAGACAAGAACACACGTAATCTGACGCGTCTGTGCATCAAGCTTTTGCCTGAATTTGTCCTTGTTCTGTTTTATCGCATCGTCTGGATCGCCGTCGAGGTCTTCCTTCAAATCTTCCAGGCCGAATGACTTCCCGGATTTCTTGGCGGGCCCGCCCAACTTGGCTTCAAGCACGGTGAGATCTTGGAACACATTATTATCAAGCCACGTTTGCCCGCCTCGCTTTTTTTTCTCTTCGATCATTCTAACACCACGAATGAGTCCTATACACAAGGAGAGAAAAACCGTAACGCACTGCGACATCTCCTTCTGAGCCGGGGTCACAAGTTGGGAGATCATCTCCGTGAGCCTCTCTATCTTTGCATCCAGCGCTTGCGTCGTCTTGTGAATAGCGTCGACACCAAGCGCGGTGTGCATCGAGAGCGCGGCTTCAAACTCCGAGCGACGCTGCGTGAAGATGCCTCCGAACTTGGCGAGCTTCTCACTCCAGATTGGGCCCTTCAAGACCTTAACTGCCTCAGCGCTTCAGAGCAATTAAAGCAGAGATAGCATGTGTCCGTACCGACGAGCTTCTTTTTCGAATAAGTGTCGCAAGCTAGAATGCTCGTCAATGGCGGTGAGATACTCCAAGAGGATGACGTGCCGTTTGCACAATCTATAATATCGTTCGCCGCGCGTTTGGTGACCTCCGCCGTCTTGCCCATGATAGTGGAGCCGTCGGCCGCGATCCCGTCTACGGCCTTGACGTTTGTGAGCCTGTAGAAAATTATGAGAGGAAGATGAGTATGACTACAGCTGACACGCACCGCTTAAGAACATCCATCATCTCCATCATCTCCATGTGCAGTGCGAGTATTTTCTTGTCATTCTCGCGGCGTTTTTGCTCTAGCGCCCACGCAGCCTTTTACAATATTAGCATAAACTGAGACAAATATCCTGTAAAGCACCTTAAACGGCATGAGTGCCACTAAGGGTTACGATGAGTTGAGAACGTCGCGTCACAAGACATGGTCGGACGTACCTTGAATGAATCTAAAAGATCAAATTTTCTGTGGATAAAGTTTACAAGAACATGCGGCGAGTGAAGACGTACGGATGAATCTTGGCTATTTCCTCCAGCGCACTCATCAGGACCGGCATTGCCTCTGTTAACGAATCAAGACCCTTCTCGAAGGCCTCCATCCCTCCGACAGCATTCAGGACGGTCTCGGTTTCAGCCACAATCGCTGCGCCCTGCGCTTCCTTCGCCGTGGCTCCGGTAATCACATTTTCTACCGTAATGAGCCTTCTAACCCGTGGTGAAAATGTACAGATGGGACACACCTACAGTCTGCAGAACCTTATCCGCTTTGCTGATCTCAGGATCGGTAGTCGCAGAGATCCATGCAGCCTGCAGGCTCTTCGAAGAATCGTCCTGCGGTACGGCATTTCCGATGGGAGGGGGGAGAAGTGGGCCGGGGGGAGCGGGTCCACTCGGGGAAGAATAAATGGGTGTTTTCGGCGTGCTGGCCGTTGGCGGAGTTGGCTTGTCGAAGTAATTGTCGCTTGTATGGAGAGAGGGAGAAGAGCTGCTTGGGGGTGTTGGCATCGCCCATCCAGAGATCGGAATCGGGGGAGGAGGTTCGGATATGTTGTCCACGGATCTCGAGCTCGTTGGCGATTGGCTCCTTTTCCGCAGGCTTTTCCGGCTGAGCTTCTTCAACAGGGCAGGCATAGGCATATTGGGCGGTCAAAGGCACGCATTGCAGACTGTCTGTCCTTTAAATAGATGAGGACCGAGTGCTATCGGCATTAATCATCTTGAGCGCCGTTCACCCTGCTCTTCGGCTCTTTTCCTGAACACAGCAACAAAATTAGCTCAGAGTGCAAGTTATGCCATATCACGAACCGTCGTAGCGTGTTCGATTCTTGAAAGCAAGCCAGAAAACAACTTGCACGAGACTTCAAATGAACTCACTCCTCGTTGTTCTGGGATCGCCCAAAGTAATGGTAGTCACAAATTGAATAGCACGTTAGGACCCGCTGTAGACATATTTAGCTCGCGGTGAAATACGCACAGATAGAGTGGCTTACTAGGCTGGCAACAAGGAACAGTTCTGTCAGTCATCACCTAGCCGAGCGCACAGCATTTCGGACGGCCTTTAATTGCGACCGAGTAATTAGGCCTTCCGTAAATTGAATAACAAGTTAGGACCCGCTGTAGACATATTTAGCTCGCGGTGAAAATACGCACCGACAAAATCGCTTATGCTGGCACTAAGGAACAGTCTGTCAAAAGTCGTTACGAGGGGTTGACACAGTTGTAAGGCCTTTAATTGCGACTAATTAGTCCTTACTTGGAGCATATGTACCTGCGATCATTTCGGATTTACGAAGCAAAGTCGAGGAAGTGAGAGGAGAGCACAAAGCTGACAAATAGAGGTCCGAACGGTCAAGCCCAGATTCAACGCGCCGCAGTCACATCCATCGATCTGGGCGGGACCACCTCGATGCTCGCAAGGATTTCGTCCGAGACGCCACGCGCGACGGGCGGCATCAGGAGAGCGGAGACTCGAGGGTGTGATGGTCGCCAAAAGTCGTTGTCCGCATGAGTCCGCGCATGGCTGCGATTTTCTTTCAAAAAAAAAATACGTAAGTATCGCGGATGCAAAGGCGACGCCGCTGAGGAGAATGCAACGCCCGCAGGACAGTACGCTACGCCTCCATCGTCCCGACCTTGCGTGACTGAAGCCCCCATCACAAAGACGGCGCCCGTGTAGCATCGCAGCGAAAACGGCGCCCAGCGGCGCGGGCATTCCCGCGGGCGTGCGGCGTCATCTTTACTTGCTCGGAGGCGTGGTCTTTACTCGCTCGAGTGGGTAGGGCTCTCGAGAACGCGGAATCCGTGCGAGCGGGATGCCTGCCGCACAGAACGCAGCGCGTCGTGCCCATCCAGCAGCGCAAAGATGGCGCCCAGCGGCGCGGGCATTCCCGCGGGCGCGCGGCGGCATCTTTACACGTTCGGAGTGGGGGGGGGGGGAAGCCTGTCGCAGCGACTTCAGTGCGTCGGGATCTGGCCGTGGGGACATCAGCGGGTGGAGGATGGACTTGGAGGCGTACGAGCCCACCGCGTAGGGCACGGCGCTCTAGATGTGCATGTACAGGGGGGCGTGGACAGGCCGGGGCGCACAGCCGAGGGAGGAAGAATGATAGGACGGGGAGGGCATAGCGAGCGGAAGAGAAATAAGAATGACGATATCGCATCGAGGGGAAGGACGGGCAAGAGGGAGGAGGAGGAAGGAGCCAGAGAGAGGAGAGAAGGAGGGACGACAGGGGGGGAAGCGGGGGCTGACGAGGTAGGAAGACGCCACGGGCGATGTGTGAGGAGAATGAGGGATGAATGTTTGCCCGCGAGGACCAGGAGAATGGATGAGATAAGGGAAGGAGGGAGGGAAGGCCACCATACACCGAATCATAGTGCGCGCTAAGCACGACGCGTTGGCGTTGGGCGTGCTGGGGAGAAGTACGAGGCGGCGGAGTCGGCGTCGAATGTGTTAGTGCCTGTCGAAAGAAGATCGTCAGCGATCCGTCGTCTCGCGGGTCGAGAGGAGAATAAAAGGACTCGGGTGAAGCAAACGGATGAAGAAAAGAGACAAACCCACCCTGCCCACTCCGGATACACGACAGTATGCAGCCTCCCCGTCGGGCTCACGCTCTGCGCCCCACTCTCCCTTTCGCTGCTGCGAGACGCGCGCCCATTCCCATAAACCGGCGGCTTTGGCGTGGCTGAAGGGGGCGCCGGCTTTGCTGAGCTGAAAGGGCTCGAATCCCCTTGGGTAGATTCTGAGATTCACCGTCTGCTTTGTGAAGGGGTGTCGGACGTCGGTGGAGGTGCAGAGAAAACGCTGTGACGTGACGTGATGGCGGGCGTCACTGATCGCCTCGATCGGATGCGTCAGAACTCTAGTAGCGCACAGGCGTAGATTTCATTTGGGAGAGAGGCCTAGGAGAACATAGCAGAACCAGTACGTACCTTATGCCAATGTTGGTCTCTCGGCCTGCAACTTCTTGGCAGGTCCGTCGGACTCCGTCCTCTCCTCCGTTTGTGTTTGGTGTGTCTGGTATAGGTCACATCTCAACGGAAGGGCGGCCATCGTAGATCAGCGGTAGATCACCTTTGCATATCATGTCTTTATAAGAGAACCACGTACAAGGGAAACACCACCGAGGGCATGCCAAATGGCACGGCGGTCTCTTTTCTTTTTCTTTTTCTTTCTTTGACCTTTTTTAGGGAGTTCACCGGGTATCACTATAGCATTTAATTCTCCCAGTGTCTGCCATGATTTAACCCTCCATAAATTTCTGCTATCTCGAATATACACCGATTTAAGTTTCTCTGCTTGAAAAATACAAGATTTACCATCGCTTCGCTCCGGCGCGGGTGCTCTAGCCCCACTAAATATCTAGAACGATGCCTTTATAAAGTTATCCGTGTCAAGCTTTTCAAGCCTCCCCTTTGACTCATCAGCCTCAGCGCTGCAACTTCAAATGTTGGAATTTTGGCGAAACCGCCACCGGCATCACATTAGGGGCAGTCAGAGTCGCCGGTTTTGGGCGGTTCTGAGGCGGTTCTGATTGTCGGTTCTGAAAATGGTTTTGATTTATTTAATCATGGAAAATGATGAAAACCCAGAATCGCCTGCAATTGCAGAACCAATGGGGGCGATTCTGGACTCGGTTTTATAACGATTGCATTCCCGGTTTCTCTTATCACAAAAACCTTGAAAAAGACTACGAGAACTGGAACCAGAACCGTCTTTTAATTGCAGAACCGCCTCTGGAGGCGGTTCTACAAGGCGGCTCCGGTTCTGGTCATGGAGTATTAGAGGTTGGTGTTGTTATCCGTCTATCTACCGGAGATTTTGAGTCAAATGTTTTCACCTGTTGTGGTGTGAATTTGCAGAGGGGCATCGTTGAAAATCCATAGCCTGCAAGTCTTTTTTTTTGTTTTGAGTCATGAGTGCTCAACTGGCTTGAGTGAAGTGACAAGTCTAGCTCAATATTTTGTGTGGTGAGTCTGGCTTGTGTGCTCGGGCATTGAGTTCATGTCTCTGACACTTTCTTCTTATAGAGGTTGTAACTTGTAACCTCTAACACTCCATTGAATACAATCAAGACGGTAACTCATAAGGGGTCCTACAGAAACAGGGACTACTACCAAACTACTACTACACCTACCCATATCTTACACAGTTGTTATATCCCCCAAGTCAAGCCCCAAAATGTATGTAAGGCACCCAGTGTAAAAATGATTTCTTTGCTCCAGGTTGTTCTCGAAGGTTCTGAATGGCAAGATGCAGTGCTTCAGCTGCCCTCGTTGGATCTGGAGGTGATGCCTCTAATAGATGGGCATAAACATCACCAGCAACTTGTGGGCCATCATTGTCCATGATAGACCACATTGTCCCAATGACACCTCGGTATCCCGCTAGTAACATGCCAGCAGCAAGATGAACTGACTCATCTTGGAGCTCTTGGGAACCAGTAGCAGTTTGACATGCAGAGAGGAATGCTAGATCAGCATTTGGGAGAGATAGCTGGATAATGTTTGAGAGTGTCAACCTTGAACTTCCAGCAAGGAGGAGGGCACTTTCAGTTGGAGAGGTGCTCTGTACACCATGGCAGGCGAAATGGACCCATCTGGAATCCTTCATGCCTTTCTGAACATTTCCTATTGTGGCCATATCTTCATCCAACCACAGAATGGGAACTTTTCCCTTGGCATGCTGCTCAATAGATTTGATTTCTTCCTGAGTTCCTGGGATGTAGTCCTGTCCATAGGCTGATGGCTGAGTCACAGCAAGGAGTTGAAGGTCTGCCTGGGATTCAGATTGTGGGCGAAACCCTTGGATCAAGGCCGTCAACGATGGTGTATAGGACGAAATCAGGAAGTCAGATAATTTTGAGCCAAATGGTTGATTTTCACCATAGAGTCCTGCTGCATGGATAGGAAGAAATGCTAGTGGCCCTGTTGGACACCACCATATACGGCCCAAATCTTGGCTCGCTGGAGTCTATAGAAATCATTAGGATGGAAATTGGATGTGTTGACTAAAATAGCTTACTGTAATTGCAAGTGCATTCAGGACCGGGTGAACAATTTTAACCCAGAGCTCAGAGAGAATATGGGGAAAGATATCAGATGGAGTCATATCTCCTTCACGAGAGCCAGCCAGCCTATCACTGTGTTCAGGAGTTCCCATAATTGATGCCAGAAGTTTGGCCAAGGCCGTTGCATCGTGGATTGTGAAGTCAGTCAGTGGGACATGGATGACTTCATCTGCAAGGCCTGGCATGAGGACCAGAGCATCACATCCATATGCACTGATATTCAAGATAGCAACAGGGCCCATGTTTGCAGCAAGCAAAAGCTCAGAAATTGGCTTGGATAATAAGAACCTCTGAAACCCTGGTAGCTCTCTGATCTGTTGTAGGATATCATTCCTTTCAAGAACAAGGGCATGAGATTTCTTTGCAATGGACTGAAGTGACTGTGGTTCGATAGCATCAACAACATCATTGCTCCGGGTGCCAGCAGTTTCTAATGAGCTGGAGAGAGTGACAAGCTGATCAGCAAGGCTAGGATGGCTCTTCCTCAATTCATCTACTGGTGTGCGCAAATTGAAAAGCTGGCCCCAAATAACAGAACGACCTTGTTCCAGCCACTCCACTGCCTTCTGGTAGTCATGCACTGCAATTGCAGCTGAAGCAGCATCTCTCACAACTTGGCCTGCCTGCAAGAGGTGATGATGCCGATCAGTTATGGACAGCCCCAGCCATGCCAATTCAGGCAGAAGACTAATAGCAGTAGTATATGCAAGGAGTATAGATGAGGGTTGGTGAATATGGGCGTGCTTTGCCCAGCTTTTGGCTGCATCAAATCGTGTGCTGGCAGGGCCTGTTGCTGAGCATGCAGCTGAAGTATAGTGAATGATCAGCTGCTGAGAGTCCTGAGGATCACCCAGTTGTTCGAAGCGGCTGAGAAGTGAACGCCCAAGGTTATTCAGCAGTAAAGGCTTGTCTGGGTGGCCATCTGGAGTGAGAGCAACAGCAGTCTCAAATCTCAATACAGCCTGGTTGAGATCATCAAGATCACCAACCCGCTCAAAGCGGCGGAGGAGTGAATCCCCAAGGTTATTCAACCGTAAATGCTTGGGTTGGTGGCCATCGAGGGTGAGAGCAACAGCAGCTTCAAGTCTCAATACAGACTGGTTGAGATCATTGAGATCATCAAGTCGCTCAAAGCGAGACCTGAGTGAATTCGCAAGGTTATTCAGCAATGGAGGCCTGGCAGGGTGGCCTTCTGGAGTCAGAGTTAAAGCAGCTTCAAATCTCAACACAGCTAATTGTAAGTCTGTGAGGTCACCAACTCGTTGGAAGCGCCTGCTGAGTGACATCCCGAGGTTACTCAGACATGACTGCTTGTCTAGGTGGCCAGCTGGAATGAGAGGAAGAGCAGCCTCCAAACTCAATACAGACTGGTTGAGATCAGCAAGATCACCAAGTTGTTCGAAGCGCCTGCTGAGTGAACTCCCAAGGTCATTCAGCCGTGAAGGCTTGTCTGGGTGGCCATCTGGGGTGAGAGCAACAGCAGCTTCAAATCTCAATACAGCCTGGTTGAGGTCATCAAGACCACCAAGTCGTTCAAAGCGACGGCAGAGTGAATTCCCAAGGTTATTCAGCCGTGAAGGCTTGTCTGGGTGGCCATCCTGAGTGAGAGTAACAGCAGTTTCAAATCTCAAAACAGCTAGTTGTAGATCTGCAAGGTCATCAAGTCGTTCAAAGCGACAGAGGAGTGAATGCCCAAGGTTATTCAGCACTAAAGACTTGCCTGGGTGGCCATCTGGAGTGAGATTGGCAGCAGCTTCAAAGTTCAACACAGCTAATTGTAGGTCTGTAAGGTCACCAAGTCGTTGGAAGCGCCTGCTGAGTGAATTCCCAAGGTTGCTCAGCCGCAAAGACTTGTCTGGGTGGCCATCTGGGGTGAGAGTAACAGCAGCTTCAAGTCTCAATAGAGACTGGTTGAGATCATCAAGGTCACCAATTCGTTCAAAGCGAGACCGGAGTGAATTCCCAAGGTGATCCAGCCATGAAGGCTTATCAGGGTGTCCATCAGGAGTGAGAGTAACAGCACCTTTGAATTTCAATACAGACTGATTGAGATCATTGAGATCACCAAGTCGCTCGAAGCGCTTGAGGAGGGAATTCCCGAGGGTATTCAGCTGTAAAGGCTTGTCTGGATGGCCATCTGGAGTGAGAGTAACAGCAGCTTCAGATCTCAATAGAGCCTGGTTGAGATCATCAAGACTACCAAGTCGTTCGAAGCGGCTGAGGAGTGAATTTCCAAGGTTATTCAGCCGTATAGGCTTGGTCGGGTGGCCATCTGGGGTGAGAGCAAGAGCAGCCTCAAATCTCAATACAGCCTGGTTGAGATCATCAAGACCACCAAGTCGTTCAAAGCGGCTGAGGAGTGAATTCCCAAGGTTATTCAGTCGTAAAGGCTTAGCTGGGTGTTCATCTGGGGTGAGAGCAACAGCATCTTCAAATCTCAATACAGACTGGTTGAGATCACCGAGATCACCAAGTCGTTTGAAGCGGCTGAGGAGTGAATCCCCAATGTTATTCAGCCGTGGAGGCTTGTCTGGGTGACCATCTGGGGTGAGAGCAATGGCAGCCTCAAATCTCAAAAGAGCCTGGTTGAGATCATCAAGACTGCCAAGTTGTTCAAAGCGGCTGAGGAGTGAATTTCCAATGTTATTCAGCAGTGAAGGCTTGGCTGGATGGCCATCTGGGGTGAGAGTAACAGCAGCCTCAAATCTCAATAGAGCCTGGTTGAGATCATTGAGACCACCAAGTTGTTCAAAGCGCCTGAGGAGTGAACTTCCGAGGTTGAGCTGCAGTGAAGGCTTGGCTGGGTGGCCATCTGGGGTGAGAGTAACAGCAGCCTCAAATCTCAATACAGCCTGGTTGAGATCATTGAGATCACCAAGTTGGTTGAAGCGGCTGAGGAGTGAATCCCCGACATTATTCAGCAGTGAAGGCTTGCCTGGGTGGCTGTCTGGAGTGAGAGTAACAGCAGCTTCAAATCTCAATAGAGACTGATTGAGATCATCGAGACCCCCAAGTTGTTCAAAGCGACTGAGGAGTGAATTCCCGAGGTTATTCAGCCATGAAGGCTTTTCCAGGTGGCCATCTGGGGTGAGAGCAACAGCAGCTTCAAACATCATGATGGATCGGTTGATATCCGGCAAGCTACCGAGCTGCTCAAAGCGATGTAGCAAGGACCTTCCAAGATCTGCAACATAAATGGCAGGCCCTGGGTCATCCCGCACAGCATCATTGTATGCACAGACTGCCTGGTTGAGGTCATCCACAGTCCTGGATTCCTGGTAAGACCGTAACAGAATATCCCCAAGCATATTAAGCCACTGTGCTCTGGTTTCATCACTTTCACAGAGAAGAAGCCTCTCATGCATCATCTGAAGCTGCACAGCATCCATAGAAAATTCGGTCTTCCTGGTGTCTTCATACATCTTCTGCAGCTCACTTGCTATGCCCTGACCCTTAACAGAGGCAACTGTAGATGACTCAGAGACTAGTCTGACAATATGTAGGGAATCTCACTTGTATTTTCTGGCATGCCAATAAGATCTAAACCAGATACCTCCCGGTGTGGCAACTCGGAAACTGAGAAAATAGCACGGAATTTGAGAGAAGGGCCATCAGCATTCACTTTATTGAGGTGGCGCTGGAAGGCTACATTATAATGTTCAGTGATCATGCTCAGAGCAAGAGACACTGCACCTACACCGATTTGATTTCACATATTCAAGGACTTCACCTCGCACAATTTCAACATAGCCAACAAGGCGTGTTCCCTCAGTTTCACTCTGGCGCAAGACTGCCAATGAGAATGCAAGAGCATGGGGTGGGCTGAGAAGAAGTGAGGAACAGTGAATCCTAAGTATCTTGTACAAAGGCCACAACACACTCACATGTTCCATCCAAGATCAAGTTTCCAACTCATTTGACCATGCTCTGATGCCACTGGCAAGGCTTGCTGCAAAATATTTTCCTCAATGATGAGCTGGGCAAACATTTTCATGTCACTCGGAAGATCATTATGGGGATTAGTTAAGGACTTGACATGGATACCTGTGAGAAAGGACTAAGTATGGTCTGGCAGCATCAATATAGGCAGGTGCTTACTGCGAAGGTGAATGCTAATTAAAGGTCATGAATTAAATCAACAGTCTCAACAAGAGGTCCGAGATACTCACACTGTTTTCAACTCGGACATCGTTGTGAGGGGAAAAGTCGAGAAGTTTGAAGGCCAGGAAGTCCATCTTATATATGTCAAGGTGTCGTAAAGGCTGGGACCATCGATACCGGATCGCTCTGGACCCTGACCATTTTAGCTTATCTTCTGCCGTGTTGACAGCATGCGCAATGCAACTTCCATTCCCCCGGTGTCATCGCTCCCAGCGCTTCCCTCAGCGCCCATCCCGCATCCCGAGGACAAGGTGCGGCGGGAAGGTGACTCCCATTCTCGAAATCTCCGTGCAAATAGACTCTTCCCCCGACACCGAAGGACCTCACTTTGGTGGTGATTAATTGGACACCAACGCCAAAAATACAAAGCTTTTGCTTTAATCACCGCTGTCTGGTGGCGTTTTCATTTTCCCGGTCGGCAACTCGGCGTCGGAGTTAAGATGCTGTACTGCAGGTCATTGGGTTCGGAAAGGCATTAAAAAGTCCGTAATGATCCTGTTACGTAGAAGGCTGGACACCACTGAAAGGCAGCTTGGATGTTCCCGGACGTCAATTTGGCGCGGGAGCTCGCGCGCTAACGGAAGAAGTTGATTGAGTTAAGCGCTGAGCATAGGATTAGGCGCCAGTCAGCGTTAAGCGCCGACAATGAGCGCCGAGCAAGATGTGTTTCCACCGCGCCGTGAAGCGCAGATGGTGTGCGAGCCAGTACTTAGAGTGGAACGTACTTACTCAGACGCAAGAAAGACTCGGAAAAACTCGAAGAAGGCAACTCGAAGAAGGCGGAGTCCGCTGTCAATCAAGTGGCTGTGATGCCGACCCGCTGATTTGAGCGCCCCGTGAATTATACACATCTCCTTATCCGCCACACGCCGTGGGGCTTGCTTCCTGGCGGATCCGCACACTGCGCCCTTCCTCAGATCCGCTCTGTCTGTCGATATCGTTGGTTGTGCTTTTCTGAGTCGGAGTGATGAAGATCTCCAAGGTTTTGCGCATTGAGTTACATAATATTAATATTATTGAGGGAGGCTGAGTTAAATGCAGTACAGCGACCCGCAAGAGGTAGTGGAACCGTATTAACTGAACGTTCGGGTGCAGAATCGTATTGGGCTTTGAGTTCCAAGTTCGGGTTGCTTTCTTCAAGTTCAAATTCTGCGAATGCAACGCAGTCATCACACCTGCTAGGACAGTCTATGTGGATCCAGGCCAGTCCTGTTTATGTTGTGCATGTTGGACGATAGCGTGAGCCAACACGCCGCGGAGCGTTCGTCAGGCGTAGACCTGAGATTCAGTGAGACGCGGTCTGTGGAGGAATTTGAGATAGGCACATTGTGGGATCTATTCCGGGGTTCAAATATCCTCCTTGAAGCTTATGCGCGACCAACTTGATGTCTTGTTCCGACTCGGATTCTATCCACGTCAAGTCCAGTTACTTATTTGTCTCGCCACCTCTGCCTCCAACGTAATTGATTTCATTCAGGCTACGGCGGACTAGCCCGCACGTACTTCGCGATCAATCCCACACCCATTTACCTGCACCCTAATCTCGTGCAAACACAAGCCTCCGTTTATCCGCGCCTATCTCGCAAAGTAGGGTTACTTGATATCAAAATTTGAAACTGAGAGGAGCCTACCAGCACGTATCCGCTTGCGTTCGGCTACATTCCACTCCGACTCGTTATCCACAAGTCGAGCATCCTCGAAAGGCCCAGCGACAGGATAAAAACCCCGCGCCGCAGGTGGACGAAAGGACGTCGGAACCGAAGCACATACGACATCATGTTGTATGTGCCGCGTTTACATCCATAGATCTGGCCCGGGATCTCCAAAATCTTGTTCGTGCTCAAAAAGGAGTCGCGAGCGATGGCGGTGTCGAAAGACGGGGACTCTGTACGTAATGCAATGGGGAAGAGCGCGCATCGCTGCGATTTTTTTTAAAAAAGATACATAATCTCCGGGAATGCACAGGACTCTGAGAATGCGACGCAATCTGCTAGTCCCGATCTTGCCGTTCCTGCATCGCAAAGATGGCACCCAGCGGCGTGGGCATTCCCGTGGGCGCGCGGCGCCATTTTTACTGGCTCGGAGCACGGCGGGCACTCGGGAATCCGTGCTGCAAAGACATCAGCGTGAACAGAAATCCCGCCGCAAAGATATCAGCGGCCGTGGATAGCGCATCCATGCAGCATCACAAAGATGAGGCCCAGCGGCGTGGGCATTCCCGCGGTCGCGCGGCGTCATCTTTACTCGCTCGGTGGGGGCGGGACTCTGGAGACTCGCGAGCGGTAATCCTACCACAAAGCAAGTAGCGCGTCGGGATCCGGCCGAAAAGAAAGCAGCGGGTCGTGGATGGAAGCGGCGCCGGGGCAGACGTGCACGCGGGGTGGCCAGGCCGGAAGCGGGAAGGAAGGCGGGCGAAGATGGGATTGGACGGGGAGGGCATAGCGAGGAAAGAGTGGAGGGAGGGGGTCGCATCGAGGAGAAGAGAAAGGGAGGGACAATGGAGGCGGTGACGGTGGAGGAGATAGAGAAAGGTGGGGGGAGGTAGTGAAGGAGACGACGCTAGATAAGGGCGGGAGGGAAGGACGGAGGCCGAGGCGGAGGGAAAGCAGGAAGGACGAGAGCGACGACAGCAAGCAAGGGGAGGGACGGCAGGGAGAAAAGGACGAGAGGAGGAAGGGGAAGAAGGGGAGCGTCGGGGAGATAGAGCAAATAGAGGAGGGAGGAGAGGGAGTAGTGATGAAGGGAGAGAGGGAAAGAAAGACGACAGGACAGCGATGAAGACGTCGTATGGGCGGAGGAAAGACAATGGGAATGAGATGCGGCGAGGCGTTGGAGAGATGGAGGACCGGGACAGATGGGATGCAGAAATGATGGAGGATCGCGGCAGCGGTCTTACATGCGCTGCGCTTACGCATCGACACCCCCGACATGGCAGAGGCAGTCACCACCGTCGTGCCCGTGTCGCTGCCATTAAGACTGGTGTCCGCGGCGGCGGGCACGGAGCTGTTGGCGGTCCAGGTGGCGGTGAAGACGGGGCCGGCGGGGATGGTGCTGAGGAAGGGGGGCGTGGAGGCGGGGACGACCATGAATTGCAGACTCGTGCTGGGCGTGGAGTTATACCACCGCGGAGGATGGAGGCGACATGCGAGCCCGCGGCGTAGGGCACGCCGGTCCAGACGTGCAGGCGAGAGGTGGCGAGGCCGAGGCGACGGCGGAGGGGGCAGGGAGGAGGCAGGAGAGGGATGGCTGCCACGAGATGGTCAGGGTCGAGAAGGTGCCGTAGCTGGAAGTGAGCACCGGCGCTGTGTAGAACCCGCCCGTTGCGCAGCCTGCCGTCCATCGACTTTAACACCAGGAGAAAAGGAGTGGACGCACCGCGGCTGACAAAGAAAGGCCGATGCCGGCGCGTGATTTTCTCCTTCTTTCATCGACCGCGACTCTATCTACTCACACAGTACCATTGTCGAAGCTGAACGTTGAACAGCTGAAGATAATGCCATCCGCCCCCGCAGCATGAATCAGAAAGCTCACCGCCGGGCCCAGGCTTCGGAGCTCTAGTCTGACCCTTCGACTCGGACTTTGCTCCAAGTTCTGCTCGGAATGGACGTGTACGACACTGTGAAATTGAAGTTCAGCTACGCAATGGTTTCTTCTCTGTTATCCGGCTTTTCGACTCCTGATCCCCGCCAAATATTACGCCCATGGTTTCACGCAGAGGTTATTTTTCTCGGGTCCGCAGGGTTTCATTTTGGGAATCCACATCCGGGATTATATCTCTGGGGATATTGTTGGCCTCACAGACTCTTGCTGCCTCCTTTTTAGTTTTCCGATTCAACAACTTCGAGGTCTTCCTTCTGTACACAAGTCCTACACCATCCTCTACGCAAGATTCACCCCACTCGCACGTAAATCTTTTCACACCTCTCACCACTGCAATCTTGTCTCTTTCGACGTCCATTAATGGCAGGCGATACCCTGCGGCGGACCCAGATATTCCGGGGCGTAAAGGAATACTTTTCCCTAGCCTGCGCGAATGGCATGAGCTGCGTCACATTCAGAAGCTTCCAATCTAGAGTCTTTCACTCGGATTATCATCGATCAGCTCAGTCTCCTACCCAACCTCACGTTACGGGGTAGGGGAAGACTCAGTAGCGGTATTTTGAAATCGCAGTAGTAATACGAAACGACAAATCCATCAGAACACGTGGAATTCAAACTCCGAACTCTTATCTGCCCCAACCCCTCCACGGAGGCTGGCGTTTAACAAGCGTAAACAACATAGCCACCTCCATAGCGCAGTTGTACCGAACCTTTGGAGTCGAAATGGCACCTTCCCCAAAATTTGCACCCGAGGCCCGGGAGACATATGAAGACCTTTGGGGCTCCCCAGTAATTTTTTCGTCGGGTTAGGGGTGGAGAACAAATATTCACTCAAATTGTGGCTATGTTGTTGACGTTTGTTAAACGCCAGCCTCCGTGGAGGGGTTGGCAAAAATAAGAGTTCGGAGTTGAAATTGGGTCTAGAATTGATGTATTGATGGGCCATTGATGGATTTGTCTGTTCGTATTACTATTGAGATAAGACTCCAAAATACCGCTACTGAGAATCGTGCCAACCCCGTAACGTGAGGGTGGGTAGGAGACTGCGATCAGCTCCATTTTTCTCAATTTCAAGAGGCGCAATGTAACGGTGAGTGGCTTTATTATGTTCCTGATTTTCGACCTGGTGCTGACGCATATTGATTTCAGCCCGCATGGCTGTACAGCTCTGTAAAAGCTGAGCAAAACAGCTGTAAGTGAAATTATTTACGCAGACTCAGTCGTCTCAATTTTCTTTAAAGAACGCAGTACTACTCCGTCGACCCCACCCTGTTTCTTGTCACCTGTCATTTCAGCCATCGGGTGGGTATTATATATTTATTTCCCCAGGACCCGTGTTCATCTCTCGCCAGGTATCTCACCACTCTATCCGTTATCCAAAAAAAGCCAAAAGGCATTCGGTCTCAGTTTGAGGAATTCTTCGCGGAGGAGTGGGAGAGACCCCGACTTTGAGGACCTACCACTTAATTCCGGGGTGCTTTGGAGCGACTTGGCGACGAAGCCCTGCAGTGTAATCAATCAAGGCGCATCGCCTGGATATGGACCCCCTATCCTTCGCCTGTCACGCTCCATCCTCACCGACGTAGATAAATCATCATTGAGATAGGGCTGCGTGATACACGAGATCTGGTGAACATCATCAATCTCACCTTCTCAAACTACTCTTCGCAGGACTCCACTGCCCGCACTCAAACTCCCTCTACGGACATTGAAATGCTCTGGATACGATGTAATAACATCGATCTTCTCCCCGCTCATGTGCTTCCGCAGTTGACCACGCTGGGAATGCGAGAGGGAACCCTCTTTTCTCCGGCAAAATTCTTTGCGCTTGATCTTACATCCTCCCCATTATTCTTTACGAATTTCTCCATGGTATACCGTCGATAACCACCCTGTCCGTAGCGCTCACAGATGCGTTGGTGGAATTCTTACAACACATCCTGCGATGTATGTTTAAATTGATCGCGATGACTAGCGGTGCCCCGTCCCGCTCGCTACTTCAAAGTCTCTGATCTCCGTGTCCGCGCAGTCTGTCCGCGTCGCGTAACCCCCAGAATCACAGAGAGGGTCGTGGTTAGCGAGGGGGCAGGGGTAGATTTCAGAGAAGGGAGAGGTAGCACCCATGTAGCCTTAGACTTATACCCCAGGCCACACCCGAACAGCGTGCCACCGAGGTAACATCATCCCCGTGTGTTGTGTCCTCCTAAGGGCTGCCCTGGTAGATCAGTGATGGATCACCCTCCGAAGTTAGAGACAACAACTGAGAGTAGTTACGAGGAAGCTGTGGGTTTGATCCCCACCGAGGGCAGGTGCACCTAACAAACTGGGGGGCTTCTCGCGAGGGCTCTGTTTAGAATTCCCCAGTCAAATATAAACAGGTTTTAATTTTTGGTTTATAAACACTCACCCAAACAGGCCAGGGAGCAAGAATTGTGGGCAAATCCGGGTGATTTTTTTCGCGTTGCAGCTCTCGGAAGACATGAATCCAACAGGGAAATTTTCCGTTCCCTGATTCCGCGCAAGATAACTGCCGTGAAATGCGCACAGGGCGATATATACACAACTTCAGGTACTTTGACCCCTACTTCGACACTGGTATCCCCCGGCAAAATATTCACTCAGAGAGGCCAGAAGATGTGCGGACCTACATCTCACAGGTCGTCCATTCCATGTGTAACCTTCAACATTGAGTTTGAGCGTGAATATAAAAAGCAGAAAGACACTGCACCTGAGGTATTAGTCTATTGGTCTAGGAGAAACCGTGCTGCACTGTGTACAAATCATGGAGTATTAGGTTTATAGTTGGGAGAGGATGGCGTTGTCGTCGGTCTATCTACTGATTCTACTCGATATTTTGAGTCGATTTTTTTCACCTGTTTTGGTGTGAATTTGTGGAGTGTTGCTCAGCATGGTTGGGAATTGCTTGCAAGCCTTGTTTTGTCTTGAGTCCTAAGTGCCTAACTGGCTTGGTTTCTGGTTGAGTGAAGCAACAAGTCTAGTTCAATATCTTGTGTTATGAGTCTTGCTTGTGCTCGCAGGCATTGAGTTTGTGTTTCTGACATTTTATTCTTCCAGTCACAAAGCTCCTCAAGTGGGACACAATACACAAACTTCAAGTCAAACATGTAACTTGTACGCTCTAAGACTCCGTCAAATAAAATCAAGACTGTAACTCACAAAGGGTCCTACAAAAACAGGGACTACTACCAAACTACTACTACCCTACCCATATCTTACACAGTTGTTATATCCCCCAAGTCAAACCCCAAAATGTATGAAGGGCACCCAGTGTGAAAATGATTTCTTTGCTCCAGGCTGCTCTCTGAGCTTCTGAATGGCAAGATGCAGTGCTTCAGCTGCCTTCCTAGGATCTGGGGGTGATGCCCTCAATAGATGGGCATAAACATCACCAGCAACTTGCGGGGCATCATTGTCCATGATAGACCACATTGTCCCAATGACACCTCGGTATCCTGCTAGTAACATGCCAGCAGTGAGATGAACCGATTCATCTTGGAGCTCATGGGAACCAGTGGCAGTTTGACATGCAGAAAGGAATGCCAGGTCAGCGTTTGGGAGAGATAGCTCAATAATTTTTGAGAGTGTCAACCGTGAACTTCCAGCAAGGAGGAGGGCACTTTCAGTTGGAGATGTGTGCTGTACACCATGACAGGCGAAATGGACCCATCTATAATCCTTCATGCTGTTCTGAACATTTTCTATCGTGGCCATATCTTGATCCAGCCGCAGAATGGGAACTTTTCCATTGGCATGCTGCTCAATAGATTTGATTTCTTCCTGAGTTCCTGGGATGTAGCCCTGTCCATAGGCTGATGGCTGAGTCACAGTGAGGAGTTTAAGGTCTGCCTGAGATCCAGATGGTGGCCGAGACCCTTGGATCAAGGCAGTCAACGATGGTGTATAGGACGAAATCAGGAAGTCAGATAATTTTGAGCCAAATGCTTGGTCTTCACCGTAGAGTCCTGCTGCGTGGATAGGAAGAAATGCTAGTGGTCCTGTTGGACACCACCATATACGTCCCAAATCTTGTCTCACTGGAGTCTATGGAAATCATTTGGATGGGAATTGGATGTGTTGACTAAAATAGCTTACCGTAATTGTGAGTGCATTCAGGACCGGACAAACTATTTTAACCCAGAGCTCAGAGAGAATATGGGGAAAGATATCATCTCTAGCCATATCTCCCTCACGAGACATAGTTGCTCTATCACTGTGTCCAGGAGTTCCCACAATTGATGCCAGAAGTTTGGCCAAGGCCTGTGCCTCATGCATTGAGAAGTCACTCAGTGGGACATGGATGACTTTGTCTCCAAGGCCTGGCATGAGGACCAGAGCATCACATCCATATGCGCTGATATTCAAGACAGCAACAGGGCCCATCTTTGCAGCGAGTGAAAGCTCAGAAATCATCTTTGGTAATAGAAACCTCTGAAACCCTGGCAGTTCTCTGATCTGTTGTAGGATATCATTCCTTTGAAGAACGAGGGCATGCGATTTCTTTGCAATGGACTGAAGTGACTGGGGTTCAATAGCATCAGCAACACTATTGCTCCGGTTGCCAGCCATTTCTAAGGAGGTGGAGAGAGAGACAAGCTGATTGGCAAGGCCAGGATGGTTCTTCCTTAATTCATCTACTGGTGTGCGCAGATTGAGGAGCTGACCCCAGATAACTGAACGACCTTGTTCAAGCCACTCCACTGCCTTCTGGTAGTCATGGACTGCAATTGCAGCTGAAGCAGCATCTCTCACAACTTGGCCAGCCAGCGAGAGCTGATGATGCCGATCAGTTATGGACAGCCCCAGCCATGCCAATTCAGGCAGAAGTTCAATGGCAGTAGTATATGCGAGGAGTGTAGATGAAGGTTGGTGAATGTGGGCATGTTTTGCCCACCTTGTGGCTGCAGCAAATCGTGTGCTGGCAGGGCCTGTTGCTGAGGATGCAGCTGAAGTGTAGTTAAGTAGCAGCTGCTGAGAGTCCTGAGGATCACCAAGTCGTTCAAAGCGGTGGAGGAGTGAATTCCCGAGGTTATTAGAGAATGTAGTTTTCTCTGGGTGGCCATTTGGAGTGAGAGCAACAGCAGCTTCCAATCTCAATACAGACTGGTTGAGATCATCGAGACCACCAAGTTGTTTAAAACGATGGAGGAGTGACGTGCCAAGGTTACTCAGCCATGAAGGCTTGTCTGGGTGGCCATCCTGAGTGAGAGCAATGGCAGCTTCCAATCTCATGACAGACTGGTGGAGATCATCCACATCACCAAGTCGTGTGAAGCAGCTGAGGAGTGAACTCCCTAGGTTACTCAGCATTGAAGGCTTGTTTGGGTGGCCATCTGGAGTGAGAGTCACAGCAGCTTCATATCTTGATACAGACTGGTTGAGATCATCTAGATCACCAAGTCGTTCAAAGCGCCTGCTGAGTGAATTCCCAAGGTTATTCAGCAGTAAAGGCTTGTCTGGGTGTCCATCTGGAGTGAGAGTAACAGCAGCTTCCAATCTCAATACAGACTGGTTCAGATCATTGAGACTACCAAGGTGTTCAAACTGAATGCGGAGTGAATTCCCAAGGTTATTCAGCAGTGAAGGCTTGTCCAGGTGGCCATCTGGAGTGAGAGTCACAGCAGCTTCAAATCTTGATACAGACTGGTTGAGAGCATCCAGATCACCAAGTCGTTTGAAGCGGTTGAAGATTGACTTCCCATGGTCATTCAGCCGTGAAGGCTTGGCAGGGTGGCCATCTGGAGTGAGAGCAACAGCAGCTTCCAATGTCAATACAGACTGGTTCAGATCATCAAGATCACCAAGTCGTTCAAAGCGACTGCGAACTGACTTCCCCAGGTTATTCAGCCGTGAAGGCATGACTGGGTGGCTGTCTGGAGTGAGAGCAACAGCAGCTTCCAATCTCAATACAGACTGGTTCAGATCATCAAGATCATCAAGGCGTTCAAAGCGACGGAGGAGTGAATTCCCAATGTTATTCAGCAGTGAAGGCTTGTTCAGGTGGTCATCCGGAGTGAGAGTCACAGCAGCTTCAAATCTTGATACAGACTGGTGGAGATCATCCAGATCACCAAGTTGTGTGAAGCGGCTGAGGAGTGAATTCCCAAGGTTACTCAGCCGTGAAGGCTTCTCTGGATGACCATCTGGAGTAAGAGCAACAGCAGCTTCCAATCTCAATACAGACTGGTTCAGATCATCAAGATCACCAAGTCGTTCAAAGCGCCTGCTGAGCGAATTCCCGAGGTTGTTGAGTGATAAATGCTTGCCTGGGTGACCATCTGGAGTGAGAGTAACAGCAGTTGCAAATCTCAATACAGACTGGTTGAGATCGTTGAGACCACCAAGTCGTTCAAAGCGACTGAGGAGTGACTTCCCAAGGTTATTCAGCCATGAAGGCTTGTCCAGGTGGCCATCTGGAGTGAGAGTCACAGCAGCTTCAAGTTTCAATACAGACAGGTTGAGATCATTGAGATCACCAAGTTGTTTAAAGCGACTGAGGAGTGAACTCCCGAGGTTACTCAGCTGCGAAGGTTTGTCTGGGTGGCCATCTGGAGTGAGAGTAATGGCAGCTTCAAATCTCAATACAGACTGGTTGAGATCATCAAGACCACCAAGTCGTTCAAAGCGACTGAGGAATGAATTTCCAAGGTTATTCAGCAGTAAAGGCTTGTTCAGGTGGCCATCTGGAGTGAGAGCAACAGCAGCTTCAAATCTCAATACAGACTGGTTGAGATCATCAAGACTACCAAGTTGTTCAAACCGACTGAGGAGTGAATTCCCAAGGTTACTCAGCCGTGAAGGCTTCTCTGGGTGGCCATCTGGAGTGAGAGTAACAGCAGCTTCAAATCTCAATACAGACTGGTTGAGATCATCAAGACCACCAAGTTGTTTAAAGCAATGGAAGAGTGAAATCCCAAGGCTATTCAGCTGTGAAGGCTTGACAGGGTGACCATCTGGAGTAAGAGCAACAGCAGCTTCCAATCTCAATACAGACTGGTTCAGATCATCAAGACCACCAAGTCGTTCAAAGCGACAGTGGAGTGACTTCCCGAGGTTATTCAGCAGCAAAGGGTTGTCAGGGTGGCCATCCAGAGTGAGAGCAACAGCAGTTTCAAATCTCAATACAGACTGGTTGAGATCATTGAGACCACCAAGTTGTTCAAAGCGACTGAGGAATGAATTCCCAAGGTCATTCAGCCGTGAAGGCTTGACTGGGTTGCCATCCGGAATGAGAGTAACAGCAGCTTCAAGCACCACAACAGATCGGTTGATATCCAGCAAGCTACCAAGCTGCTCAAAGCGAAGTCGCAAAGTGTTTCCAAGATCTCTGAGATAGATGACAGACCCTGGGCCATCCCGCACTGCATCATTGTATGCACAGACTGCCTGGTTGAGGTCATCTGCACTCCCAGATCCGTGGTAAGACTGTAAAAGAATATCTCCGAGTATATTGAGCCAGCGTGCCCTGGTTTCATCACTTTTACAGAGAAGAAGCCTCTCATGCATCATCCAAAGTCTCAGAGCATCTATGAAAGATTGCCTCTTAGTGGCATCTTCATACATCTTCTGCAGCTCGCTTGCTATGCTTTGACCTATGACACCACCAACTGTAGATGACTCAGAGAGTAGTCTAACAGTATGTAGAGAGTCTCACCTGTGTATTTTGGCATACCAATGAATAATCCAGATACCTGTTGGTATGGCAACTTGGAAACCGAGAAACCAGCACTGAAGTTGAGAGAAGGACCATCAGCATTCACTTTATTGAGCTGAAGCTGGAAAGCTACATTGTAATCTTCAGTGATCATGCTCAGAGTAAGAGACATTGCCCTTACGCCTATTTGATTCAACACATCCAAGGACTTCACCTCGCCTGATTTCAACATAGCCAACAAGCCGTATTCCCTCAGTTTCACTCTGGCGCAAGACTGCCACTGAAAATGTAAGAGCATGGGGTGGGCTGAGAAGAAGTGGGGATCAGTGAATCTTAAGTGTCTTGTGCAAAGGCCACTACACACTCACATGTTGCACTCAAAATTAAGTTTCCAACTCATTTGATTGTGCTCCGACACCACCGGCAAGATATGCAGGAAAATATTCTCCTCAACAATGAGCTGGGAAAACATTTTCATGTCACCCGGAAGATCATCATGAGGGTTAGTCAAGGACGTGACACAGATACCTGTGAGAAAGGACTGAGTATGGTTTGGTAGTACCAACAAAGGCAGGTGCTTACTGTGAAGCTTAATGCTAATCAAAAGACATAGATTGAATCAACAGTCTCGACAGGAGGTCTGGAATACTCACACTGTTTTCAACTCGGACATAATTGTGAGGGGAAGGTCGAGAAGCTTGAAGACCAGGAAGTCGATCTTATATATGTCAAACGTCCACACTGCACCAACGTGGGTGCTGTAAAGGCTGGGACCATCGATACCGGATTGCTCCGGACTCTTCCATTTGAGCTGCCACGTCGAAAGCACGAGGCCTGGCAATCCAACGTACGTGCCCGGTGTCGCTCCATCAGTGGCTATCCCGGGAGGTGATTCTCCATTCGACACCTCCGTGCAGATAGACTCTTCGAGACTCTTCCCAACGTCGAAGAACCTCACTCTGGTGGTGCGTTACAGAACATCTGTCCTGTTAATTAAACACCAAACCCAAAAATACATTTGCTTTAATCACACGGGGTACAGCTGCCGGACGGTGGCGTTTTCATTTCCCGCTCGGCAACAAAAATACCTGTAACCTGCTACTTACGTAGAAGGCTGGTCACCACAACTCGAGATTCCGAGACGACGTAGATGAAATCTAGGAAGCTTGGATGTTCCCAGATCAAGACATGGAATCTCAAACATGGAATTTGAGGGACGCGCCAGTCAGCATTAAGCGCCGATAATGCGCCGAGCAAGATTTGTTATCATTCCGTTTCCCTGCCATTCCCCTTACGTTCTGCGCGCGGCCTTACAATTTCCGCTCTGCGCGAGGCCTCACAATTTCCGTCCTACGCGTGGTCTCAGATCTTCTAGCTCACCCACATACATAATAGATACATTCAATCCCTTTACGCCCATCTCCTCCGGTGCCACATTCTATCTCGTACCGTTTTATCCCTTTTATTTTATTTTCATTCCGTCCTTGGGCTCTCGGCGCGTGTGCGGACCCGGACATCGGGCCACGGCTCGCAAAGACGCGTGGGGGTCCGGGCCGCGACTCGCAAAGATGCGGATCCGAGCTGTGTACACCAGAGGATTTGGATACCGCGAGCGGATTTGGACGCGTGCATGCGTGCGTGGAGTTGCGGCGCGTGTGGGAAAAGCATACGGGGTGCGAAGAGGCCTTGTACGAACGCCATACGCGTGGATCTGGAGGGACCGCGACGTTGCGAGCGGCGGGTGGATCCGCACGGCGGGGATAGGTGTGGGCACCGCCGTACGCCATTGCCCATCATCCCTGTACACGACCGTGGGGGGATGTGAAATGCGTAGGGAGCGCTTACACGGGTGTACGGGCTGCGCGAACAGGTGAGGTTGTACGCGGATTGCGCGCGACGTGGGCGCGCCGAGGGCGAATAGACGTACGTGCGCGCTGGGTGCGCACGGAGAGGCGCGAGCTGTGCGCGGAGGGCCAGCGTCGCGTGCGGAGATGTGGGCGGGAGACGTACGCTGCGGCGCGCGGAGAACGGCGAGTCGCAGAGCACGGCGAGTCGCGGACGAGATACGGCGTGCAGCGCGTTGGTAGAGCGCTCGCTATCACACGACGCGGGAGGTGTTGTCGGCGCGTCGAGCAGGAGTCTGGAATCGAGCATCCCCGATGTTGCGAACGGCAACGAGCTCTCTGCCGTGTACGTGGGTGTCGAAGATGCGCTTGTGCGCTGCGGCACAAATACGGGGTGGGTGTGGGCCGCGAGTCGATTGCAGAGGTGAAGCAGGGAGTCGTGCGCGAATCCGGGCGGTGTATATGCACGCAGATGCGGCGTATCCGCGCCAGATGCGGTAGACTGCGTGCGTGGGACGGGCGGTGTGCACACGGCGATGCGGACAGGCGACGCTGGGCGGTGTGTGACCCGCTGCCCCAGTTTGTTGCTGTACAGGGAGAAGAGGCGTTGTCCTGGCTCGCATGCACGCGGAACAGCCGTTCGCACAAACGTATGCGCGGAAAATGCGGCGTGCGAGTGTGCTAGTAGTATTACTGTGACGCGGGAGGCCTACGTCTTCGTCTCGCTCACCCGACTCGTCCGAGTCGACGCTTGGTCGACGCGCAGAGACGTGCATATCGCAGTGATAGGCGACATGGGTCGTACTTTCTCGATTGGTGCGGGTTGCGGGGCGTTGTGACAAGCAAGAAAAAACGTACAGGTATGGCATGCGCGGTTGCGGCGTGGGGAGTGAGATGAGCGAGACCGTCGCCTCCCTCCTCTCCGCGTCCTCTGGCCGTCTTGGTGGCAGTTAATAATCCGCGTCCGGGCCGCGCTGAAGAAGATATGAGCGGGGCGCGGGTACTCACATGCCATAGTGGCGGACATTGATATTACAGTCTCGTCACGGGAGCCGCTCTCTACGAGGTGAGGTAGAGTTTGGGCGAGAGAAGCAAAGGTTCGGACGCGAAGTCCGGTGCTCGGTACATTGATCCGACATCTGGCTTGGAGTTATCGTTTCGTACTGTATTCTCTACTCGCCGAAGCAATTCAACGCCTTTAAAATCCCACCTCAAGCCCTCTGCTTCAAGTTGGTGCGAATATATGTGCTCCAAGTTTGGCCTTTTTTATTGTGTCCGGCAGTACAGATTTTACTTGGATTTTACTTCGATTTCAATTTTTACCAGTAGCTGTTGTTCTTTCCATTGATAAATATTCAGGTAAGTTGAAGACTACGTACTAGTACTTATTATTGAGCTTTTTTGCTAGCGTTGTTTCTCTGTTACTTTTTGGCGAGTCCCAAGACAATGTGGGCCTGCCATAGATTACAGCCTTTGGGTCAACCGGGTCCCGCTATCAATGATTCAATCCGGAGCATAATTATAATTTATGCAGTAGATTTGTAATTCGTGACGCCTCCGTACATGGATTGGGCTCGGACTCGGGGACTTTTCAGAGAGTCGGATCCACTGGGGACGAGGTCTAATGGACCTGTCGACCGTGGACCATGGAATAATGAACCACACGTGCTCTTTAGTCGTGGACCTTGGGATAGACCTTGAATTGATGTGGACCTTGAGATGGACCACACCGGGATATCCCGGTGCCTGATGGACTACTCCCACGCATCATAATAATATTGTGCTACCCGACTCGTACATCAGAAAAAACACTTGAGTCAAGCAGGAGCTCTGCAGGATTGATTTGCTGCAAAATGTGCCACAGCAGTAGATTTTTCCACAAGAAGTGGCAAAAAAAGTCGAAAAACAGCGAAAAAAACAGCAGGAAAAAATGAAGAAAATTCGGCATAGGGGTATTCTGACTTCTACAGTGAGTCATATATCTACATGTATTAGGAACCCCTCTTTTCGGCTTCAAAGTGATACAGAACTCCAGAAACATGGTGGCAGGTTGCAAGAGGACTGATCGCTTGATCGTTGTTTGTCCAATGCCACAGAATGTCATGCGTGATCGCCAAAGGACCATTCGGAGGTCTATCATCGTCCATAGACCGGTCCACCACCGAGGTCTATCCGCTGGTCCATCAACAGGTCTAATAGACCGGTCCATAGACCTTGCTCCCAGTGGATCCGATGTTCTCGGACTTTTTTGTGACCAAATATAAATGATTCAGATTTCAGATTCGGCGGGGGAAAAAATTAAAAGGAAGAGGGAGGTCCAATGGGGAAATGAATTTCGCCTCAGCTTTCGACTTCAATGAGGCAACGATATGGAAGAAAGTGTGACATTGTTTGGATCTGAAGCCAACGACATTGGTGAATAAACAATCAATACCTACTTGTCGGCGAACTTTGTCGGACCGTCCTGACGGTGTCATCGTTGAACTACTCCGCGTGTCACGAACAGCGCACATTTCGATTTCCGATGGGACAGCTCCTCTTCAAGCCCGACTCAAATAAAGGCGGCGGTCCCACCAACGGCAGCTACATCGATCTGGGGCGGGAGCACTTCGACGCTCGCAAAAATGGCGCGGGCATTCCCGCAGGCGTGCGGCGTCGGAGGCGTCATCTTTCACGTGCTCGGAGTGGGGCGGGGACTCTGAAGACTCGCGAACGGGAAACCGGCCGCAAAGAAAGGAGGTGGATGGCACGCCCATCGAGCTTCGCGTCGGTATCCCACCGCAAGGACAGCAGCGCTTGGCCGTCCTGCATCACAAAGACGACGCCCAGCGGCGCGGGTATTCCCGCGGGCGCGCGGCGTCATCTTTACTCGCTCGGAGTGGGGCGGAGACTCCGCGCGGAATCCACGCGAGCGGGAAGCGCTCGCGTCGGAACCCTGCCGCCGTCGCGAGCATGGGCAGCGCCGGTCCAGACATGCACGCGGGGCGTGGTCAAGGCGGGGGCGGGAAGGAGGGAGGGCGAGGGCGGGATGGACGGGGTGGGCATGGCGGAAAGGAGGGGCAGGGAAGACACGTCGAGGATGGAGGAGAGGGAAAGACGAGGGCGAGGAGAGGATATGCGAGTAAGTGGAAGAGTCGGAACGGTGGAGTACGAGAAGAGTGAGGCGGCGACGAGAGGAGGGAGGGACGGCGATAAGGGAAAGGGCGGGGCGGAAGGAGCAAGACTTCGATAATGGAGGAAGGGACGACGGGGAGGAAGGACAATAAGGGGAAGGAAGGAAGAGTAAGGCGGAAGAAGGAGAGAACGGGAAAGGGCGGGAGGAACGACGATAATGGGAAGGAAGCAGAGCAAGGCGGAGGGAGGAGAGAGTGGGAAAGGGCGGGAGGAAGGCGAAGATGAAGGAAAGACAGAGGAAGTGCGGACGAGGAAGGAAGGGATAAGACGAGAAGGGACAGAAGGGAGGAGCAGGGCGGAGGGAAGGAAGGGAGGGACGACAGCAAGCAAGCAAGGGGAGGGGTGGGAAAGGAATCAGAAGGACGGGCGACGATAGGGAGGGGAGGAGGGGAGCGCTGAGCCGGCCAAGGAGAGGGACGGAGGACGAAGCGGGTACGAGAAGAGGAGGGACGACCTTGCGCGCGAGGAGAGGGAGAGACGACCTTGCGCGCGAAGCGAAAAATGGGTCAGGCAGGAGAACGCAGGAATCAGATAAAAAGACTTACCGGTTGCAGTCTACCTCGGGCTCGTCATCTTCTCGCCCCTCATACCCGCCTTGACCCTGGTACCCTCCGTAAGTGTCGTACGTATTCTGCCCGTATGCCGAGTGGTATCCGCCGTTCGAGTCGTAGTGGAGTCGCGGGGGGGAAGTACGACGCGTTCCCGCTGGGCGTGGCGAGGGAGAAGTAGGAGGCGTCGGGGCCCGCATCGTGCCTGCGAAAGTCAGTTAGAAGGTATTCAAGAAAAAAGCGGAGGGAAGACAAGGGAGGTGGAGCTATGGACGGAGCGCCGTGAAGAGAGGGCCGGTGAAATATACGAGAGGGAGGGGAGAGTGGTGGGAAGGGAAGGTGCGTGGAGGGGACGGGGGCGAGGAAGAAAGGACGAGGCGAGGGACGAAGCAAAAAAGGCGAAGGAGGAGATGCGAGGGAATGGGACGGGGAGCGAAGCGAAGAAGGCGGCCGGGGAGATGAGGCGAGCGGGGAAGTGAGAAGAAGTGACAGGACAATCTTGTAGAAACGTCGGAGATGGGAGGAGAGGGAATCGAAAAAAGAGGGTCGTAGCGAAAACGAGTAAAGAAATCCACTCACCCTCCCCAAACTCCGGATAAACCACCCCCCTGCACCCTCCCAGTCGGAGTCACGCTCCTCGTTCCATACCCCATCCACGCCCTCTGCCCTCTCCCTGCTGCTCCCCTTCGGGTACACGTTTCCTTGTCCTTGTCCCGCTGCGTCGTGCTGTTCTTGTCCGCCGCCGGCGTCTTGCCCATCCAGGAAGATGACGAAGAGGAGAGGGGCAGGATCACTGCAGCGGTCTTGCCCGCGCTGCGCTTGTGCGCCGAGACGCTGGAGACGGCGGAGGCGACGTTCGTGCCGGTGTCCCCTGAGCTTAAGGAGGTGTCGGCTGTGGCGGGTACGGAGCTGTTGGCGGCCCACATGGCGATGAAGACGGGGCTGGCGGGGATGGTGGATAGGAAGCGGGGCGTGGTGGCGGGGACGACTAGGAGCTGCAGGCTCGTCGAGGGGTCTAGTTGTACCACCACGGGAGAATGGAGCTGGCGGCGTAGGGCACGCCGGTCTAGACGTGCAGGCGCGGGGCGGGGGATGTCGATGGCGGAGGGGGCGGGAAGGAAGCGGGAGAGGGCCGGCGCCCAAGAGATGGTCAGGGCCGAGAGAGCGCCGTGGCTGGAAGCGAATGCCAGCGCTGTGTAGAATGCTCCCGCTGTGCAGCCTGCCGTCCATTGACTTTAGCACCAATACTAGGAGAAAAGAGGAAAGAAGGAGGAGACGCAACGCTGACAAAGAAAGACTCGGGACGGGCGATGCCGGCGCGTGACTTTCTCCTTCTTTCGTCGACTCCCTTGAACCCCGCGACTCGGTTTGCTCACACAGTACCATTGTCGAAGCTGGACAGCTGAAGATAATGACATCCCTGCAGCATGGCTCACAAAGCTCTAAGGCTCCAACCATTTCCATTTGTAAACGTTTTCAAACGGTTTTAACCATTTTTATTTCCATTTGGTTTGTGGGTGGGCGTAAACGGTTTGAAAACCAGTTTAAACAGTTAGAAAAATCAACCACTTACCACAGCTTGGAGGTTAAATTTTCGCCTCTATTTTCCGCCTGGAGTAACCAATAAAACAGTTCAAGGCCCTACGATAGCTATCATATTCCCGGAGCGAAGAAGTGTTGACTGATGCGCGGGGATCTTTGTGTTTGATAGCGGTCGGCTATCTGGGCAAACACTTCACCCCTACGTCCCGCCGCCATTGGCGGCGGGATGACATCCCGCCAGCATAACAATCATGGAACGCGTTCTGGTTAACATGTAACGACCAGGTTCTTGTCCTTGGCCTAACAATACTTAGATTATCTGTTTTGATCCCTCCAGACAGGCATGAGCAACCTGCCCACAAAAATACTGTTTATAAACTGTTTAAAACAGTTTTAAACAGTTTAATTACCGTTTCCGTTTGATTTGCCCGGGTCCACAAACGAAAACTAAATGGTTGGAGCCTTACTTGAAAGCTCACCGTCCAGTGGCTGACCCTTTGATCGACTTTGCTCCATCTTGTTCCACTCAGAATGGACGTGTACGACACCGTAAATTTGGAAGTTCAGCTATATCATTGTCAATTCTCTTTATCCTGGTTATCGCCCCCTGATCCCACCAAAATGCAAGGCCCTCTGCCAAGGTTTCACACAGAGGTTCTTTTTCTTGGGTCCGCAGTGTTTCATTCGGTGACATACGGGATTATCAATTATCTCGTGGATTTTCTGCTTGCCTTGTACTTTTCCGATTCTTCTTTCCTACACTGTCTTCTATGCAAGATTCAGGGAACATGCATGTAAATCTTCTCACTTCTCTCATCCTGTTTCTCCCGATGTCCATTAATGGCAGGCGAACCCTGCGGCAGACCCAGATACTTATTTCAGGTTGTAAAGGACCACTTTTCCCTAGCCCACACAACTGGCAGGAGCTGCGTCACATCACATTCAGAAGCTTCCAATCTAAATTTTTCACTCAGGTTATTATTGATCAGCTCAATTTTTCCCAATTTTCAGGTCATGGTGGGCTGGCTTTGTTAGGTTCTTTGACCTGGAGCTGATGCACATTTATTTCCCTCCAAATGTGTCTGCAGGCAGTTCTGTAAAAGCTGGTACAAAACATTTAAAAGAACGCAGTACTATTCTGCCAACCCTGCCCTGTTTTTTGTCACTTATCATTTCAGCAATCAGGGTTGGTTTGGTATTATATTTTATTTATTTCCCCAGGATCCATGTTCATCTCTCACCAGGTATCTTGTAATCATCACTATTCATTATTCGAAAAAAGCGAGAAGGCATTCAATCTCAGTTTGATGACACGGTCGCAGAGGAATCAGACCCCAACTTTGAGGACCTACCACCTAATTCCAGGGTGACTTGAACCACTGTTGTCACAATCAAGCCTTAGGTGTCCAACTATGGGTAAGATGATAGCAGATTGGGTAGTGCCCTTGTGTAGACTCGAGAAATGATGGAATAAAAGGTTAAACTACAACAGTGAATGTACTACTGTGTTTATATTGTACAGAGATGTATGTGAACTACACTAAATATACTAACTACAATAACCTGTATGCACGTGTGAACTACACATCTGTCATGAACTGTCAAATGTCTGTCAATACTATTAAAGGAATGCCTTCATCGTTCATGTAAGGCATGTCCTATTGTCCTTCTTCATTTCAAGTATAAATAGACCCTACGCATCATCTTGTCCCGTGATCTCCTCAGCGCTTCCTTGGGCGTCAATGTACTCGTGACATCCTTGGCACGTGTGCTTAAGTAAGGTAGGTGTTGGAACACATCGAATCGTGACAACTGTATTTCGGTGTTCAGACCACAACAAGTCTCCTGGAGCATAATGATTGTGACATCTTTAAACATTAATCCCCATGTTCTCCACATGCCATGGTCCATCCTCGACAACATAGACCTATTGAGATGGGACTGCGCAATACACGAGATATTTTATCCCTTATCCCTCCTGGTAAATGTTATCAATCTCACTATCTCGAACTACTCTTTGCAGGGCTCCACAGCCCACACTCAAACTCCCTCTGCAGACATTGAAGTGCTTTGAGTACAATTGGGATAATGTCGATCTTCTCCCTGCTCTATGATACTTCTGTAGTTGACCACGCTGGACATGCAACATGGCACCTTGCTTTCTCTTCAGCAAAATTCTTTGCACCTGATCTTATGTCTGTCCCCTCATCCTTTACAGTGATTTTAAACTTCCTCCGCAGTATACCGTCGATAACCACCTTGTCCATAGCACTCACCAATGCATTGGTGGAATTCTTACAACTTGGACGCATCCTGTAGCTCCTCGAACGCGAGTGCACAATGATGTGTATGTTGAAATTGATCACGATACCTAGTGGTGTCCTATCCTGCTTGCTACTTCAAAGTCTCTGATCTCTGTGTCTGCATCAGGTATTCCCCAGAATCACAGAGAGGGTTGTGGTTAGCAAGGGGAGAGGGGTAGATTTATCATTTCAGAGGAGAGAGAGAGGTAGCACCCTTGTAGCCTTAGGTGTATACCCTGGGCCACACCCAAACAGCGTGTCACTGAGGTAAGATCATCCCTGTGTAGTACTGTCCTCCTATGCCCTGGTAGATCAGTCGTGGATTACCCTACAAAGTTAGAGACAATAACTGAGAGCAGTTATGAGGAAGCTGTGGGTTTGATCCCCACCAAGGGTATGTGTAGGGGGGCATCTCGCTAGGGTATAATTCCGCAGTCAAATACAGTAGCCTTGTGGAGCACTGCTAGTCTAGATTTAGTTGCACATCAATAGTCGTAGCTCACCCTTCCACCACACCTGTCATACTGTCTGTACTACATCTGAATATGCCCTAAAAACTATCATAAAAGCTTGAGCAGCCCTCTGAGCTTCATATTGTATGTTCATGCCAATTTATTTCTCCATAATCCCTTCACAAATGCAAAGTTCACAGCTTGCATATCATGCAAATATTTGCACAGCCACTCTCTCACCCGCGCATAAAGGCAACAAAAAGGTACACCATCCATAAATTACAGTTCAAGAGTCATTTTCAAGGGCACAACAATTTTAACAAGCAAATATATCCCCTCCAGCCCACTAATCAAGGCCTCTGTCCTGCTGAGCCTCAGTAGAAAATTGTGTTTTTGAGCATTTCCTTATTGGGAAGAGGAACTCACGGCTTTTGGAAGTAAAATCAGACCATTAAATAAGCTTTTTCTACCTCTCCCAAAAAAGAAAAAAAAATCAGTTTAATGGAATGACTAGGGAGACTAGAGCACTGCCATATTAAATTAAAAACAGGGGTTAAAAACAGAGCCCTACTTCTCACAGATCGTCCATCCAATGTGTAACCTTCAACATTCAGTTGAGTGTGAATATGTGTGAATATAAGAAGCAGAAAGACACTGCACCTGATATATTAATCTATTAATCTAGGAAAGCCATGCTACACTGTTTACCAATCATGGGGCATTAGGTTTATAGTTGGGAGAGGCTGGTGTTGTTATTGGTCTATCTACTCAAGATTTTTAGTCAAATTTTTTTCACCTGGTTTGGTGTGAATTTGCAAAGAGTGTTGCTCAGCATAGTTGGGAATCCGTAGCCTCTGAGGATTGTTTTTGTCTTAAGTCCTGAGTGCTCAACTGGCTCAGTTGCCTGTTGAATGAGGCAACAAGTTTAGTTCAATATTTTGTGTTATGAGTCTTGTTTGTGCTCATGGGCATTAACACTGCGGGCAAGGTACATTGGAACCACCAATTTGAATTGAAGTTTGTGGTGATTTTATATTTACAGCTAATTGTGGAACATAGGGCGCGGCCCATTTTTTTTCCATTTTGAGCTGTTTTTGATCGTTTTCACCATATCGCTCATTGCAGGCTCGGTTCTCAATGGATCGTTTCGAAAAGTATATGAATGGACTTGTGCTGTGATTCCGGAGGGCCTGACGTGCTCCGTTTATTTTATTCGGCCTGTAGGAAATGAGGTGCCAAATTTTCCTGTTTTCATCTGAATCTCCTCGTATAGGAGGAGATGTAAGTATAATATTTCAAGTCGTCATTAGGGCGTACCTAAGAACATTAAAGAGGTCCTATTGTCACCATATTCTCTCTGTGGGTCTCTTACGGCGTGAACCATGCCATTGGATCCGAGAAAGTGAGCTTTGAGCATCCATTGCTCAAGCACTGTGTTCTGGCTTGTTCTCTGTCTTTTTCAGCCAGATATTTTATCAGAGCTCACCTTGGGGTCTTTAGAAGAGACCTCACGACTCAGATTCAGTTCAAAAGTCCAGGTCCCACTACGCGACGTGCTCCAATCTGCCATCAGTCACGGGCACGTGTCATTAGGCGTAACCATTCTCTTTGTCCTGGACCCACAGACATGTCGACCATGGACTTTTGAACTGAATCTGAGTCGTGAGGTCTCTTTTAAAGTAGAACTTCCAGCCCATCCATCCACTTACATTCCATTCCTATACGGAAACCAGGGTTACTATAATTGGCGTCATATTCCTTCAAGGGAAAACCATCAAAAGACGTAGAGCGCGATAACAGCCAACGTGCCAAAGTGCCGATAAAAGAGCCTGGCGGGTGTTCAATGCCACGGAGAAACTACTGCAACATGGCAAGCCACACCTTGATCATATAAATCAATCGCTGATGTTTGAGTTCCCTAGCGCGAATTTCCGTGATGCGAGCTTCAAAACTACGTTCCCAGGCCATAGATTGAAGCAATTCAATAAATTTCGCTCAATAGAACCCAAAGAACGGCCGACCTTCAATGTGCGAATCCCGCCAAGAACCCCGGATGAGATGTAAAAATACAAGCCCATCTCGTTCATCAACGCAACTCTCTCATCCCGGGATTTCATAAGCGCACCTGAAATTCTTGTTCAATACGGCGAATATCAGGATGACGACAAATGCCCACCTGCTACGATTCTGCCCGAAAAATGATTCAAGGGGAGGAACAAAACGGCCACTCCGAGACCGAAGAACACGAGACGTCTCGAATACAGAAAGTAGCCCCAAATATAAGAGGAGCGAGTTAATACCCAGTGGTTTATAGAGGAATACGGTTCCCACAACAAGCTCAACGGGCGCATCTGGCTTGTGGTACTACCATGGTCTGAACGCGCGGTGCAAGAAGACATACCAATGCCCATCTCCTCTTGTACGTCTACATTCCGGCTCATGTCGTTTCTTTTATCTTTTTTATTTTTATTTCATTCCGTCCTTGGGCCCGCGGAGCGCCTCCACGCATGCGCGGACCCGGATGTCGTACGCACGCGACTCTGGGCCGCGGCTCGCAACCGAACTGCGTACGCGGAAGTATTTGGACTGCGTGCGTGGAGTTGGGCGCGTGTGGGAGAAGCATACGATATGGAGTGCGGAGAGGCCTTGTACGGGCGCCGTACGCGTGGATCTGGAGGGAGCGCGACGATGCGAACGGGGGGTGGATCCGCACGGCGAGGATAGGTGTGTCAGCGCCACCATACGCCATTGCTCACCATCTCCGTACACGGCATGTGGGGATGCGAGATGCGTGGGGCGTTTAGATGCGGGGTACAGGGGCTGCGCGGACGCGCGAGATTACATGCGGATTGGGCACAACGAGGGGTGCACCTTTGGTGACGAGGCGAGGAGGCGTAGGTCTGCAAGCTGTGTGCGGAGGAACAGCGTCGCGTACGGAGATGCGCGCGAGAGCCGTGTGCAGGAGACGTACGTTGCTGTTCTACAGCGAGTCGCGGATGCGCAAGGTACGAGTGACAGCGTGTGGCACGTTGGTGGTGCGCTCGCTGTCGTAGGGCGCGGGAGGCGTCGAGCAGGATTCTTTGAATCCTGCATGCGCGATGGCGTACGGCCACGAGCTCATTGTGGTGTACTTAGAAGCTGCGCATGCGGAGGCGAGTGCGATCGCAGTTGAGGCGAGTGCGCGGATCCGGGCGGCATATCCGCGTGCAGATGCGACTGCGCGCGTGGGGCGGGCAATGTGCACATGGCGATGCGGAGAAGCGACGCTGGGCAGCGTGTAACCCGCTCTCCCAGTTTGTTGCTGTACAAGGAGAGAAGCGTTGTCCCGGCTCACATACACGCGGGAGCAGATGTGCACGAAGAAGACATATGCGCGCGGAGATGCGGCATGAGGCGATGTTCCCCGATTCGAGCGGGCTGTATGTGCGCGCTGTCCACGTTCCATGTCCGATCTTGGCGCATACGGCGCGGGGCGCGGGGTGCGGGTACCGGCGCGCGGATGGGTTGATGAGGACGATGGTTGCACCGAATGCGAAACTCAGCTAGAAGGGTGGGAGGATCTAATTGACGGGTTTCTGGTGAGATTCCGCTAGGAAGCGCGCGATGCGCGAGATGAGCAAGAGCGTCGCCTCCCGGCTCTCCGCGTCCTCCGGCCGCGCGACGGTGCTTCTCGTCCTCTTGCACTGGTGGCAGCAAGGTGGCAGTTATCATCCACGCTGAAGAAGATATGAGCGGGGCGCAGGTACTCACAATATGGCAGACAGTTTCGTCACATCGAGGGCTACTTTTACGAGCTGAGGTAGAGTTTGGGCGAGGTAAGATGAAGGTTCGGACGTGAAGTCCGATGCTCGGTACGTTGATCCGACATCGGCTTGGACCGAAGTTATCGCAATCTTATCGTTTCGTACTGTACCGAAGCAAATCAACGCCTTTACAGCTCTTTGCGGAACGTAAGGCGCGGATCAATTTTTTTTCTAAAAATGGCCATTTTCACTATTGCCCCTGTATCTCATTCATTTCTTCAGTTATCAACTTTAAACCTGGACCAAACGATTTGTATTGCATATTTACAGTGCTTAGGGTACCCCATACATATATTTTCTCCCACTGGTGATTCCAATTGGGAGATCATATGCTTTTGATGTAATTCCCCTCTGGAGATGGGACAGCAAGTCAAGGTATTCCAAAATTTCGTCAGAATACTCTTTTACATGTATTACATTGCACTGTACGTTTTTACTGGGAATTCTGCACACTAGGATGACACAGGATGTATTTTGGTTTTGATGGCTAAATATTAGGACTTGTTCAAGACTTCCCTGTTCCATATTTGCCAATTAAATACCCCAGTGCAATGTAAAACATATAGAATAGTATCCTCACAAGATTATGGAACGCCCTGACCCGCTGTCCCATCTCCAGAGGGGGCATTATATCGAAATCACATGATCTCCCAATTGGAACCCTTAGTGCGAGAAAATAAATATATTAGGTACCCTAAGCACTGTAAACAATCAGCACGAATCATTTGGTCAAGGTTTCAAGGCAATAGACAAAGGAATGAAGGAGCTATAGGGGCAATAGTGAAAACAGCCATTTTTAGAAAAAAAATGATCCGCGCCTTATGTTCCGCAAAGAGCTATAAAGTCCCACTTCAAGTCCTCTGCTTCAAGTTAGTGCGAATATATGTGCTCCAGGTCTGGCCTTTTTTCATTGTGTCTGGTAGTACAGATTTTACCAGCTGCTGCGCCTCTTTGCATTCATAAATTATCAGCTAAGTTGAGCTCCGTCGGACTGTTATTGAGCATTTTTGCCAGCCTTGTTTTTCTGTTAATTTCTGCCAAGTCCTGAGATAATGTTCAACCCCAATCAACGTCGCTGGCAGGGATTACAACCTGGTGTTCCCCATTGGGTCAACCGGGAGGTCCCCCGCTTGCAATCTGGAGCACAATGATTTTAATTATGCTGTGGAGTGTAATCCGTGGCGCTTCCTTAGCTGTTTTTTCAGTGCCAGTGGCCCAAATTTAATTTTATCGGTCAGGAGTCGGTCTCGCTTAGGGCCTGATCGGGTGCACCAGAAACTTTTTACAGAATCTCATCTATACGTACTTTTCTCCTACAATTTGTCCCTAAACCAAGCCAGAATGGGAAATATATGTCTTTCTTCAAATATGACTGAGATGGAGCGGACGGGAAGACATGGCTTCAAAATATTCAACACATTCTGTGTTGAACTCAGAATCTATTGCACAATCCCAGAATCCTGTGGATAATTTAAGAGCACATTTTTTCTATCACTCCCGGTGCTCAAGTGTTTATAGAATAGCTGTACTAGTGATTCTACGATGATTTAGGGACGAAATTTATATGCATAAAGGATTCCAGCAGATTCTGGGAAAAGATTCTGGGGCACCCGATCAGGCCCTTAGTTAGGTTGACTTGGACTCGAACGTGGGATCATATTCGAGATGAGACATGAACTTCGTTCTATTTTGATTTCCAGCAAGTCCTGAGGCTATCAATTCCGATTCACCCGTTGGTTTACAGTGAATGTTGCTGTATTCGCATCAATACACAAATCGGGGATCCATTATTACCTAATTCCGGACTCTGAAGAGTGATTTTTCTGCAGCTGACTGCAATGCTTAGGCATTTCCGCGGTCAGTCGCGATCGAGCTCAGAGTACTTCTACTCAAGTTCATCTTCCTCAGTTATTTCTTTCTCTTCCAATTTCTGGAGACTCCCGAGACAGTCACCTCCGATTAACGCCACGAATTACCTGTGGTCGCGGTCACCGCAATTCTACGCTCTCGAGAGTGCTTTTGATTCGTTTATGCAATTTCGTTGAAACTAGTTGGAATCCTCGGGCGATGATAAAACTGTCTATCCAGTTATCACCATTTCCGAGTAACAGGATGGAAAATAGCATATGTGGTCGACCTTGGGATCGACCTGGGAGTGATTTAGAACGTTCGAAGAACGAGCGAGGGAGTCTGTCAAGAGACTACAGTCATTCCCTGCTCCTTGCAACACTTTTTTGTTTTGCTTCGTCTGAGGGCACTACTGGACCAAAAAGCTCAGTTTAAAATGCGGATCTATGAGTACGTTGTGGCTCGCCGAGAAGGCTGGGGGGCAGGCAAGTTGATATTTGTTTTGGAGTACAAAAATTAGTGGTATAAAGAGCGAGTTGTGGGTAGATAGAAGAACAATACAACGTCCGGGTCTCCCCACTTGTGATTTCTGGTCTCTCTCTCTCTCTAATTGCGTGGAACGGAAAGATTAAAGTCAAGAACGGAACAGAACGGTTAAAAGTTGAACGTACAGTTATTTCGCTGAATTGCAACAGCCATATATTTTGGTTGGAGCCCTCGAACTTGCGTGCAGGACAAACATATTGGAAGGTTGAACTCTGAAGAATTTAGGTTGGAAGGTTATTAGGGTTTTGGGGTTTTGTTTTGCTGCTGGTCAGCATTTGGTTGGGTTGGGTTAGATTTGGAGTTCACCGTTAGACACGCGTCAAGTGTTTCAACAGCGAGCAGCGCGGGTAGCGCGAGTGCCCCCAGCACTGGAACTGGGACGAAATGCATTCTCATACACGACTTATCTGCTCTATCGAGGCTATTCTGCATGAATCTGGTGTTGCCCCTAAAGTGGAGCAAAGGCAAATCTTGTTCCACTTTCTTATTTTATTTCTTGGCTTTCCCCGGATCAGAATTTAGCCTCTCTCCAGGAATCTGGCTGCGCCATTGTGTTATTTTCAACCCACGATCAGCCGCTCGAACACCGTTCAAAAGGGAGGGTCCTGAACGAACCTGAGCCTTCAAGCGTTAAGGATGTGCTCTGGCAAGCTCCATCCAAGCTTCATTTTCAGCGACTCCATTAGCCATGCCCAAGCTCAAGCGCTCAAGGCCCGCTCGATTACAGGCTTTCTAGCCGTGCTACTCCGTCAAACTTGCTCAATCCATCCATTGTCTCACCGTTCACCACTGCTGAACATTCTGTCGCGGAATCCAACCCTCTTCAAGATGCAGCAAGCATCACGCCGTTGCGCGCTGTCCTCAAGTCCTCCCCAATGTAGTAAAATATATTTAGGATCAAGGCCAATTCCAAGGAACGCTCAAGCACTCAATCCTTCTGTTGGGAGCTTTCTGGGCACTTTCGAGTCCTTTCATCATCATTGCTGCTGCCCTTAGTGTGTACGGCCCCGCGAAGCGGAACCTTGTGAAGATATTAGTGGGTGGGGCGCGTAATCAAACTACAAAAAAGTCTTGGCACCGCGCTCGCGATTGAACGATTGGACTGTTTTTGATGGCTTCCCCCACCTCTGCAGCAACCAAAAAAGTCAGATCTTGGTGAGTTCCCTACTCAAAAAATATGATTTATATATGGGCTGGTAGGTCAGAAGGGCGCGAAACAAATCATGTCAAATTCTTGGTAGATTTAATCTTTAATGTGGGCGATATAAGCACAAGTCTGATTTGTCTACAAATTTCAGACAACCCGGCAATGTTGGGGTGCAGAGCCTTCAATATGAGTTCCTTTTACTTGAACCCTGAGAATCGGGAGCTTATGGCAATTCACAGAAAATACAAGTCAACCCAAAGGAAGTTGGTTTCTTTTCGGAGTTTGTCTGTGGCCTTGTGCTGCAGTGTTTGACAAATTGAGCCCTATTCTGGAACTGTGGGGAAATTTTTCCTATGGGATAGAGTTACAAGGGTAAGGAGCTTGGGCTGTGGGGTAGATGAAGAGCAACATACCCCCAATTCACAAAAGAACACCAAGTGGAACGGATTATCTAGTGGCTGGCCCACTTATATCTTGACAAGGTCCCACTTCGCAGGGCCGTACACACTAGGTGATTCCAAGCAGACCGAGGTAATATCACAGAGACGGTGCCGCGGACGGCGTGAAAAAGACCGTGTATGAAAACATGTACAAATGAATACTCTTTTCTCCACTACGTACGAACTACGCACTCCCATCCTATTCCTCCGATTGTTTTCCCCTGATTGCCCGCAGCTGCTCACATTTGATGCTCATTGTTCCTCTCGGCACGCACCCCCTCAACTCGCTCCTTGATGATGGTGGGGCGCGTGTAAATCTGGCTGTACGTCTCCCACATACTATTCGCAAGCACATTCTTCTCCCGGAAAGCCGTACTCTCTGCCATGAGCTCCGCCTGCGCCCTCCGCAACCTGTAGCACGGGACTTGGCTGTTGAGATGATGCGCTGCGTGGAGTCCATCGTTGAGGGAATAAAAGAACCACCTCTGCCAAAACCCATCATTGGTCCTGGAGTTCCCGAAGTCCTTCGTCATGTCCATCCCGACATGTTTCGCCCAGCTCTGCCCACCAGCGTATCATGGGGAAGATCCCAAGCCACGGAATGATGTAATACCTTCCGAACTCGGTCCATCTGTCGGAAAAATGAACAGCAGAAAGCACGACAATCCAGTAATGAGCTTCGAGGGATAGCAGCTACTGTCCATCCAGAATTCGGTGAAGAGCGTATTGATATATTCGTATTGGAACCATCCCGTCCATGGGAGCCCCAAAATAAGCCATGTCTTGCGCGATGCAGACATGGGGGTATCAGAAATGAACCCGTAGTCGATGAGCCGGACCACGTCAGAGTCGCGGACGGGATCGCCGAGATACTTGTGGTGCTCGACATGCAAGGTGCGGAATACCTGGAAAAATGAGCGGAAAATTGATTCAACATATATTGGAGACGTGCCTTTAGGAGGCGAAAGACTGGAAATGCGTAGGTGAATTCAAACCACTCGTGCGCACGGGGTAGCGTAAAAAGGTTGTTGTGGGATGCCTCGTGCACCATGTGCTCGAAGGCGCGGAGCCTCGAGGAAATGACGACAGCCATGAGGGAATATATCCCCCATCCAGCTCTTCTGTTCAAGCACTTCGCAGAGTATTCCGAGACAGTAATGCATCCTGCTATAACAACGTAATTTGACAGAATAGTCAGAGATCCCCACAGGTTGCTTCTCTAGGATTCGAAATCGAGGTGAGCATGAAAGCTGATGGCTGATGAGGTTCACTCACGCCTTTGTGTCGGTTGCTTATAGCCAATGCTTCCTTGAAGCCGATGCGTAGATTTTCGGCTTGCAGTTCAGCGGTCTGGATCCGGTTGACCTTGGCCCTCTCTTGCATTTTGAAGTAAGATCTGTAGGATAGAGTAAAGAAGTGGCGGCCTTTTAAAGAGAGGTTGGAAATATCTCGCGAGCTTCGGGGATTCGGCCAATTTTTGCAACCAGGTTTTTGGAACCATTTGAATGGCTGGAGCAATTTTTACTCTCATTCCGTAGTTGTAGGACTGTTCTAATCCTGTATTCTGTCCCATTCGACGGAAGTTCTCTTTCTGCTACGCAAGGGATAAGTTCCGCATAGTGGATTATTGCTCCCTGCGACGCCACCGCATTGTTTCGGGGAATATAGAGGACTCCGAACTGTTCCTGACGAGATCGTAAAAAGAACCCGCAACAGTGGTGGTTATATCTACTCGGAGGGTTCGTTTTACATGATTCAGCTCGTACCTCGCGATATATCCTCTGTGAGCGTTCAAGGCCAACTGAACCCCCTTCCCCCGCCCAAGATGATGAAAATAGCGAATCTAAAAAACAAGTCTAAAATAAATTCTTGGGACTCCTAATCAGCTATCGGCGTTATTCTTTTGGGGCCGAAGGTAACAGAGCGTGTGGACAACGTAAGGCATGGGCACCAACGGACAACCTCCATACCGCAGAGATCCCGATTATGAAAGGTCGAGCTTCCAAAATTATACTACCTCCGCCGTGAACGCTCCTACGTACCAGCATAATGCTGTGGCGCTCCCACCCGGCATCTTGAGTATACTCCTGAGTACTTAGTAACCATCTTCGTCACCTCGTTACTTCACTTACTCCGCTTATTTTCACGAAACCTCGTCACTTTGATCGCATTTAGTGAAAGTTCGTTACTTCTGATGTTTTTCTGTGAAAGTTCATCATTTTAACTCGGCACGTTCAAGAACCCGGAAGCAGCGGCCATCATTGTTCCTTCGGCACAAGGCCGGGCGGGTTTTTTCATATAGATACCTTACCCTAACGCTAACTACTAACCATAATCCCTAACCGTAGTCATTTAATTTTAGTGTATCACTGACCGGTGGATCACTGTATGCTGAGGCGAGGCAGTCGAAGACAGCAGCAATGACAGCGGGATCTTTTCATGGAGATCTCCAGCCCGTGACTGTATAGAATTATAAACTGGTACTTTCAGCCGGACCATTTAAAAACCGGTTTATAAACCGGTGTTTAAAACACTGTTAATAAACCAGATTTATAAACAGAGCCCTAGTCCGAGGGCAAATGTTCTTGCCTCGAGCGCGCGGGATCAAACATCGCCACGATGAGCAGGAGCGTAATGACTCGAGAGGGGAGCGCTGCGAGAGGAGAGTTCTGGCGCTGGGGGCTGAGGCTGAAAGCGTAAGGATGACTTCGAGGTTGACAGCAAAAGACAGGTGGGGAGGTCGGGTATTGTCGGCCCGAACTCCCACGTCTCGCTCCCCCAACAACTCCAGCTCAACTTCCATGTTCTCGGCCCGAGATTACAAACCGCGAATGCCCTGGGCCAGTGACAGCAGCAGTTAGCAGTTAGCAGTTAGCATTTGGGTGATTTCCGGTCGATTGGGATCGAAAAAAAAAAGTCGATTTATTCGGAATTTTCCGGCCCGGGCCCCCCAAACTAAAATAGAGATAGGATCACGGCCTGTGAGAGTCTGTTCAGGCGTTGCTAGGATGAGCTACAGAGGGAAATTAAAGGCACGATGTGAGTCACTCTGAGTCAAGCTCGAAGAGGTAAGAAGTGAAGATACTTACGTGGACCTTAGCTGTGTCGTAAAATCTTTGTTGACCTATCAGGTCTGAAACCGTCCGATCACCTGATATGGCCTGATATTGCCAGCGCGGGGGCAATATCAGATCCAATATTGCGTCCTCAGAACAGATATTCTGGGCTCCGATCTAGTATTGCTCCTTCTCCGGGGGCTGAGCGGCGCACCTCAAAGGACGCAGAAGGCTCACATTACGAAGTTTTAATGTTGAAATTCTTCACAAAAACTACAACGGCTCTTTGGACGTTGATAAGGTCTTCCGCGGCCCCAAACTCCACTTGGTAATATCCTCTTGATATCTGACGGCCACAACTCTTCCTTTACTAATCGCAAATCCAGGTGTTTGCCTGCGTAATGCGTGGACCGGCAGCGGGCAGGGCAATGAAGACCGCCGGCACCCCGACTCAGGCAACTGGGAAATGTGTTGCCCAACTTTGGAGTCTCCGTCATGGCACGCCGGGCTCGATCTCTGCTTGCGCTCTCTTGGTACGGCATTTTGACCTCATAAAATGACATCGCTGATTGACCCGGACAAACTCGTTGGGCTGTCTCTGCCGACATCGAGCTAACGCCGCGCGGTGCTGAGACAGGCATCAATTGGCAGGCTGACCTGGAGAAGTACATCAAATATCTCCAAAACGGCCTCGACAAGCGCAAGGCATCTGTTCTAAGAATTTTCAGTGAATGGGATGAGGTCTTCTTCCCCGACACCGACTCTAGTCTTGGTACCAACGGTAACGGCGGTGATGATGCCGAGAAGCAGATGCAAGATGCAATGGATTTGTGGAATGCGGACGAGGAGGAGGTACCGGATGAGGCTGCTTAAAATTCATCCCACTAGAATAATGTATTTTTACCTCTATACACGCACTTTGCCATCCTCGAGGAGTTGTGAAGTTGATTCAGAGGTTGTGTACACAATCTGTGTGATGTCCCGAAGTGCCAACATGTATGAGATCAAAAATCATGGGTTACTAACTCTTTCGTAGTGTAGTGGTTAATGCCTTTGTTTTAGTTGAAAGCGCGTTCAAATCTCGTCGCTAACAGTAGTTAATGTACCCATTAGATTAGCAGTTAAACCATTAGAGTTGACTACTGACTTCAGCATGGCAAAGTAACAAGATAACAAAGTAAGAACAATTGACCTTACAAAAAGGTCAATTCATTTTCAATTTTTTGCCCCTTCCCAGTCTTGTTTGATCAGGTCTAATAAGGTGTCGAAGTCCAGATATTTCGCGGTTAGACTGATATTGTTGCTCAGATCCGATATTGTCTGATATTTGAAAAAGATTTATTACTGAAAAAAAATATGGTAACCCCCGGTCTAATGACCTGATATTCTCTTATATTCTCATATTCTCGAAAATCAGGCAACAAAGATTTTTCCGACATGTGCGCCATGCCGGGTGCACCGCCGACGAAATGTTGGCATTGGCCGACACTTGCCCTGTAACACGATTTAGCCTCTGAGGTGCGGAAATTTACGCGACTGCGATACAAGTGTTCCTCTCCTGTCGTCTGCGATGCTCTGGAGAAAAAGAAGAATTTGAATCAAAATACCATCTTCCCGTAATTTGAACAAACGTCCAAAAAGATTCAACCAAAGTTTCAACGACTGTTAACTGGATCCAGGAGCTGAGAGGACATGGTCACATGTGCAGTTCCAGGGCGAGTCTGTCAGTGAGTAACCGTCGCTGAATGAGCTGTGCAGATGGATTCACAAAATACTTCGGGTGTGGGGCCATGGCGGTGCCCGGCAGGAACTTCGTACTTATGAGTATTTTGTAGTTCACACCTTTCAAATAAAAAATATGTTTTGTTGAGTGAAATGTAAACCCGGTGGAGATTACAACTGAGTTTGAATCCTGATTTCTCACCAGAACCCCTCCCCTCCGAGAAAGGTTTAATCCTAGTGAAAACTGAACCTTGAATGCTATGATAAACCTATTCCAAGTTTCATATTGACACTGGTCTATTTTTGCAAGGCCCAGAGTACTTTGAATTCAAATGGTCTTCTTTATATTTATCTTGTCACCAAATAGCTGCCTCTGTGAGATCACTTCAAGTGAAACCATCTGTGTGCTGTACATTTCTGTGTCTCTCTAAGACTGAAATTCAACATGTGCAATTAAACTTGTTATCTGTGTGGTCAAAAAGTTGCTAAAAAAATGGGTTTTCCATTAGAATTATCAGGATTCAGAATATCTAGGATCAAAGAGCATTACCATGGATTGGAAAGGTAGAAATAGAGAGAGGGCCATAGCAGTGGTGGTCGGCAACCCTGCCGGAAATCAGTGATATGAAAACTGGTATTGCCGCATTTGGAAATTCCCCCCTATTTCCACCTTTCTTTGCTCAGAACACTGTTCTATACAATCAGAGAGCTGATTTTCGGCCCTCAAATTTTATATACAATCATAAGGTTTCTTATGGGGCTGAATTTTAGGCTTGAAAGTTGGTGGATATAAGACTTACGGTGACTGCACTCCACCCCTCCTCCCAGAGTTTCCTACCTCTACGGGGAGTGCTGGTATGGGATTTAGCAGAAGATATACTCTCTACAAATTTTATAACAGAATGATTGTTGCCGATTTTTTATATCTCCTCGGATGCCAGAGAGTTGAGAGGATTTATGGTCCGAGTTGAGCAGTTCAGATATATCCAGACCAGAAATGAAAAATCTGCAACAATCATTTTAACTAGTTATGCTAGGCCATCGTTTCACTCTGCGAAAAGTTTGTGCCAAAGTGTCCGTAGAGGGAGGAAAACCGGCCTACCATCGAATGTGCTTGTGTCGGAGTTTGAAATTAGCGGTGCGTTGCCGACCACCAATAGCAGAACCAGTGATTATCCCATGGGAGGTTGGTTCCCTGATTTAGGCCCTCTAGAAAATTTTGTCTGGACAAAAAATTCTCACAGCTTTCAGTTTTATGTAGAGATTTTTTTTTTGTTCGGACTTCGGCAGTGACCTGGGAGGTCAAAATCTTAAAATTTGTCTGGACTAGGAACCAACCTGCCATGAGATAATCACTGGTCCTGCCGTAGCCTGAGGAAAAGGTGTTCACCGCGGCACATGATATCTCCGATCGGCATCATGCCCATGCCGTTGGAAACTTTTGCAACCCTTGATCACCATCAGTGCTTTCCCAAAATCTATGAACACTTACAGCACTGTATGATGATAAATGGCAACAGAGAAGTTACAGCTGTTGGCAGTACCGAAGGTGCAGTTGAAAAAATTCCAGTTTGGGACATTTTCAAAGAATTCCCCGTAACTCGGTCAGTTCTTCATGGATTTGGATGAGACTATGCTAGATAATTCGGGCTAATTCATACGGAATTAGTGATAGAAAGGATCTTGTGGAAATATGTCATATTGGATGATCTGGCATTTTGAGGCGTTTTGCCGATGAATCTGATCTGGCATGCCCAATTCAGGTCCTACTGGTCTGAATTTTAGCTAGGGAAGAATTTTTAACATTCTCAAACATGTGATAGAGTCCAAACTACATAACATCTCGTGTTTGATTCAATCCCCATAATATTTCAGATCCCGCTAAGTTGCCTGTTATCCCGACCTGACTGCAAACATCACAGACTGAATTATTCACAGTTTTGACTCTATCACATGTTTCTAAATCTACATAGGCCGTCTTTTGCAAAACATCACATTGTTTGAACATGCCTGGACCTTGCTAGACCGCATTTACCTCGAAAGTGGCCCAAAGTACTACATCATCCAGTATGAAATATTTTCGCAGGTTTCTCTCTATCACTAATTCTGTATGAATCAGCCCGAATTATCTAGTATGGTCTCATCCAAATCCATGAAGAACTGACCGAGTTACAGGGAATTCTTTGAAAATGTCCCAAACTGGACATTTTTCAACCGCGCCTTCGGTACTGCCAACGGCTGTAATAATTCAATACTCCAAGCCCAGTCAGAGGCCGAGCAAAGCTCCTGGAGTAAAAACTGCCAAGGTCTAAAGACTTTCTTCCTTTGGTTTTGCCAGATGAAAAAAAAAGAAGCTAGGGCATGACAACCATAGCAGGGTGATAACAGAGTAACTACTAATTGTAGCTGATACAGAAATGAAAAAGTTTGAAATGGCAGACAAAAGGTAGAATAAAGGTAGAATAATGTTGATCGAAGGATTCGAACCGACGACCTCTAGATTACACGGGGGGTACCACCACTAATATATCATAAAAATCGTATTGAACAGCCCTGAGAAAGACTTCAACACAGCCACTATTTTACCAGGCACGAAAAATGGAACAAGGATTGAGAGAGGTCATGAAATCCTCATAACGGTTTGTTAAATGGACTATCACTTACTTACATAAGTACTTGTAACTTCCAGTCGGTCTCCGTATCTGTTGACTCTGTTCGATAGAGGGATTGCATTCACAGCTGAGTTCAACGGACGTCACTATTCCACGTTCAATGAAGCTCAATAAAGTTTAATAGCTGCGAGTCAAACTTTTCAGTACATTCATCAACCTCTCCCTTGCACGCGAATGGTAAACCTCAATACTTGCTCCACAACCTCGGAACCGCCAAAGACCGGGACACAGTCATAAGAACCGTCCCAACGAGCAGCATTCCACCTATCCCATCATTGATTTAAACTGAAGGATCCCGGCCCATGTATTCACTCACCGCCGAAATACCCAACTGCAGCGTAGCCGAGGCGCGTGTCATTCAACAGGCCCCCAAGGGGTGGCCCGCACAGGGTGCCGAGACCGAGGAATGTGCTGAGAATGCCGATGCAGAGACCGAAGTTTGAGGGGCTGCCCATCGCTGCCGCGGGGACTTGAGTGAGGGATGAGTAGGAGGCGTTGGTGAAGCTGTAACGGGGAAGATATTCAAGAGCATGTCAAGTCAATCGGAATCCACGGCGGATTAGTATTAAATTGGCGCGCACCCGTAGAAAACGGAAAGCACAGTGAGCGACGTGACGGAGCGGCAGTGGGGCCAGATCATCGTGAGCGCTGCCACGAATACGCCCACAATGATCATAACATTCATGGCGCCTGAAAGAAAATCAACGTCAGCCTAATTTAAAAGCTCGCCATACTCCAGGTTGAGGTGAGACCCACCGAAACGATCGCCCAGCAAGCCGAACAGAATACGACCTGCGCTCGTACTCCCGTTGATGATTGCTACAAGGTAGAACACAAAGTTGCGCGAGATTCCGGCTGAGACGGCACTGCTGCTGATGTAGGTGGGGACTGGAGATTTTACAGTAAAGATCGGTCACTGGTTGAATCATGAATTGAGGAGAGGAGCGAGACGCGCCAATGTAAGATCCGAGCGAAACCACGAATTGGGCGGCGCAGTATACAAAAAAAGCAGAGTTGCGGAATACGCTCCAGTTGAAGATGCGGCCGGTGGGCTTGATGGGGGGTAGACGGCGCGCGACACACTGCAGTTACGACACGTGTGAGTAACTCGGATTCTCAGGTACGCAGAAGTACAGAAAAAAACGAACCATGTTCGCGATGCCCAGCGTAAAGGTCAACATGAACCCGAGGATGCGCAGTGTCCACGCAAATCTATAGGACCGTACAAGGGATGTGCGTCGTGTAAAGACCAGTACAACTGGGAAGCGACTTACCCAACGACCTCAAGCAGTCGCCGTACAACAATGGGGATGATGGTCCCGCTTAATGCTGAGCCGCACGTCATTACGCCCAGCGCAAAGGCCCGCCGGCGTTTCCACCAGTGACAGACAACTGCGATAGTCGGTGGGATGACCAGCGCGCATCCGAGCTGCGAATCGAAAGAAATCCAGCTAAGTGAATTGTATCTCGATATACGGTGAGCACATACCCCGGTAGCGAGGCCTTGACAGAGGAGGAAGTCTGTGAAGGTCCGACAGAGTGGAACAAGGAACGTCGCCAGCACGATAAGCACGCTTTCGGCAGCGAAAGGGATACGGAACAAGCCGACGTCGAACAGCCGTCCGACGATGAGGCCGGGAAGAAAGATGATGCTGTGCTACTAGTCTTGAGTGCGGGTGTATGTGCGCTGAGAAGGGCTCACATACCTGGAGGGATCCAATCCAGGCGCCGGTTCTGTCAGTAAAAATAGATCGGAGAGCGGTAAGGGAGAAATACATTTCGGACGGCGACGAGCCCCGCAATATTGTTTGCTGGTAGTACGCCTGGAAGACCTGCAAGGGCCGACATCAACATCATATTTATCGTCCCATAAATCAGACGACTTACGCCCCAGGAAGTGACGTAGCCCCACCTTCAATTCAACATTCAAGCCTTCAGTTATTTGCGGAATTAACAGGCGAGGGGATACGGATGTCGAGAAAAAGATGCAGAAACCCTGAAGAGAGTTTAATGGTTAGATTGCAAAGGAGATGAGGCAGGGACAGACAAACCCCGAATAGAACTAGCCAAGCGTGGAACCCGCCGTCCGGAAAATCATCGAGCGTCTCCTCCGTCGGTAGGCACAGTAAGACATGGAGAAGCTCCTTAGGTTTCTTGGAGTCGTCGTCGCAGGCGGAGATCCCCATCTCCGATTTTTCAGAGTCGTTGATTCTGTTGTGTGTGGGGGAGTCCATGGTGAGTCGGGGCGGAACGGCAGTCCTGGACGACCTGCTAGATATTCTGATAACGGCGTTCTAAGAAAGTACTGTTGTGTCAGATGCTACTGGATTCTGAGAGGATTTTCACATCCGAAGACCAAAACGCCACAGCACCGGGAGTTAGCATTTATGGCGCTTTATCTATCGTCTCCGACCGGCGTAGAACCAGCGGATGTTTGCCGTTAACGCATTCTAGAATATTAGAACCCGGCTCGTATATGCGATTTTCAAGGACTTTTTGAGTGCCACTGACTCTGCGATTTCTTGGCGTTTTTTCGGTCACCGACCGTTGGGCTGGCCAAGGATTGCGAAGATGCTGCTACAGCACCACCTTTAGGTTGTGGAGCTGAGAAAGGGCACAGTGACAGGGAACCAGAATAAAGAAGCAGAGGCACCGTGATGGCAGACGGCAAATGGAGCCTTGAATCGGCCGATTGGCTTTCGCACGGCCTAGGTTTACGTGGGCAGTTCAGTTGCCTTTGCTCTTGTGACTCTCCTCGAAGCGCGGAATTACGTGCCGTTGCCGGATTTATCTGGACAACAATACCCGAAGATATTACTTTGTGGAGTCTCAGGCTAGACAGTATAAATGGGCTTTGGGAATATAGCTAAAATTGCTACACTCGGCCCAGTGAAAATAGCTTGCTCCACATGAGCCGAGCGGATATCTAAATTGGCCTCAACTTGCAGATGTAGGTGTCTACGAAACAGATTTACAGCTAATGACAGTACCGAAGGTGCGAACGGAAAAATTTTGTTTTAGGTGTTTTTTTAAAGAGTTGTCTGTAGCGCCCTCAGTTTTGCACATAATGAGTTGGGATATAGCTAGTTCTTTCAGAATAATTCGCGCGCAATTAGTGATAGAGTCAGAATTCTAATGATCATCTATTTTTAGTCTCCGGGCTGTTTCGGCCATCCGAGGGGTTAAGTTGGTGCAGCGTCCCCAGGGCCTGTCTAATTGGGCTAATTTTTTTGGGAGGAAGGACCTTTGGGTGTCATGTGAATTGTCATAGAGCCAAATAGTGGTATGTATCTTATTGGCTCTAGCATCTCACAATTTGGTGTATCTACCTAAGCTCTGAACTGCAGTAGAGCCAATAAGATACATACCAGTATTTGGCTCTATGACAATTCACATACCACCCAAGGGTCCTCCCTCCCAAAAATTAGCCCAATTTGACAGGCCCTGAGGACGCTGTACCACCTTAACCCTCCGGAGGACTGAAACAGCCAGGAGACTAAAAATAGATGATTATTGAGATTCCGACTCTATCACTAATTGCGCACGAATTATTCTGAAAGAACTAGCTATATCCCAACTCATTATGTGAAAAACTGAGGGCACTACAGACAACTCTTTAAAAAACGCCCAAAACGGAAATTTTCCGTTCGCGCCTTCGGTACTGTCATTAGCTGTAAAAATCACTGTCAAGGTTTCGTCAATCCCTTTGCACTACATGATTAACATGAGTGTATCCCAGTGCTGGTTCCCTTATGTAGTATCTTCAAAACTTTTGTTGGAACTGATCATCTGAGCACATCAATGGAGAAAAAGCGGCTGGACTAAAACTATCGACCTATGAATGCTATTGTAAATACCTTGGATAGCATGTCTAATAGCCTGGACACACCCTTCCTGGGAGCTATTTCAAGCACAACTAAGTCTATGTTGATATCCGTACCGGTGAATTTTTACTATTGATCTTGGTTGCAGTAAATCTCACTAGGATCTCAACAGACTGCCAGACAAAACAAGAATGATTGTACACAAATGTTGGAGCAAATTCATGAGTTGCTCTATGCAATTATTGTTCTTCACATAAACTCAAATACCACTGGTGAACTGCCACCAAGCATGCTCCACAATATTGGAAAATTCACAGAGTAGTTATGTTGTATCATTCATGAATCATTGTTCAGAATGTTTCCTTAGGACACTCCACAAGATTCATGCATTTTTTGAAGCCTGACAGGAGAAAAGCAGAATCAAACAATTTTTCCTTCAAGGCGAAATGAGTGCAGTGCTGAAGGCTTGTAATGCTGGATTGCAACAGTCATTTGATGTCTTCAAGGTAACTCTTAACTCTTGTCGGCAAACATTATTAACTCTGTAAATACAGGTTCAAGGTGCCAGGGTCCTCACTGATATGGCAGATATGCAGAGGAATGCACATAGGATACAGCAGGAAGTGCTCCAGTTAATCAGCTCTCTCCCCTATGAAACCAGTTCAGACAGGACATCCTCAGTATATTTTCACTGATTCTGTTGGAGTCAACAGTTAATTGGTTGACAGATCAGCAGGATTTTCTCAAGTTCTCAAAATAGGTATGTATTTAGGTTCCAATCCATCACAAGTATTCACTTTATACAATTTTTTTAAGCTCCAACTCCCTGTCTATGTTGCCATCCGAGCCAAAAATATTCCATGGGCGTGAATCAGAAGTTTCAGACATTCCGAAGCTTTTCTCGCAAGAATCGCCTAGGATAGCAATTCTAGGAGCAGGTGGAATGGGGAAGACCAGTCGTGCAAGAGCTGTTCTGCATCACCATGAAATTGCTGCCAGATATGAGCAGCAGCATGTTTTTGTTGCTTGTGACACTGTGTCAACTCAAGTTGAACTTGTAACCCTTAAGGGCTAAAATGAACTCACTAGCTAAATTCCATAATACCCTGGCCTCCTATCATCTGTTTCATGACAATAATATCCCCAAAGCTACAAATGTCTATCATACAGCACTCACTCTGTCCATTTCAAGCGGCAACATTGTAAAACAGTCTGAAACTTTGTGGCAATTGGGATGGATCAAGTGGCAAGTTGGAGATTATGTAGCAGCCCAAAGACATGCATGGGAGTCACAAAGACTGGCTCGGATAGCAGGCAATATACCTCTAATCCAACGGGGCAGACATCTTCTCAGCCTCTGTGGTATGTCTGGCTGCGAGACAGATCATCAACTCATTGAAATCCAAGCAGAGGTACACAGGTCAAAGTCAGAATATGTGGAAGCACTCAATATCCAGACTGGTATTCTCCATGAAGTGCCTATTGGGCAAGATGCAGAGGCTCATGCCTATACCTTGCTCAGTATTGCAGAGATTTCTGTGACAATAGGAATACCCAAAGACAATTTGCTGAGGAATATTGACATTGCAAGATCAATATTTGACAAGGTGGAATTTTCAAGCAGAATAACAATACTTGACTGTATCGTTGCAGATCTCCAGCTCAGAGCAGGAGATGTACTAGCAGCACAGTCCCTGTTCCAGAAATGCCTCAAAGTATCTTGGGGGATTGATGTTCAAATTATGACCTACAGTCTGGAGAGACTTGGTGATGTAGCCCGTTGGATGCCTATGGATTGGGGATCTACCTGGACAGTCATATTCCTCGTGCATGCCTTCAAGTCAAAACAGAAGCTGGGACTCTACAAGGCATTACAATTCTTAGGTGTTGTGCTTTCAGGTCAAGGTGATCAACATACAGCAAGCAGCCTTTCCACTGTTGCCTTGGAGGGATTTACAAACATGGATGTTCATCGCAGCAAAGCTGAATGCATGCTCCACCTTGGGGATGTTTCGAAACTGAATGGGGAGTTTTCAAAAGCAGTGGAGCTCTGGAAAACAGCCAGACCATTGTTTGAGAGGTCATCACAGGCAAAGAATATTGCACAGGTCGATGGAAGGCTCTCCAATCTCAATCAGGATATATTGGACAACCCGCACAGCAATGCCACTCTTTTGGATATTGCTCACATAGGGGACCAGAGGAGCTAGTTGTGGGGATGGCTGCCAAAGGGCACAGTGGTAATTGAATAATGTTGGGTCAGATGGAAATTGTTTTGTTTCAAGATGTATGTCTGATTTCCTTTTGTAATTTTATAACAAGTGGGATGTAAGATGTTTTTCTTCTGTCTCTAGCCTAAATTATATATGCATTTTATCAGATTTATTTCGAGATTGAGAGTCATGACATTGTACGAATACATCAAAACCACTCCTACAGTCATTCCCTGCTCCTTACAACAGCGAAAAACAACCCAAATAAATAGATAGGTAAATGGTCTGAGTGGTGTACTGTAATCTATTATGCCTTCAGAGGTCTTATGTGCCCCGGTCCTTGCAACAGAAATATGGCCCCGGTACACCACACCGAGTCGAAATATCAGAGTTTTGAATCGTACATATCTCAGAGGGGACCCAATGACGGCGAGATCGGACGATGGAGGCATAGCAGACTGGTCGCATTCTTGGAGTCCTGTGCATCCCCTGCACGCTGTGTATGGGAATGGTGAGCAATGGCATATGGCGGTACACACCTATCCCCGCTGTGCAGATCCACCCGCCGCTCACGTCATCGCGGTCCCTCCAGATCCACATTCACAGCTTCTGTACAAGGCTTGTTCGCACCCCTTGCTATGGAAATTCAAACTCAGATCAACGGGTCTCTATGAACAGATGATTTGTCTTCATACGAGAGATCGGTACCAGTCTAGCTTCTCCATGGAGAGGCGTAACAAGTCCGTGACTAGTCCAGACCTTTTCCTCTGTTATCATTTTCGTTCCCTTGCTGCTCTCCTGTCCCTCCCCCTACGTTCTGGGCGTGGCCTCACAATTTTCGTTCGGCACACGGCCTCAGTCCAGCTCACCCACATACATACATTTAATCCCTCTCATGCTTCTACTTACATTCCATCTCACATTGTTTCTGTTATCCCTTTTATTTTTATTTCATTCGCTCCTTGGGCCCCTGCACATTCCCGGATCCGGACGTCGTATGCGCGCGACTCTGGGCCGCAACTCGCAAAGATGCGTGCCGATCTAGACCGCGTATGCGAGCGGATTCGGAGTGCGTACACGAGCGGATTGGATACCGCAAGCAGATTTGACTGCATACGTGCGTGGAGTTGCGGCACGAGTGGGAGAAGCATACGGGGTGTGAACACATCAGGAAAACCCCGAATTGCTTTGAGGTGCTATATAGACATACATAGACAGATATAGACAATACAGATGCTATAGCAACTATCTATATCGTCTATATGTGTCTCTGTGTAGCTATATAACAAGCCATAGAATTTTGGTTTTTCCTGATGTAGGCCTTGTACAGAAGCTGTGCACGTGGATCTGCACAGTGGGGATAGGTGTGCACCGCCGTACGCCATTGCTCACCATTCCCGTACACAGCGTGCGGGGGATGCACAGGACTCCAAGAATGCGACCAGTCTGCTACGCCTCCATCGTCCGATCTCGCCGTCCTGGATCGTAATGACGGCCCCATCCAGCATCGCAAAGATAGCGCCCAGCGGCGCGGGCATTCCCGGGGCACGCGGCGTCATCTTTACTAGTTCGGAGTGGGGTGGGGACTTCGGGAACTGCGTCCGCGCGACTATCGGCCGCAAGGACGTCAATGCATCGGGATCCGGCCGCCAAGGTCGTAGATGGCACGCCCATCCAGCATCGCAAAGATGGCGCCCGACGGCGCGGGTATTCCCGCGGGCGTGCGGCGTCATCTTTACTCGCTCGGAGGCGTCATTTTTTCCCGCGCCCGGAGTGGGGCGGGGACTCTGGAGACTCGCGAACGGGAACCCAGCCGCAAAGAAAGGACACGCCCATCGAGCATCGCGTCGGTATCCCACCGCAGGGACAGTAGCGCCTGGCCGTCCAGCATCACAAAGATGCCGCCCGGCGGCGCGAGCATTCCCGCGGACGCGCGGCGTCATCTTTACTCGCTCGGAGGCGGCGTCTTTACTCGCCCGGAGTGGGGCAGGGACTCCGGAGACTGCGTCCGCGCGGAATCTACGTGAGCGGGAAGCGCTCGCGTTGGAACCCTGCCGTCGTGGGCGTGGGCAGCGCCGGTCCTGACGTGCACAAGGGGCGTGGGCAGGCCGGGGGAGGAAGGAGGACGTGGGAAGAAGCGGCCGAGGCGAGATAGGACGGGGAAGGGCATGGCGAGGAAGGACGACAGGGAGGGATGGAGGGGGATAAGAACGACGACGTCGCATCGCGGAGAAGGACGGACAAGAGGGAGGAAGGAGCACGACGAGGAGGAGAGGAGGGACGACAGGGAGGGATGACATGCTGAGTCGGACAAGGGGGGAAGAATGGGCGAGCGTGAAGAGTCGAGGATGGGGTAGCAAGGAACGAAACAACAGGAGGGAGGAACGAGAGGAGGAAGGAAGGAGGAGTAAGGCGGAGAGCGGGAAAGGGCGGGAGGAAGGCGAGGATGAAGGAAAAAAAGACGAGGTGTGGACGAGGAGAGGAGAGGAGGGACGAAGCTTGCCCGCGATGGGCGGGAGGACGGCGGAGATAAGGAGGGCGGGCGAGTATGGGGACGAGTAAGTAGAATGGGAAGGGAGGGGGAGCAAGCAGGAAGGACAGACGAGGGGCCAGCGGGGGAGGGAGGCCGAGGAGGAGGAGGGAAAGAGGAAAGGGGGCGACGAGGATGCGCGAGAAGGACGGGAGGAACGAGAGCGAGGAGGAGGGAAAGCAGTGTACACAGTGACAGTACACGCTAGGAAAGGCGGAGGGGAACGACAGGGAAGGAGAGGAAGGAGGGCAAACGCCGTCGAGCCGCAGCTGCCGTTGGAGTCGTACTTCACATTAGGCGTGGTAGGAGCGAAGTACGACGCGTTCGCATTGGGCGTGGCGGGGCTGAAATACGACGCGTCGGGGTCTGCGTCGAACGTGTTTGTACCTGGGAGGAGTCAGTTTCGGTGTTGTTTTCGGTGATTGAAACAAAGGGAGAAGGGGACGAGGACGAGGGGGAGAAGGAGACAAGACAAGTGCGTGCGTGCGTGAGTTTCGCAGTGGAGGGAGGGGAGGCGTGAAGGGCGGAAGCGGGCGTGAAGGCAAGAAAGGAAGCGTGGAGGGACGTGGAGTAAAAGAGAAAGGAAGATAGGCGATGAGGAGGAGTGAAGGAGGTGGAAGCGAATATGCGCGTACTCACCCGTCTGGAAACCCGGACAAACCACCCCCCGCACCCTTCCAGTCGGGCTCACTACCCCCCATCCACGCCCTCCACCCTTTCCACTGCTCCACGCGCTCGCGTTCCGATACACCACATTTTGTCCTTGCTGTTCTGCGTGCGTTTCCGCGAGCCTGCGCGCGGTCTTGCCCGCGCTGAGCTTGTGCGTCGAGACACCGGAGACGGCGAAGGCGGTGACGACGTGTCGCTGGTACTGAGGCTGGTGTCGGCGGCGGCGGGGACGGAGCCGGAGGAGTTGGCGGCCCACGTGGCGATGAAGACGGGGCCGGTAGGGATGGTGCTGAGAAAGGGGGGCGTGGAGGCACGACCATGAGCTGCAAGGAGGTCGAGGGAGTGGAGTTGTACCACCGCGGGAGGATGGAGGCAGCGTACGAGCCCATAGTGAGATCCAAGGTGAGATCGGTTACCAGTCTAGAAAAGGAGTCGAGGAAGAGGAGAGTAACGCTGACAAAGAAAGGCTCGGGACGGACGATGCCGGCGCGTGACTTTCTCTTTCTCGACTCCCTTGAAGTTGAAGCCCGCGACTCGGTCTGCTCACACAGTACCATCTTTGAAGCTGGATAGCTGAAGATAATGTCATTCGCCCCCGCAGCATGAATCAGAAAGCTCACCGCCGAGCAGGCTTCAGAGTTCCAGTGCCTGACCAGCTTCAAGTCTTCGACTCGGAATCGACGTGTACGACAACGTAAAATTGAAGTTTAGCTACGCCATCGTTGATTCTCTATTATCCGGCTTTTCGGCTCCTATCCCACCAAATACGACCATAATTTCACGCAGAGGTTCTGTTTCTCGGGTCCGCAGTGTTTCATTCTGCGAATCCACATCTGGGATTATATCTCTGGGGATACTGTTGGCCTCACAGATCTTGCTACCTCCTTTATACTTTTCCGATTCAACAACTTCAAGGTCTTGCTTGTGTGTTACACCGTCTTTTACGCAAGATTCACGCAACTTGCATGTAAATCTTTTCACGCCTCTCAATCAACGGCCATACTGGCAGGCGAACTCTGCGGCGGACCCAGATACTTATCCGGGACATAAAGGACCACTTTTCCCTAGCCTGCGCGACTGGCAAGAGCTGCGTCACTTTCAGAAGCTTCCAATCTAAGATTTCTCACTCGGGCTACATATCATCAATCAGCTCCATTTCAAAAACTGCAGTGTAACGATCAAGGTTCTCGTGGAGCTGACGTATATTGGATTCCCCCCGAATGAGCGTACAGCTCTGTAAAAGCTGGAGCAAAACAGCCGTGAGTGAAATCATTTGCGCAGACTCAGTCGTCTCATTTAAAAAAAAAAGAACGCAGTACACCGACGACTCCCGCCGTTTTTTTCCTGCTGGTCATTTCAAAAATCGCGGTTTGGTATTATATTTTATGTTTATTTCCCCAGACCCATGTTCATCTCGCCAGGTATCTCCTAGTCTCTTATAAACAGACGCTACAACAATTCTCGCTCGTACCTCGCGTGTTGTAGGTATCTCCTATTCATCACTCCATCCGTTATTCGAAAAAAGCGACGAGGCATTCGATCTCAGTTTCATGACACAGGCAGGATTCTTCGCAGAGGAGTGGGAGAGGCCCCGACTTCGAGGACCTACCGCCGAATTCCGGTGCGACTTGGAACACCGCATTTCGGTGTTCGTTCCGACACGCGACAAATTTCCACAGCGTATCGATCAAGGCACATCGCCTGGATATGGACCCCGTATCCCGCGCCTGTTACAGTCCATCCTCACCGACGTAGACCTATCATTCAATGACATTGTATTGCACGATACATGAGATATTTATCCCTTATCCCTCTGATGAGCGTTATCAATCTCACCTTCTCGAACTACATACTCTTTGCAAGGCTCCACTGCCCATACCCAAATTCGCTCTGCGGACGTTGAAATGGTTTGGATACAATGTCAATGATGCGTAAGTCGATATTCTCCCCGCTCATATGTGCTTCCCAAGCTGAGCGTGCTGGACATGCGACAGGGAAGCCAGCGAACCCACCTTCTTTTCTCTTCGGCAACATTCTTCATTTGCGCTGCAAAAAACTCGTTCTTACATCCTTCCGATGATTTCAAAATTCTTCCGTGGTATACCATCGGTCACCACCCTGTCTGTAGCGCTCGGTGATTTTCTTACGTTGCAGCTCTCAGAAGACATGAATCCAACAGGAAAATTTTCCGTTCCCTGATTCCGAGTGAGCTAACTGCCGTGACATGCGCACAGGGCAATATATACACACTGGTCTCCCTGGCAAAATATGCACTCAGAGAGGCCGGAAGATGTGCGGATGCAACACAGAAAGAAGAACATCAATTCGTCCAAAATGTGTTCAACTTAGGCTTGCTGAGCACTGCCATATTGAATTTAAAAAACAGGGGTTCGGGCCCAGCATATAAAAGCCGGTTTGTAAATAGGCATTAAAAACAGAACCCTGCTTCTCGAAGATCGTCTGTTCAATGTGTAACCTTCAACATTGAGTTTGAGCGTGAATATAAAAAGCAGAAAGACACTGCACCTGAGGTTAGTCTAGGGGTCCAGGGGAAGCCGTGCTGCACTGTGCACCAATCTTGGAGTATTAGGTTTACAGTTGGGAGAGGTACAGTCATTCCGCGGTCCTTGCAAAATCAGTGGTCCTTGCAAATTATTATTTTCTCTGCCAATTTAAAAGCTTTCTATCAGGTTTTTTCTGCTATATGTCCTCTCCTATGTCCATTCTCCTTTGTAGGATTTTCACTGCTGCCAAAAAGTGAAAACTGATCAAACTATAAATAGATCATGAGCGAAAATTACAGTTTATGGAGCTATCGGCCATGAATAATGTACTTTTTGATCAGATAAAATAGTGAGGCTCTTCTTTAACATTATATGTCTCCCACACAAAAAATCTGAGCTGCTCCGGTGGCCATAAGGTAGTGGAATCAGGCAATTAGACCTCAAACAGTGTTCACGTGAGTATAAACAAATGCAAATAGAACATCCACCACCGGAAATTGAATGAAATAACTCTCATTGAGTCCCATGATGTTCAATGATGGAGGGAATCAAGTAAAATGCACAGTTTTTCATTTAATTTTGCCCTACAGCAGAAAACCTGAATTCAAGGAAAGAACTGGAATATGACCAGGTATGATTCATGTGAAGACATACAGAGGGTCTGAAGTATCATATGATTGAGTGACCAGCTCAAATTTTGAGTCACCTTATATTTTTCATACATTATTTGCAGATTTGCAAGGACCAATGATGGTGAAAAACTCCTCTTGCACTGATTGGCCTCAGTTGGCCAAAAAACCATCAGATTCTTCCGGATTTTTCTGCAGGGCCATGGTATACGATGACATACACTCACCCTACATATTTAGTTTCCTACGAGAGCCTCGATATTCATGCTAAAAAGAGGGAATTTAAAATGCTCTTGCAAGGACCATGGAATGACTGTAGGTGTTGTTATCGGTTTATCTACTCGAGATTTTGAGTCGAATTTTTTCTCCTGTTTTGGTGTCAATTTGCAGAGAATATGGCTCAGCATGGTTGGGAATCTGTAGCCTGCGAGTCTTGTTTTTGTCTTGAGTCCTGAGTGCGCAACTGGCTTGGTTTCCTGTTGAGTTGGTGTTGCGAGTCTTGCCTGTGCTCGGGGGGGTTGAGTTCACATCTCTGACATTTTGTGCTTCCAGTCGCAAAGCTTCTCAGGTTGGATGCAATACATAAACTTCAAGTCGGATGTGATATACATAAAGCTTGTTGAGATTCTCAGAGAGGTTGTAACTTGTAACCTCTAACACTGTCAAATAAAATCAAGATCATAACTGACAAGGGGTCCTACAGAATCAGGGATTACTACCAAAGTACTACTACACCTACCCATATCCTACACAGCTGTTATATCCCCTGAGTCAAACCCCAAAATGTATGAAGGGCACCCAATGTAAAAATGATTTCTTTGTTCCGGGCTGCTCTCGAAGCTTCTGAATGGCCAGATGCAGGGCTTCAGCTGCCCTTGTTGGATCTGGAGGTGATACCTCCAATAGATGGGCATAAACATCACCAGCAACTTGTGGGGCATCATTGTCCATGATAGACCACATTGTCCCAATGACACCTCGGTATCCTGCTAGTAGCATGCCAGCAGCTAGATGAACCGACTCGTCTTGGAGCTCTTGGGAACCAGTGGCAGTTTGACATGCAGAGAGGAATGCCAGGTCCGCATTGGGGAGAGATAGCTCAATAATGTTTGAGAGTGTCAACCGTGAGCTTCCGGCAAGGAGGAGGGCACTTTCAGTTGGAGAGGCGCTCTGCACACCATGGCAGGCAAAATGGACCCATCTGGAATCCTTCATGCCTGTCTGAATATTTCCTATTGTGGCCACATCTTGATCCAACCACAGAACAGGAACTTTTCCCTTGGCCTGCTGCTCAATAGATTTGACTTCTTCCTGAGTTCCTGGGATGTAGCCCTGTCCATAGGCTGATGACTGAGTCACAGCAAGAAGTTGAAGGTCTGCCTGGGATCCAGATTGTGGGCGAAATCCTTGGATTAAGGCAGTCAACGATGGTGTATAGGACGAAATCAGGAAGTCAGATAATTTTGAGCCAAATGCCTGGTTTTCACCATAGAACCCTGCTGCATGGATAGGAAGAAATGCTAGTGGTCCTGTTGGACACCACCATATACGTCCTAAATCTTGGCTCCCTGGAGTCTATGGAAATCATCAGGATGGGAATTGGATGTGTTGACTAAAATAGCTTACTGTAATTGCAAGTGTATTCAGGATGGGCTGAACAATTTTAGACCAGAGCTCAGAGAGAATAAGTAAAAATTTATCATCTCGAGCCATATCTCCTTCACGAGACATAGTCGCCCTGTTACTGTATCCAAGAGTTCCCACAATTGATGCCAGAAGTTCAGCCAAGGCCTGTGCATCATGGATTGTGAAGTCAGCCAGTGGAACATGGATGACTTCATCTGCAAGGCCTGGCATGAGGATCAGAGCATCACATCCATATACACTGATATTCAAGATAGCAACAGGGCCCATCTTTGCAGCGAGCGAAAGCTCAGAAACTGGCTTGGATAATAGGAACCTCTGAAACCCTGGCAGCTCTCTGATCTGTTGTAGGATATCATCCCTTTGAAGAACAAGGGCATGAGATTGCTGTGCAACAGACTGAAGTGACTGTGGTTTGATATCACCAGCAACGGCATTGCTCCGGTTGCCAGCAGTTTCTAATGAGGTGGAGGTAGAGACAAGCTGATCAGCAAGACTAGGATGGCTCTCCCTCAATTCATCTACTGGTGTGCGCAGATTGAGAAGCTGACCCCAGATAACTGAACGACCCTGTTCAAGCCACTCCACTGCCTTCTGGTAGTCATGGACTGCAATTGCAGCTGAAGCAGCATCTCTCACAACTTGGCCTGCCTGCAAGAGGTGATGATGCCGATCACTTATGGACAGCCCCAGCCATGCCAATTCAGGCAGAAGTTCAATGGCAGTAGTATATGCCAGGAGTATAGATGAGGGTTGGTGAATGTGGGCATGTTTTGCCCACCCTTTGGCTGCCTTAAATCGCACACTGGCAGGGCCTGTTGCTGAGCATGCAGCTGAAGTGTAGTGAAGTAGCAGCTGTTGTGAGTCCTGAAGATCACCAAGCCGTTCAAAGCGATGAAGGAGTGAATCCCCGAGGTTATTCAGCAGTAATGGCTTGTCTGGGTGGCCATCTGGAGTGAGAGTAACAGCAGCTTGAAAACTCAATACAGAGTGGTTGAGATCATCAAGACCACCAAGTCGTTCAAAGCGCCTGCTGAGTGAAATCCCAAGGTTATTCAGCCGTGAAGGCTTGTCTGGGTGGCCATCTGGAGTGAGAGCAACCACAGCTTTGGATCTCAGTAGAGACTTGTTGAGATCATCAAGATCACCAAGTCGCTCAAACCGCCTGAGGAGTGAACTCCCAAGGTGATTCAGCCGTAAAGGCTTGTGTGGGTGGCCATCTGGAGTGAGAGTAACAGCAGCTTCCAATCTCAATACAGACTTGTTGAGATCATCAAGACCACCAAGTCGTTCAAAGCGACTGAGGAGTGAACTGCCAAGGTTATTCAGCCGAAAAGGCTTGTCTGGGTGGCCATCTGAAGTGAGAGTGACAGCAGCTTCAATACTCAATACAGACCGGTTGAGATCGTCGAGACCACCAAGTTGTTTGAAGCGACAGAGGAGTGAATTCCCAAGGTTATTCAGCCGTGAAGGCTTGTCTGGGTGGCCATCTGGAGTGAGAGTAACTGCAGCTTCCAATCTTAATACAGACTTGTTGAGATCATCAAGACTGCCAAGTCGTTCAAAGCGACTGAGGAGTGAACTCCCAAGGTTATTCAGCCATGACGGCTTGTGTGGGTGGCCATCTGGAGTGAGAGTAACAGCAGCTTCAAATCTAAGCAGAGACTGGTTGAGATCATCAAGACCATCAAGTTGTTCAAAGCGCCTGAGGAGTGAATTCCCGAGGTTATTCAGCCGTGGAGGCTTGTCTGGGTGGCCATCCGGAGTGAGAGTAACAGCAGCTTCCAATCTCAATACAGACTTGTTGAGATCATCAAGACCGCCAAGTCGTTCAAAGCGACTGAGGAGTGAACTCCCAAGGTTATTCAGCCGTGAAGGCTTGGCTGGGTGACCATCCAGAGTAAGAGTGACAGCAGCTTCAATACTCAATATAGACTGGTTGAGATCATCAAGACCATCAAGTCGTTTGAAGCGATAGAGGAGTGAATTCCCAAGGTTATTCAGCAGTGAAGGCTTGACTGGGTGGCCATCTGGACTGAGAGTAACAGCAGCCCCAAACCTCAATAGAGCCTGGTTAAGATCACTGAGACCACCAAGTCGTTTAAAGCGGCCAAGAAGAGAATTCCCGAGGCTATTCAGCTGTGAAGGCTTGTCTGGGTGGTCATCTGGAGTGAGAGTAACAGCAGCTTCCAATCTCAATACAGACTGGTTGATATCATTGAGATCACCAAGTCGTTCAAATCGGCTGAGAAGTGAATCCCCTAAGCTACTCAGCACTAAAGGCTTGTGTGGGTGGCCATCTGGAGCAAGAGTGACAGCAGCTTCAATACTCAATATGGACTGGTTGAGATCATCAAGACCATCAAGTCGTTCAAAGCGACTGAGGAGTGAACTCCCAAGGTCATTCAGCCGTGAAGGCTTGTCTGGGTGGCCATCCAGAGTGAGAGCAACAGCAGCTTTGAGCATCACAATAGATCGGTTGATATCCAGCACCCTACCAAGCCGCTCAAAGCGATGTAGCAATACCCTTCCAAGATCTGCAAGATAGACGACAGGCCCTGGGTCATCCCGCACTGCATCATTGTATGCACAGACTGCCTGGTTGAGGTCATCCACAGTCCCAGATCCCTGGTAAGACTGTAAAAGAATATCCCCAAGCATATTGAGCAACTGTGCCCGGGTTTCATCACTTTTACAGAGAAGAAGCCTCTCATGCATCATCCAAAGCTGCAAAGCATCTATAGAAGATTGGCTCTTCATGGTGTCATACATCTTCTGCAGCTCACTTGTTATGCTCCAGCCTATGACACTACCAACTGTAGATGACTCAGAGAGTAGTCCAACAATATGTAGAGAATCTCACTTGTATATTTTGGCATGCCAACGAATAAACCAGATACCTGCTGGTACAGCAACTTGGAAACTGAGAAACTAGCACTGAAGTTGAGAGAAGGGCCATCGGTATTCACTTTACTGAGCTGAAGCTGGAAGGCTACATTATAACTTTCAGTGATTGTGCTCAGAGTAAGAGACACTGCACCTACACCTATGGGACTCCACACATCCAAGGACTTCACCTCGCCCAATTTCAACATAGCCAACAAGGTGTGTTCCCTCAGTTTCACTTTGGCGCAAGACTGCCACTGCAAATGTAAGAGCATAGGGTGAGCTAAGAAGTGGAGGTCAGTGAATCCTAAGTGTCTTGTGCAAAGGCCACTGCACACTCACATGTTACACTCAAAACCAAGTTTCCAACTCATTTGATTGTGCTCCGACACCACCGGCAAGACGTGCAGGAAAATATTCCCCTCAATGATGAGCTGGGCAAAAATTTTCATGTCACCCGGAAGATCATCATGGGGGTTAGTCAAGGACGTGACACAAATACCTGTGAGAAAGGACTAAATATGGTTTGGCAGGATCAACATAGGCAGGTGCTTACTGTGAAGGTGAATGCTAATTAAAGGACATGGATTGAATCAACAGTCTCAACAGGAGGTCAGGGATACTCACACTGTTTTCAACTCGGACATGGTTGTGAGGAGAAGGTCGAGAAGCTTGAAAGCCAGAAAGTCGATCTTATATATGTCAGACGTCCACGCCATTTGAGCTGCCATGTTGAAAGCATCCGGTGTTGTCGCTCCATCAGCGGCTATCCCGATAAGGTGCAATGCAGCGGGAAGGTGATCCGATCCGAAACCTCCGTGCAGATAGACTATTCCCGACACCAACGTCGACGAACCTCCCTCTTATGTGTGTTACAGAATCATGCATGCATGCGTGAGCCGCACCGTCCTGTTAAGAACACCAAACTCCAAAAATAATTTTGATTTAGGCACACAGCGGTACAGCTGTCTGACGGTGGCGTTTTCATAATAAAAATACCTGTAACCTGCTACGTAGTTCCCGGATCAAGACATGAAATTTGAGGGACGCGCCAGTAGTGCCGACGATAAGCGCCGAGCAAGATTTGTTGTCCAGCGCGCCGTGAAGCGCAGATGGTGTGCGAGCTACAGTAACGTACTTGCTCAGACGCAAGAAAGACTCGGAAAAACTCCCACTGGCTGTGATGCCCGGGTCGCTCTGCCTCAACACCATTCACACTACATTCCGTACGCGCGAGCGCTCCGTTCAAGACGCAATTCACAGCGCTGCCTTGATCTTGGTCTCTTCTCCTGCGCCGCCGCTGCCGTCGGATCCCCAACACTTGGACCGCGCCCGCGTCGATCTGCGCAAAAGGCCGCGACCGCAGGACGCGTATTCGTGCCACCGGGGCATAATGATGGGAGCATGAGGATCGGTGGGAAGACCATGTGGTATGTATTCTCTCCCCATTTTTTCTTCTAATTTAATCCCTTGTCCTCTGTTGTCGGTCTCATTCCCTTACCACTCCCCTTACATTCTGCGCACGGCCTTACAATTTCCGTTCTGCGTACGGCCTCACAACTTCCAGCTCACCCACATACGCATTCAATCCCTCTACGCCCATCTCTCGTGCTTCTACTTACATTCTCATACCCTTTCTTTTATCCCCTTTATCCTTATTTCATTCCGACCTTGAGCCCTGCCGCGTGCGCGGACCCAGACGTCGTATGTGCGCGAATCCGGGCCGCGCCTCGCAAATATGGGTACCGATCCGAACTGTGTACGCGAGCGTATTTGGACGCGTGCATGCGTGCGTGGAGTTTCGGCGCGGGTGGGAGAAGCATACCGGGTGCGGAGAGGCCTTGTACGGGCGCCGTACGCGTGGATCTGGAGAGACCGCGACGTTGCGAGCTGCACGGCGAGGATAGGTGTGTCCGGTGAGTCCGGGCACCGCCGTACGCCATTGCCCATTCCCGTACACGGCGTGCGGGGATGCGAGGTGAATGGGGGCGCTCAGATGCGAGGTGCGCGGGCTGCGCGGACACGCGAGGTTGCACGCGGATTGTGCGCCGACGCGGGGTCCGGGAGGTGGGGAGGCAAGGACCCGTACGTGCGCGCTGGGTACGCGCGGAGATGCGCGAGCTGTGTGGGAGGGACTGCGTCGCGTGCGGAGATGCGCGCGAGAGCCGTGCGCGGGAGATGTACGTCACGGTGGTACGGTGAGTCGCGGATGCGGATAACACGAGGTACGGCGTGCGGCGCGTTGGTGGAGCGCTCGCTATCGTACTGCGCGGGGGGTGTTGTCGGCGCGTAGAGCAGAAGTCTTGGAATCCCGCATGCGCGATGGCGTACGGCCACGTTGAACTCCCTCTGTATGCGCCCGTTCGCCGTGGGTGTCGAAGATGCGCATGCAGAGGCTCGTGCGCTGCGGCGCAAATACAGGGTGGGCGCGGGCCGCGAGTCGATCACAGTTGAGGCGGGGCGTCGTGCGCGAATCGGCGCGGGCGGCGTATATGGACGCAGATGCGGTGGACACTGCATCGCGCGTCGCGCGTCGCGTCGCGGGGGCGATACCTGCGTGGGGCGGTGTGCACATGGCGATGCGGTGACTCGCTCCCCCAGTTTGTTGCTGTAGAACGAGAAAAGATGTCGTCCTGGTTCGCATACACGCGGAAGCAGCCGTGCACGAAGACCTATGCGCGTGGAGATGCGGCGTGCGAGGGCGGTACTTAGTACTGTGACGCGGGAGGCCTACGTCCTCCTCTCGCTCACCCGACTCGTCCGAGTAGACGCGCGGAGGCGTGCATGTCGCAGTGGGAGGCGACGCGGGTCTTGCTTCCCCGATTCGTGCGGGCTGCGGGGGGCGTCGTGACGAGCGAGAGAAGGCGTACCGTGACACGTACAGTACACGTATGCGCGCTGTCCACGTCCGATCTTGGTGGTCGCGGCGCCTCTCCGCGTCCTCCGGCCGCTTCTCGTCCTCTTGGACTTGTCCGCGCTGAAGAAGATATGAGCGGGGCGCAGGTCCCTCCTTGTATTACTCACAATGGTGGCAGACAACAGTTTCCTCACATCGAGAGCTACTCTTACGAGCTGAGGTAGAGTTTGGGCGAGAGAAGTGAAGGTTCGGACGCGAAGTCCGATGCTCGGTATGTTGATCCGACATCGTGCCGCAACGGCTTAGAGTTCGTACTGTATTCTCTACACGCCGAAGCAAATCAACGCCTTTAAAATCCCACCTCAAATCCTCTGCTTCAAGTTAGTGTGAGTATATGTCCTCCAAGTCTGGCCTTTTTTCATTGCGTCTGGTAGTACAGATTTTACGCTGCTGCGCCTCTGCATTGATAAATTATTGTTGATTGATTGTTGAGCTCCGTCGGGCTATTATTGAGCTTTTTTGCTAGCGTTGTGTCTCTGTTACAATTTTCGACTCCAATTAACGCCATGGATTACAGCGTGAGTCAACCGGGTCCCCCGCTTTCAACCCGGAGCATAATTATAATTCACAATTCGTGGCGCTTCCGTACTTAGGTGACTCGGACCAAATGTTCACTTGAGACATGGACTTCGTTCTATTTCAATCTACAGCAGGTCCTGAGGCTTTCATTTCCGATTCACCCGTTGGATTACCAGTCAATGTTGGTTGGTGTCTTCGCGTCCATGCCACAAATTAGGGAATTACGGACTCTGAAGAGTGATTTTGCTGCAACTGACTGCAATCCTCAGACGCTTCCGCGGCAAGTCGAGCTCGAAGTACGTGTCCTCAGATTCATCTTCGTCAGTTAATACTTTCTCTGCCAATTTCTAGAGTCCTGAGACAGTGACTTATGAGCAATGCCACGAATTACCTGTGGTCGTCGCCGACTCGGTCACCGCAATTCTACACTCCGGCGAGTGCTTTAAATTGATTCGTTTGTGGAATTTTGCTGAAGCTGGTTGGGATCCTTATGCAGTAAGTTGAACTACCTATCCAGTTAACACCTTCCGACTCACAGAACGGAAAATAGCATATGTTTGCGACCTTGGGATCAGCCTGGGAGTGATTCAGAGCGAGGAACGAGCGAGGGAGTCTGTCAAGAGAAACTCGGAGTAATTTTGGGGTGTTCGTGCAATCCCCCTGCAGCTGGTCAGCGGTTGGAATCCTTAGGCGCTGCCACAAACCATAAGTAGATTTCGGCTCGGACTGGTGTGATCAAAGCATTCTTGTCGGTTCTTGCTTAGTTTCTCGTAGACAGACGCTTCAACAAATGAACTCGCTTGTTGAGTTCTTGCTCTGGCAAGCCCCAAGACCAATTTTTGATTAGTAACACTTCAAGTAACCTCACATAGAGGTCTGTGTTTTGTCGGTACTTCCAATCTCATCTTCACAGTAGGCAATGATCATGCATGTCTGTCCGTCTCCGTTTTGTCCGTTCCTCGTCACTTCATCGTCGTGGCTCGTGGGGGATTGAACTTAAGGCTTAAGGCATCAATCAGCGCCGAGCCGGATTCCCAACACCTGAGATTAAATTAGACCTCTTTAACTAAGCCTCGTCAGAACCTGCTCCAGCAATTTCTCCATCGTCACCATCCGCCCCTCCAGCCGCCCAAATCGATCATCCATCGTCACCATCCGTCCTTCAACAACAGCCTCCAGCCGCCCAAATCGAGCATCCAGCTTCATGAACCGCTCCTCGATGGACAAATCCTTCTCGACCACCAGCACCCTTACGAGGCCGTGCGACAGGAAATTATGCTCTCCAAACTTGACTGCAAGTTCGCCCTTCGCGTCGCATTCCCAGCAAATAAAACTTGGTTCAACGCAGTGCACGCAATACCAGCATGGCTGAGTCACCGGCTTGCTGCACCCGCAACACCGGGGACCGCTTGCAACCGAGTCTGGGAGCCGCGTTGAAGGCGACACCGCCGACATCGGGTGTCCTGAGGCGGGGCCGCGGCGTGCTACCAGTGATTGGGGGATCGACACGGCGAGCGTAGGAATCCGTGACAGACGTTTGGCGGACATGGGTGCACGCCCGTCCTTATCCTCCGTGTCGACTTCGTTCTCGGAATCGTCCGCCCGCTTAACTGAAGCCACCCCATCCGCGGATGATTTGAAGAACGTCCGGGCGTGCTGCAGTGCCTCTTTCGCGTTACGATATATTTTGTCGAATTCGCCTGTGTGCACCACCCGTCGGACTTTCATCAAATCGTGATGCGGTAGGTGTGGTTTCTGCATGTCGTCCCGATTGACACGGCTTGTTATGCAGTCCGGCAATTCGCAGAAATCAACCTGAAACCATATGATCAAAATCCGATGTTGAGATCAAAACGGATCGTACCGTCTTTTTCATCTACAATAAATCCGTAACGTTAATTTGGCGTCCCTAGGATTGGCCTCTGCGTACCTGGCACTCGAGACAAGTGATGCGCGCACCGCCTATACGGGCCTCGCAGGAACGACAATATTCACTGGGTAGAAATCAGTACCTGGGTTCAAATCTGCGACGCATAAGTCACCCATGGTCAGTGATGGCCCTGATCCGTCCCTCCCCAAGGGAATGATAAAATCTGCTATCTTGAGTGGTCAATGATTTCTTCACGCGTGCAAAATCTTTCTCTTCTAGGTTCGTCAGCCTTGGCCCGAACCGGTTGGTGCCGCGGCCACTGCGAATATACAGCTCGATGAACCGTCGTCGGTTGTCCCGCCGTTCTTTGAAAAACGACCACGACCATCGATCCCGACGCACGCCCTGTATTACCGCCGCGATTGCGAATCCCCACAGCGCGCGCGCCTTGCTGGTTTGGAGCTCCACCGGTGCGGGCAGAAAGCACATGTTCTCCGGAGGCATACGCTTGAACACGAATACACCATGATGTGTCGCGGGGTCCTGATCAAACCCAACTGTCCCAGAAATCGTGTCCGTACTCGCATTCCACACACCCGCGTAGTACTGCGTTGGCAAGCGTGTGGAGTGTGAACGGAACGAACGCGTGAAAGACATTTCCACTGTTCCCGATTCGTTGCCTGCGTGGCACTCCCCCGCTATTTTGAAGTCGGCCCTGTTGGCGCGGGAAGATCCAGTGAAGTGTTGCACTTTGCCCTCAGTCGAAGAGGGCTTGAGGGCGATCGAAAATATTCCGGCGGTGGGCCATAATGAATCTTGCTTCCAGTATGAGTGGGCGTTCCATTGGACGCCAAGAACGCCTTCAACAGCTGGGAGCGCCTTGGGTGCGTCCGCGTCCGGCTCTGATGGAAGGGCATATGCGGCGAAATCAAGGGGTTCTTCGTCAACGGGGTGGTTCAAAATCTTCTTTATATCTATGTCTTGCGCCTCCCCACTGTCGTCGTAGGTATCTTCCGGATATTCACTAACATAAGAAATATCAAGGGCCATCCATCTGTTCGTTGAGTTGACTCACACTTCCTGAACAACTTTGACAGCCCGAAACTGATCGTTCGCGTATTCATACTAGTCCGTCTGCAATCAGCTTGGCACCTCGTCGTACGGATTAACACGCACCAGACCATGTGAGAATGATTTAAATTGCTGCTCCAAGTCGAGTTTTTGCTGTCTGAAAGTTGCTGGCGCACATGTCAGACTTCACTTTGGCGAATGGCAGTAAAACCAACATCGCAAAACCTCAACTCGAGTATCCACGGCGTCAAAAACCCATCCGAGAGTATCCGCCGCATCTTCCAATTCCTCTGGATGCACCGTATGCTTCTGACTCGTCTGACAGACACGGAATATCTCGAAGTGCCGTTCCAGGAGGAGATACAAGAGCGGCAGAACAAACTGTGGATCATATCAGTTACTATGAGTCTTTAGTCGAGGCAAAGCACACACTCTATCTATGCGGCCTGGTCCTGATCCGAACACGATGATTTAAGGGTAGCACTGAGTGCCTCTGATGCGAAGGATGAGCGGCTGGATCCATATTGCTAATCAAATGAGGGCCGCGCGGCAGTGAGAGGGCGCGCTCAGCCAAAATAAGCTGTAGGTGACTTTATCTACTTGTTATGAACGCACCTAGACCCTCTGTTCCATATTTGAGTCGCACTTCTGAGAACCCGACATTTAAACTTTGTTACCACGGAAAACCGGGGTATTAGCATATCGGACGACATTGAGAGAGGTATTAAATAAACAGAATTAAGGCATATATGTACAAATGAAATCTTAATCATCATCGTGGCCCATGTAAAGTGCTAGACACGTAGTGTTGAAGAATCTTTTGCTATGTGGGTCGCCGTGTTGGGGTACTCACAGTCGTATCGCAATCATATGTCCGAGTTTAGTATAGAAATCGAGCAGTTCTGGAAGTCTTTTCATGCTCAAGAGAAAGCCTGAGATCAGCCGAGAAGAACGAGCCCCCGAAGTCGTGGATTGACGAAGAATTGGTGGAGATATGAGCACATATGAACGAGATGGCCACTCGGAGTTAAGAAAATGATTTTCTCACGAAGACGTGCACATTAAGCACTTAATGAAAGTTCAAGTTAGCTTCATACGTCAAATGCTTAATCTCCATAGCCGTTCCATGATTGCACCCTTGTTCACTGAAACTGGGATAATGCCTCTCCGAGTCCGACACCTTCTACTCGATCTCAGCCACTTGGTGTATTTTCTTGGTCTCAACGATGATACTTATGCCCGCGCTGCTCTGAATAGTTCAATTGAACTTTCTGGCAAGGGGAAAAAATCATGGGCCAAAGATCTCATCAAAGCTGCGACGAGACTTCCATTCCACTGCCCTGTTTTGGTTCTGTCGCGTTCTACATCTATTGTAGACATCGAGAACTATGCTAAACTTGTGCAGCGACTCATGTCGGAATGGTTGCAAGAGGAAATTGACTCATCTGACAAGCTCTATCTGTTACACGGCCGTCGTGAACCCCAGAAGGACAAGGCACCAACGCAAATGACTTCCTGTCTACGGCACTACCTAACTTTGGTGAAAACTCAGAAGCACCGCGAGGCTATAACCTCCGTTCTGCTCTCTACTCACCTGTTAGCCGTGGAAGTCTTGCGTTATGTCGATCATGCGCATCAGCCTGTGCCTCGATCGGAGCGGTTGTGTAGGTTCTGTAAATCGGAGATTGAGACGCCCGAACACGCCATGATCTCATGCGAGTCCTTGACCGCATTGGTTGATCTTCGAGCTGTGTTTCTCGCGAAACTCTTTTCTGATTTGCCAAACTTGCAACACCGGATGGCGGAACTCTCAAACACTGAGTTCCTCAAGGCCATTATTTATCCAAGATCGACTATCGCTCTCGTTGCTAAGTACGCATTTGATGTCCTTGAGTTGTTTTACGCCGTTCCCGTGTTCCGTCTAGATGCTTGATAGGCTAACCAATTGATGTGCTGATATTTTTAGCTTTTTTATATTCGTTTAGTTCTACCGCGGCGAGTCTATCTGCGTCCGTGAGCTCGGCTTGATGGATATAGGAGGGCCCAGGGACGAAGGTGTAAATAGTGCGTGTACACCGGGATAATTCCTGGAACCGGCGTTCATGAGTTGGACCGGCCGTGTAATCCTACCTACCTACCTACCTACCTACCTCACCCTTCGGCCCGCAATCAAACGCGCTACAACTTTCGATCAACTCATCATTTTGACTGCAAATTTGGCATACATAGGCGCCAGAGGTCCTACTCCCTCCCCCGGGTGTGAGCCCTCAAGATTCAGTAGTATTCATCCTTATATTTAGCAAGTGGCCAGCTTCCCCGTGTGGCCAGCTTCCCAGCGCGTGATAGTATTGCTCGCGTTCGGCTAGAATGTATTCCGACTCCGAGAAACCTCGAAAGATCCAGTGATAAAGTGATAGGAGGAAATCCAGCGTTGCAGGTGGATGCAAGGACGTCGGAACCGAAGCATGTAAAACATCGTGTATGATGTGCACGCCTTTACATCCACCGCTCTGGGCGGGACCATCTCGATGCTCGCAAGGATTTCGCCCGAGATGCTGCGCGCGACGGGCGGCGTCAGAAGAGCGGGGACTCCGGAGGGTGAAATGGTTGCGGAAGAGTCATCATCCGCGTCGAGGAGAGGCCGTGCGCATCGCTGCAAATAAGAAAAACCAGGTAAGTACCGGGGATGCACAGTAAGCGAGGAGAGCAGGCGACGAGAATGAGGATAATCTAACGCCGGCAGGTCAGGATGGTACCCCGTCGCTGGAACGGCTCTATCGTCCCGACCTTGCGTGCGACCAGAGCGCCCGTCCTGCATCTGCAATGATGGTGGGCATTCTCGCGGTCGCGCAGCAACATCTTTGCTCGTTCGGAGTGGGGCAGGGACTTTGGAGATTCTGGAGGTCCGCGGAGAATCCGCGCGAGCGGGAATCCTGCCGCAAAAATATCAGGGTGTTGATAAGCAGGCTAAATGGCCAGCCGTGAAATTCTTCAATTTTACAAGTGCTGTATACCTATTAGCTAAAGAAACTGCTATTTACATATCATTACCAAACGCGAGCTAGTGTGAGATCCGAGCATGTAGCTAAGGAATTACACGTGTGCCGAAGTCTGGAGCTTCATATAGAGGACGGCCGCCAAGTTGGTCAGAGTTTATTGAAGATACCGTTCTTTAGCTAAAGAGTTCCCAACCATTCTATAATCGAATTGGGGTTTCTCCGCACGTTCCTATCAAGGATATGGTCTTTATTATCCGTCTATGAACTACAACAAGTACCAGGGAGGGCCCAAGAGCGCGAAGGACCAAGAGGAATCAGTACAGGCGTTCCTACGACTAGATGGTTCTAGAAGGAAACCCGATTAGGCACCTGAGAACGAACCATGTGTGTTACACTTGGCATCAATAACATCTCGAGGCCGCACATGATGGACCAGAGGTCTGGGTCCTTGCCGAGGCCCGGCAAAGGCTCGCTTTGACCGATGTTTCGGATAAAGTCGGATAGGCATGCTAATAATAGATGGTTGCATGGCCTTGACTGCGGAAACAAGGCGTTGCGATAAGGATCGCATGTCTTGGCGACGATAGGCTGATAAACCAGGGCGAGACCGCATGGTTTCTGTCCCAAATATACCAATTCTTATATTTCTCGGACCTATTTATTAAATCTCTTCCATATTTATCACAGAATGTACCAAGAATCAGTTCCGTTTAGCCGTGGGCAATATATCTAGCCCATAACCATACCAGATAGAGTATTATTTCGTTTGTAACATTATTTCCGTATATGGGTTCCTACGTAGTATAAATACCCGTAGGATTTCAGTAGGACGCCAGTGGATTCTCCCCTTTCCTGCCGCGCTCACGCTGAACCAGTGTGCCGTCTTGGAAGTGTTGCATCTATTCGGAATACTATTGGGAAGCCTATAAAGTTTCTTTTGTGTGTTATTGTTCAAATATACGTTTTGTTGGATATTATTGCGAGTGACGCGTGTTACTAAGGTCTATAAGGCCTGATTTACGTGTGGAACAAGTGAGAATAGAATATAAGGCGCATTAGTTCACTGCAACGACGTCCAGTCAGCATTAGCTAAAGAATCATTGAACAAGGCAGATACAAGTTCACCAGGTCTCCAAGGTCCTCTGACCGTCCCAATCGAATCACATTCCATTACATTGCATAAAGACACTTTCCTAAGGTCGATAGATCGCGTAAAGTGCCTAGGACGGACTTAGATTGTCAAATTGTGTCATTAAGCTAAAGAAGTTACATAGATAGTAAAACCTCAAATTGCAACAGTCTAATACTTGACTGGAACCCCGAACCTCGCACGTTTGATAGTGGTGTTGTAGTGTTGATTTGGTGTATTTCTGATACTCATTTTGAGTATTTGTGATATATCTTTCACCTGCGGGATTATAGTCAGCGTTTCAGCGTGGTGGACTGGAGGCGGCGTAGGGAATGCCGCTCCAGACGTGGACGCGGGGCGTAGCGAGGCCAGGGGCGTACAAGTAGATGTCCACCGTGGACGGGGTGGTGGACGGGGTGGTGGCAGGACAGGGAGATGGTCAGGGGGGAGAGCACGTTGTGCGACGACGCGAGCATGGATGCGGTGTAGAGCCCTCCAGATGTGCAGCCTACCATCCATTAGCTTTTGAAGTAGAAGACAAGGAAAAGACATACTGGGATCAGACGCATCCGCCCGCCTGGCCATGGAGGAGCCCAAGGCGGGTTTGGCGTGGCGGAAGGGGTCACCAGCCTTGCGGCGTGTGAAGGCGGTAGTACCGTAGCCTACGTCCTCATCTTGCTCACCCGACTCGTCCGAGTCGACGCGGGCCTTAGTTCCACGATTTGGGTGGGCTGCGGGGCATCGTATGCGCACGCTATCCACGTCGCGTGCGGCGTGGGGTGCCGGGGCTGGCGTGCGGATGCGCGAGATGAGTGAGAATGTTGCCTGCCGCCTCTCCGCATCCTCCGGCCGGGCGAGGGCAAGGCCGGTTCTCCTCGTCCTCTTCGACTCCTGAAGAACTTAAGATATGAGCAGGGCGCGGATGCTTCCTTAGTATTACTCACATGCGATAGTGGCTATTGCAGTTCGTCACATCGAGAGCCCCTCTTACGAGCTGAGGTAGAGTTTGGGCAAGGTAAGACAAGATTTGCGGGAGAAGTCGATGCTCGGTATGTTGATCCGACATCGTGCCGCAACGGCTTGGAGTTCGTACTGTATTCTCTACTCGCCGAAACAAATCAACGCCTTTAAAATCCCACCTCAAGTCCTCTGCTTCAAGTTAGTGTGAATATATGTCCTCCAAGTCTGGCCTTTTTTCATTGCGTCTGGTAGTACAGATTTTACCAGCTGCTGTGCCTCTGCATTGATAAATTATTGTTGAACTCCGTCAGGCTATTATTGAGCTTTTTTGCTAGCTTTGTCTCTGTTACAATGTTCGACTCCAATTAACACCATGGATTACAACGTGAGTCAACCGGGTCCCCCGCTTTCAACCCGGAGCATAATTATAATTTATAATTCGTGGCGCTTCTGTACTTAGGTTGACTCGGACTCGGACCAAATGTTCACTTGAGACATGGACTTCATTCTATTTCAATTTCCAGCAGGTCCTGAGGCTGTCATTTCCGATTCACCCGTTGGATTACCAGTCAATGTTGGTTGGTGTCTTCGCGTCCATGCCACAAATTAGGGAATTACGGACTCTGAAGAGTGATTTTGCTGCAATTGGCTGCAATCCTTAGACGCTTCCGCGGTAAGTCGAGCTCGGAGTACGTGTCCTCAAATTCATCTTCGTCAGTTATTTCTTTCTCTGCCAATTTCTAGAGTCCCGAGACAGTGACTTATGAGCAATGCCACGAATTACCTGTGGTCGTCGCCGACTCGGTCACCGCAATTCTACACTCCGGCGAGTACTTTAAATTGATTCGTTTGTGCAATTTCACTGAAGCTGGTTGGGATCCTCAGGCGATGATAAAATTATCTATCCAGTTATCTTTCGAGGAATGAGCGAGGGAGTCTGTCAAGAGACTACAGTCATTCCCCACTCCTTGCAACACTTTTTTGTTTTGCTTCATCTGAGGGCACTACTGGACTGAAAAGCTCAGTTTGAGATGCAAATCCATGATATTGGGTCCCCTCTGTGATATTTTCGATTCCAAATTTTTGATATTTCGACTCGGTGTTGTGGACTGGGGCCATATTTCTGTTGCAAGGATCGGGGCACATATCCGCACACAAATATAAATAATATTTTAATCCAGGGCATGAATTTCCCAGGATTTTTGGTTCGATCCAAGTGCTGGAAGACCTCTGAAGTCATAATAGATTATGGTACACCACTCAGACCATTTATCTATCTATTTATTTGGGTTGTTTTTCGCTGTTGCAAGGAGCAGGGAATAACTGTAGGAGTGATTTTGATGTGTTCGTGCAATGTCATGACTCTCAATCTCGAAATAAATTTGATAAAATGCATATATGATTTAGGCTAGAGACAGAAGAAAAACATCTTACATCCCACTTGTTGTAAAATTACAAAAGGAAATCAAACATAAATCTTGAAACCTGACCCAACATTATTCAATTATCACTGTGCCCTTTCACAGCCATCCCCACAACTAAATCCTCTGGTCCCCTATGTGAGCAATATCCGAAAGAGTGGCATTGTTTTGCAGGTTCTCCAACATATCCTAGGTGAGACTGGAGAGCCTTCCATCGATCTGTGCCATACTGTTTGCCTGTGATGACCTCTCGAACAATGGTCTTGCTGTTTTCCAGAGCTCCACTGCTGTTGAAAACTCTCCATTCAGTTTTGAAACATCTCCAAGGTGGAGCATGCATTCGGCTCTGCTGCAATGAACATCCATGTTCGTAAATCCCTCCAAGGCAACAGTGAAAAGGCTGCTTGCTGTATGCTGATCACCTTGACCTAGAAACACAACACCTAGGAATTGTAAGGCCTTGTAGAGTTCCAGCTTCTGTTTTGACTTGAAGGCATGCAGGAGGAATATGACTGTCCAGGTAGATCTCCGATCCATAGGCATCCAACGGGCTACATCACCAAGTCTCTCCAGACAGTAGGTTACAATTTGAACATCAATCCCCCAAGATACTTTGAGGCATTTCTGGAATAGGGACTGTGCTGCTAGTACATCTCCTGCTCTTAGCTGGAGATCTGCAACAATGCAGTCAAGCATTGTTATTCCGCTTGAATATTCCACCTTGTCAAATATTGATCTTGCAATGTCAATATTCCTCAGCACATCATCTTTGGGTGTTCCTATTGTCACAGAAATCTCTGCAATACTGAGCAAGGTATAGGCATGAGCATCGGCATCTTGCTCAATAGGCACTTCATGGAGAATGCCAGTCTGGATATTGAGTGCTTCTACATATTCTGATTTTGACCTATGTACCTCGGCCTGAGTTGCTATGAGATCGTGGTCTGTCTCACAACCAGACATACCACAGAGGCTGAGAAGATGTCTGCCCCGTTGGATTAGAGGTATAGCATGTTTGTAATACCCAAGTGAATACACAGATGCAGCTTCAATTCGGAGTGCTTTTGCCTCTAGGGCTAGATTGCCTGACATCCGAGCCAGTCTTTGTGACTCCCATGCATGTCTTTGGGCTGCAACATAATCTCCAACTTGCCACTTGATCCATCCCAATTGCCACAAAGTTTCAGACTGTTTTACAATGTTGCCACTTGAAATGGACAGAGTGAGTGCTGTATGATAGACATTTGTAGCTTTGGGGATATCATTGTCGTGAAAAAGATGATAGGAGGCCAGGGTATTATAGAATTTAGCTAGTGAATTCATTTTAGCCCTCACAACATATTCTGAATGTAACACACTTACATTTGACATCTGGATCATGGAAGTGAGGCAAATCCTTTAGAGCTTGGTCTACTAAAGCACTCAAATTGGGAACTGGATGTTGCCTCCAGGCATCAATGACTTGGGAAGCCAAGGACACCTCTAGTCTGGGGTCTCTGGGCTGCAGTAGGACATTGGAAATCTGGTCCATTAAAGGGATTTTCCCACGTCTGCTGATCAGACTGAAGCGATCCAGGGACATGGTACAATATATTGTCCTCACAAGGTCTGGATTCTCGTGATGTAGCCCCTTAGAGAGAATATTCTGAATGTTTGCAAAATTTGCAAAGATTTGCGGTGCTATTCCAAAATCTGTTAAAGTTCCTTGGTATATTTTGTGGACCTCCAGCAGCTCTTGGAAATATTTGAGAAGAGGCTGGACAAGATCAAGAGTGGGTGGGTGGAATTTCTGCATATATTCCCGGATAGGTATCAATGTTTTAAGCCGCTGGTGGTCATCAATGTAAGCTAAGGATGTTCGCAATAAAGCAGCCTTGCAAATGAGAATATTATCAAAGGGGAACTTGATTTGAAGCAATTCTGTGTCCGAAATTCCATCAGGGAGGATTGAGAGGAGCCTCAATAGTTCTTGTGAATGTGGCGAAGCTATGATCCGAGAACTTGAAAGGGATACAGAAATGGACACATCTAAATTTGATCCTTTGTCATAACCGTCAGAAAGCGAGGAAGTTTTCTCTGCCTCCCAGCGAGCAAAGACACTGGGACAGCCTTCATAGTCAACCAAGTGCGCTATTAAATTGATTGCCAGTGGCATGTTATCACAGAGAAGGAGGAGTTTGTCAATGTCTTGGCTTTCATGGAAATTATCTGTGATATCCATGAAGGTTTCTCGAGCAGCATCCTGTGGAAGCGGCTTTAAAGGTGTCAAAAAGGGCCGGGTCCAGCGCACTTTGGCCGGTCTTTCTGCCCCTCGCATTGTAATCTAATCTAATATTAGTAACATCCTAAATATAATTGGTTGCGTACAATTAATGCGAGATGCTGGATGTCTGTCAAGAGGGACAAGAATTCTTCCACGTCTCCACGAGATTTCGATGCTTCCCAGAGTGTCTCCAGATTGTCCAAAATCAAGAGGCATGGCGGACTGGTAGAAAAATGCTGGATAAGTGATCTAGTCACATTTTTGCCCAACTTGATTCCCAGATGGGTTGAAATAAGGGTTACAAGTGCAACTTGAGTTGACACAGTGTCACATGCAACAAAAACACGCTGCTGCTCATATCTGGCAGCGATTTCATGGTGATGCAGAACAGCTCTTGCAAGGCTGGTCTTCCCCATTCCACCTGCTCCTAGAATTGCTATCCTAGGTGATTCTTGCGAGAAAAGCTTCAGAATGTCTGAAACTTCTGATTCACGCCCATGGAATATTTTTGGCTCGGATGGCAACATAGACAGGGAGTTGGAGCTTAAAAAAATTGTAGAAAGTGAATACTTGTGATAGATTGGAACCTAGATATATACCTATTTTGAGAACTTGAGAAAATCCTGCTGATCTGTCAACCAATCAATTGTTGACTCCAACAGAATCAATGAAAATATACCGAGGATGCCCTGTCCGAACTGGTTTCATCGGGGAGAGAGCTGATTAACTGGAGCACTTCCTGCTGTATCCTATGTGCATTCCTCTGCATATCCGCAATATCAGTGAGGACCCTGGCACCCTGAATCTGTATTTACAGAGTTAATAATGTTTACCGACAAGAGTTAAGAGTTACCTTGAAGGCATCAAATGACTGTTGCAATCCAGCATTACAAGCCTTCAGCAGTGCACTCATTTCGCCTTGAAGGAAAAATTGTTTGATTCTGCTTTTCTCCTGTCGGGCTTCAAAAAATGCATGAATCTTGTGGAGTGTCCTAAGGAAACATTCTGAACAACGATTCATGAATGATACAACATAACTACTCTGTGAATTTTCCAATATTGTGGAGCATGCTTGGTGGCAGTTCACCAGTGGTATTTGAGTTTATGTGAAGACCAATAATTGCATAGAGCAACTCGTGAATTTGCTCCAACATTTGTGTACAATCATTCTTGTTTTGTCTGGCAGTCTGTTAAGATCCTAGTGAGATTTACTACAACCAAGATCAATAGTAAAAATTCACCGGTACGGATATCAACATAGACCGAGTTGTGCTTGAAATAGCTCCCAGGAAAGGTGTGTCCAGGCTATTAGACATGCTATCCAAGGTATTTAAAGCAGCAGTTAAGCAGGTTATGATGTTCTTCAACCGAATTTCAGTGGCAGTGGGATGAGAGGACATCTTGGTGGTGATGATTCAAGGTACCATGGGCACATCAGGTCTTATACGCGAGGTGTCCGTGAGAGAGATAGCATTCATAGGTCGATAGTTTTAGTTCAGCCGCTTTTTCTCCATTGATGTGCTCAGATGATCAGTTCCAACAAAAGTTTTGAAGATACTACATAAGGGAACCACTAGGATATACCCATGATTTGTCGTTTAGTGCGAAGGGATTGACCAAAACCTTAACAAACCATGGGGAGGTCAGCTCCTATATGTGAGGTGTCCATGAGAGAAATAGTATTCATAGGTCGATAATTTTAGTCCAGCCGCTTTTTCTCCATTGATATGCTCAGATGATCAGTTCCAACAAAAGTTTTGAAGATACTACATAAGGGAAACAGCACTGGGATACACCCATGATTCATCATGTAGTGCAAAGGGATTGACGAAACCTTGACAGTGATTGTTAAATCTGATTCGTAGACACTTGCATCTTCAAGTCGAGGCCAAATTTAGGTATCCGCTCGGCTTATGTGGAGCAAGCTATTTTCACTGGGCCGATCGTAGCAATTTTAGCTATAGAACCCACCGTGGAACGGGATGAGAAAACGCTTTCATTCCCTACGCAACTAGAATGAGTTGAAATACTGAAATATGTGTAGCCAGACTCCCGAAAAACTTGAACCACGAGAGAACCAAATACCCGGCCCTAAATGCCACCACCGAAAAGCACCTATGCTGCCGGGCGGTACGAGCAGGCCTTGCGCTGTGGGAATGCCCGACCGCAGGTCCGCATGCACCAGCATTGATCGAGCAGAATAATCTCACCGTCCGCAAGCTCACTAAACCCGTTTAAACTTCGGCGGTGGTCGGCATCTATTTATGATGTTTGTGCTCCGCGTAAAGGGCAGTTGTTTCCAGCTAGTGTTTGAGTGGACGGGAAGTTTGTCGCCCATGGAATAAAAGAAAGGGATCAAGGAAAGAAAATTCCGGTACAAGCATAGTGGTCTTGGAACACAGAAAAGGGGAGGGGACCCATTTCGTTCCTGAGAGGCCGAAAGGCTCGTAAATGTGGTTGAAAGCGCAAGTTCGCACAGGTTTTGGGCTGGCCGAACTTGACCAAGCTTGGTATTATAATAGACGATGGCATGGCATTGATTTCGGGATTGAAAATTCCGCAAGCCGTATGTTGCCTACTGTACTCACCTTAGGTCTGGAGATCTATGACTCAACGAAACACCAGTATTGCCCAGGAAATATAGAAACCAGCCGAACCCCCACGGTTGGCAACGGAATTCACAGGGAATGAGTATCGGTGGAGTTTTGCGGATCCAAAAGTCCCAGTAGTAGAGCCTCGCACCGAAATCCGACCCGAGAGGGCTGAAATGGCGCCAGGTCGGGGTGCGGAGGCCTAGGTTCCCGTTAGCGCTACGTCTGATGCAGCCTTTTCCTATTCTAACTTGAAACTTCTCCAAAGTTGTTAAACTGATTCAGATTTCAGATTCGGCGAGGTAAAAAAAGGAAAAGGAATGCCGAGGGAGGTCCAAGGATGTTGATACCCTAGTGGAATGAATTTCGCCTCAGCTTTCGACTTCAGAGGCAACGACAACTGGGAGAGAGAGACATTGTTTGGATCTGAAGCCAACGACATTGGTGAATAAACAACAAATAAACAAACAATCCCTGGCTTCATCCTGCCCTTGTCCGACTATCCTGACGGTGCCATGGTTCAGCTACTCCGCTTATGAAGAACGCAAGGCCATCTCGATTTCCGATAGGAAAGCTCCGCTTCAAGCCCGACTCAAACAAAGGCGGCGGTGACCCCAACGCACCAAGTACTTCCTTCGACGGTGCGGCGTGCGCAATACCGCCGTGCCTAACCCGGCCTCCTCAACCCAAGCTCGAGGCACACGCACGCGTTCCGTGTATCGCTTTTGTATGTCCGAGGTAATAGAACGGGAGGCATTAGTCGCAAAGGAGTGACAATGTGCTGAGCGTGAGCACCTTTCCCTTGCCTTTTCCTCCTGACTCCCAACGCTGATTCGGTACCGTCAGCGCACAGAACCGATGTCGGAGCACCTCAAATTTACACTTCGCCGTCCGTTGACCCGGGTCGGTGTCAGTACCAGAGGATTCCACGCCCGGTAGTTCCCTCCCTACTGGCCGCTGTTGAAGCCTCGTTCGCGAGCTCCAATGGCGGGACGGAGTCGTGCATCGGAGCCCGGCATCGAGCGTGTGATGAGGCTTGGGCACCTGTGATTTCATACCGCACGACGCCTGTCCTCCAGCGCTAACGCCTACGATGCCACCGAAGCCTACTCTCTCCGCGGACGCGAATCCGCGTTTCGCCTTGTCGGTGCGGCTTTGGGTGCTGTCTTACGCACGCGGAAAATCCATTGAAGGTATGTACGAAGATACCTTCCGCTCCTGCTTTGTGTATTGATCTCTCGCCTTCAGCTCCGTGTCAACTGCAGCCCTCGGACTCGTTGCTCGTGCCGCATCCAACAGGAGCGATCGCCGTCTCAGGCCATCCGATTGGGGTCGCGGCGCTGAGCTTTGGCGAGGTAGCGCAGCAGTGTCAAGGTTCTCGCGCCAGTGTCACACCTCCCAGATTGACGTAGGACTTTGCGGGGTGAGGCTCGCTCGCCATCGAGGGGGGAGCGCGTACGCAACGTCGACCTGCGTTACGGGGCGATTGCAGCGGGAGGACGGGTACCGAGTGCCACGCACACTACGGAGCCGGTGAGTCTTCTCCTCTGCCCCTCTCACTCTCCCGCATTGCTTGTCCTGCATCGTTCTTTCACGCCCCTTTACTTCCCGTCCTCCGTCGTTGTCCTCCCTCCGCCTTTCTCGTTCCTGCATTCACCCTGCGGCCTTCCCCTCGCTTTCGTTCGTCTATATCGGTTTTCTCGGTCCTCCCGCCCCTTCAGTGCATCGTGACTGACGTATTCCTGCAGGTACGACCTCCGGCGCTGCATGACGAGTCAGCACGGGAGTGGGCACGGTCACCCCGGTCTACCCTTTCACCCATCCCGCGCGCGCCCTCTCCTCAATGGCATCCCCCTCCTCCCTTCCCCACCTCCCACGCCGACCTTCCTTCGCTCCTCTCTCTCTTTCTCTCGCATCGCGGCCCTTCATACTTCATGTGCCCTTCCTCCCTGCATTCCCCGCCGGCATACGTTGTTCGCACCTCCCGTGACCGGTATCCCTATCCTCCGCTCCATACACCTTCCTACATCCAAATCCACGCCTCGTCTCGCCATCCTCACGCCCTTGGCCATCCATGTCCCGCTCCCTATGTCCTCTTCGCTCATGGCTTCCCTTATCCGCTCCTTCCGCCTTCCCTCCTCCCGCCTTGTGCTTGCGCTGTCAGTGGCCATCCTTCCTCCTTTCCCCTCCTCCGTTGTTTGGGTACCTAGACTGCAGCTTTTCCACGCTGCGTCTTACCTGCCGCTCTCGCGCTTCCAATCCGCTCCCCTCCCCCCTTCCTTCTGGTTCGCCTTTCAAAAGATTTCGCCCTGGTCATTATGTAATCGCCATCACCTCCTACTTATAATACATGTAAACACGGCGTTGGCGACCCGAAAAAAATCTTCTTAACCACAGAATACGTCGCGTGGCCCAGTATCATTTCAGCCTACAATAGCCCAACTACTTGCTTTGTGTTGTTTGCCGACTTCCCAATCCGCCGTTTCCGCTTTGACTCCGTTCCTCACGCTTCATCGTCTGGGGCATGAATCATGAATTAGCGTCCACCCGGATCCAACACCGCAGATTAAAGTAAGTATGTACATATACGTCGTTTAACTAATCTTCGTCAGAAGCTGTTCCAGCAACTTCTCCATCGTCACCATCCGCCCTTCAACAGCCGCCTCCAGCCGACCAAATCGAGCATTCATGGTTTCCTCCAGCTCCGCCAACCGCTCCTCGATGGACAAATCCTTCTCGATCACCAGCTCCTGCACCCTTACAAGGTCGTGCGACAGGAAATTATGCTCGCCAAATTGAACCTCGCCCTTAGCGTCGCATTCCCAGCAAATAAAGCTTGCCCCGGCGCATTGCACGCAATACCAGCATGGCTGAGTCACCGGCTTGCTGCACCCGCAACACCGGGGACCGCTTACAACCGAGTCCGGGAGCCGCATTGAAGGCGACACCGCCGACATCGGGTATCCTGAAGCGGGGCCGCGGGATACTACCAGTGTTTGGGGGATCGACACGGCGAGCGTAGGAATCCGTGACAGACGTTTGGCGGACATAGGTGCATGCCCTTCCTCATCCTCCGTGTCAACCTCACTCTCGGAATCGTTCGCCTGCTTAACTGCAGCCGCCCCATCCGCGGATGATTTGAAGAACGTCCGGGCGTGCTGCAGTGCCTCTTTCGCGTTGCGATATATTTTGCCGAATTCGCGTATGTGTACCACCCGTCGGACTTTCATCAGATCGTGATGCGATAGGTGTGGCTTCTGCATGTCGTCCCGATTGACACGGCTTGTTATGCAGTCCGGCAATTCACAGAAATCGACCTGAAAACCATATGATGAAAATCCGATGTCGAGACAGATCAAAAAGGATCGTACCGTGTTCCAGGTCCCTTTCATCTGCAGTAAATGTGTAACGTTAGTTTGGCATATGTAGGATTTTGGTCCCTACGTACCTGACACACGAGGCAAGTGATACGCGCACCACCTATACTAGAACGGCAGGAATCACAATATACGCTAGGTCACAAAAATTAGCATGTGGGTTTTTAGGATCTGCCACGCATACCCATGGTCAGTCATGGCCCTAATCCGTTGCTCCGCAAGGGTATGATAGAACCTGTTATCTTGGGTGGTCAATGATTTCTTCACGCGCGCCAAATCTTGATCTTCAAGGTCCGTCAGCCATTGCCCGAACTGGTGGGTGCCGCTGCCACTGCGGATATACAGCTCGATGAACCGCCGTCGGTTGTCCCGCCGTTCTTTGAAGAACGACCACGTCCATCGATCCCGACGCACGCCCTGTATTACCGCCGCGATTGCGAACCCCCACAGCGCGCGCGCCTTGCCGGTTTCGAGCTCCACCGGTGTGGGCAAAAAGCACATATTCTCCGGAGGCATACGCTTGAACACGAATGCCCCATCATGTGTCGTGGGATCCTGATCGTCCCCAACGGAGCCAGCAATCGTGTCCGTACTCGCGTTCCACACACCCGCGTAGTATTGCGTTGGGAAGCGTGCGGGGAACGAGCGCGTGAAAGATATTTCCACTGTGCCCGGTTCGTTGGCTGCGTGGCACTCCCCTGCTATCTTGAAGTCGGCCCGATTGGAGCGGGAGGATCCAACGAAGTGTTGCACTTCGCCCTCGGCCGAAGAGGGCTTGAGCGTGATCGAAAACATCCCCTCGCTAGGCCACAACGAATCTTTCGGCCAATACAAGTGGGCATTCCATTGGACCCCAAGAACGCCTTCGGCAGCTGGAAGCGCCTTGGGTGCGTCCGCGTCCGGCTCTGATGGAAGGGCGTATGCGGCGAAATCGAGGGGTTTTTCGTCAACGGGGTAGTTCAAAATCTTCTTTATATCTATGTTTTGCGCCTCTACGCTGTCGTCGTAGGTATATTCCGGATTTTCACTAACATAAAAATATATAGTAAGGGCCATCCGTCTATTAGTTGGCTTGACTCACGCTTCCTGAACTACCTTGGCATCCCATAGCTGATCGGGGTCGTTCATGTATTCATACTAGTCCGTCTGCAATCAGCAGCCTGGCAGCTTTCGTATGATTAATTAACACGTACTAGACCATGTGAAAACGATTTAAATTCCTGCTTTAAGTCGAGTTTTTGCTGTTTGAAAGTTGCTGAAGCGCATATCAGACTTCACACTTCGGCGAACGGCAGTGAAACCAACATTGCAGAAGCTCAAGTCGAATATTGACGGCGTCAAAAACCCATCCGAGAGTATCCGCCGCATCGTCCAATTCGTCTGGATGCACCGCATGCTTCCGACTGGTCTGACAGACACGGAATATCTCGAAGTGCCGTTCCAGGAGGAGGTATATGAGCGGCAGCACAAACTGTGAACTTGGATCAGTTACTATGAATTTTAGCCGAGGCAAAGTACACACTCTATCTATGCGGCCTGGTCCTGATACGAACGAAATGATTAAGGCTCAGAGCGTAAAATGAACAAGAACGAACCTGTTACCAGCTCCAAGGTATCAGGTGCATCGATATCATACTGGAATCCTTCCAAATTTTCTGCGGAAAAGCAAACAGTTAGAGGGGAATTCTGAGAACGAGAACAGCACCTACTTCGAAGTCGAGCCTCCTCCGCAGTAACGTAGGTCGCGAATTTCTCCTGAAGAGATCTTCAGCGTTGCTTGACCAACACGGAAAGGTGGCAACTCACTTGCAGACCTGCGTTAACATAGCAGGCGTTCAACGACGCTTTAAGACTTTGGACTCCGTGATAAATTGTCTTGAGATACATATTTACGAACGTCTTGTTGACTGGATCGATGCTCGGAATTATGGCAAACATCTTTGCTACTATCTCGGTGATCTTATACACGTAGCTCGCCATCGTCTGATGGTGGCCTACCAAGGTTCAGCATATTTGTTCGCAAATGGCCATGAAGCTCACCAATAGACCAATACGCAATCCAGTGAGGTAGACTGATCAAAAATGAGCGGTCAGAAAGAAAACAGAATCCCACAGTTTGAAAATACCTCCATCCCTTTGGCCTCATCGTTGTAAATTCGTTCACCTCAGCGACGGTGACAAATCCCGAAGCGTCATCGTCGAATGCCTCCGAAATTGGTTGAAGCCGGACAACGCTACAGGTTGGAGTCAATAAATTTCACTCAATTCATCATGAGCGCGGGCGTACTTGATATATTCTAACGCCCACTCGTCCGCCGTGTTAATGGCAGTTGTAGGTTGCTCTTGAGGCTGCTCATCCGCAGCTTTGTCCTCCTTAAGGTGTTGAATTTTGCGCTTCTCTTGAAAGTGGTCACGCAGCGCCATGACAAAGTGGCGCGCCTTGACGCTGCCACGCCAACCCTGCTTAAAATTAAAACAGGATCTAGATGGCACACTTCACTCCCACCATTTCTTTCCATACTATGTGGACGTCCTAGATCATAGTTAAACAGACATCACCGAGACAGAGTGCGACGGTACGAACCGGATCGATGATTCGATCGTGAGGTCCCGCATTGACGGCGCTTATGACACGGTCTCCCTCGCGCTTTACCAGGCGATCCACCTCGTCGCTGTTGGCGGTCGTCTATCAGTAGTGATACCGCAGATACAAGACAGGGACACACAGAATCTGACGCGTCTGTGCATCAAGCTTGCGGTTGAATTTGGCCATGTTTCGCTCCATCGCAGCGTCTGGGTCACTGTGGAGGTCTTCCTTCAAATCTTCCAGGTCGAATGACTTCCCCTTTTTTTTGGCGGGTCCACTCGACTTGGCTTCAAACTCGTTGAGCTCTCGCAGCGCCTTGTCATTATCAAGACACGCTGGGCCGCCGCGTTGTTCAATCATTCTAGAACCACGAATTCGAATGAGGCTTATACATGAGGAGAGCACAACCGTAACGCACCGCGACATCTCTGTTTGAGCCGGGGTCACAAATTGCTGGAACATCTTCAGCATCATGTCCATCTTCGCATTCACCTCTTGCGTCGTCTGGTCCACTGTGCTCAACGTCTTGTTAGCAGCGTCGACTCCAAGCGCGGTGTGCATCGAGAGCGCGAATTCGAATTCCGAGCGGCGCTTCGTGAAGATTTCAACGAAACTGACGAGCTTCCCTATATAACGCGAGGCACGAGTGTTTTGTTAGTATAGTGTCTGTCAAGAGAAACAAAAAGAGCTTACCTTCCCATATCGGTCCCTTCAAGATCTTGACTGCAGCGGGCGTTCAAAGCAAGCAAAGCGGAATAACATGTGCACCTACCGACGAGCTTCTTTTTCGAATAAGTGTCGCAGGCTAGAACATTCGTTAATGGCGGTGATAACCGCGAAGAGGATGACGTACCGTTCGCACAAGCTTTGATATCATCCGCAGTGGCTTTGACGATCTCCTGCATCCTTCCCTTGATGGTGGAGCCGTCAGGCGCCCTCTCTTCCGCATCCTTGACGTTTTTGAGCCTGTAGAAAATTAGTGCGTGAAGATGAATACGAATCCGGCTGGCGCATACTGAGTAAGAACACCCATCATGTCCTTCATCTCCATGTGCAATGCAAGGATTTTCCGGTCATTCTCTCGGCGTTTTTGCTCTAGCGCCCACACAGCCTTTCGCAATATTAGCATAAACTGAGTCAAAAAAAACCTGTACAGCACCTTGAACGCCAGGACTGCCACTGCGGATTACAATGAGTCGAGAATTTAAACTGCGTAACCAGACACGGACGTACCTCCAATGAATCTAGAAGACCAAATTTCGGATGGATTTTACAAGGATATGCGGCGAGTAAGGACGTACGGATGAAGCTTGGCCACTTCGTCGAGCGCATTCATCAGGACCGGCATTCCCTCCATGAACGAATTAAGGCCCTTCTCGATGGCCTCCATCCCTCCGACAGCATTCAGACCGGTCTCGATTCCAGCCATGATCACTGCGCCTTTTGCTTCCTTCGCCATGGCGCCGGCCACCCCATTTTCTACCGTAATGAGCCTTCTGAGCCGCGCTGGAAATGTAGAAGTGAGACACACCTAATGTCTGCAGAACCTTGTCCGTCTTTCCGGTCTTGGGATCGGTCGTCGCGGAGGTCCATGCCGCCTGGAGTTCCTTCGAAAAATCGTCCTGCGGTACGGTATTTTCGATGGGAGGGGGGAGAAGTGGGCCGGGGGGAGGAGGACCGCTAGGAGGAGAATAAATAGGTGTTTTCGGCGTCCTGGGCGTTGGCGGAGTTGGCTTGTCGAAGTAATTGTCGCCTGTAAGGAGAGACGGAGACGAGCTGCTTTGCGGCGTCGGTAATTCCCATCCAGAAATCGGAAGTGGCGGAGGGGGTTCGTATATGATGTCCACGGATCTGGAGCTGGTTGTCGATTGGCTCCTTTTCCGCAGACTTTTCCTGCTGAGCTTCTTCAACAGGGTGGGCATAGGCATACTACTGGGCAGTAAAAGTCACGCATTGCAGACTCTCTGTCCTTTAAATAAATGAAACGGGGAGCTATCGGAGTTAATCATCTTGCGCGCTCTTTCTCCATACTCTTCGGGACGCTCTTGTCCTAAACGCAGTAACGAAATTAAGTCACAGCGTGCCGTAGCACTGACAGTCATAGTAGGGTCGATTCTTGAGGGTATTCTTGAAAGCAAGTCAGCAAAGAACTTGAAGACGAGACAAGTGACTCATCCGAGTTCTCCTTGTTGTTCGGGGATCGCCCAAAATGATGGTAGTTACAAATTGAATAGTGCGGCTGGGCCCGCTGTAGACATATTTAGCTCGCGGTAAAAATACGCACAGATGTCGCTGGTACTAAGGTCCATCACCGCCCGAAGCCGTTGCGAGCGCACACAGGACCAAGGCGTTGCGACTAATTAGGCGGGGTTCGAGCCTTTATTTAGAACATAGATGCGATCATTTCGGTTTAGTACGGAAAAGGTCAGAGGAGGTCAGGAGGTCAGGAGGAGGTTGGGAGCAAGTTGGGAGACGCAAAGCTGACGAAGAAAAGGCCCGGGGATCAAAATCCACGGCGGGCCGGACGTCACCTTCTTCCTTCGTCGACTCCCTTGAATCCAGTGAGTCTCTCAGGCTCCAGCCTACAGTGGCATTCTTGGAGCTGGACAGCTGAAGATAATTCCACCTTGCCCCTCTGCACCATGAGCCCAAGTTGCAGTGCCTTACCCTTCGACTTCAAGCTCCCCTCGGATTGAACTGTATACGCTAAGTTGAAGATCAACTACTCCATCGTCGATTCTATTCATCCTGGTTGTGAGTCGCCCTGACCCCACACAAGTGCAACACCGTCTGACCATGGTTTCCCGCTTCATTTTGGCATCTGAGATGACTCGAATCTCCGGGGATATCGTAGCCCTCACAGCACCTTGAATTGCTGCCTCTCTTCAAACTCTTGCACTTGTCCCATCCAACAAGTTCGTCAACGCTTCTTGCTTCTTCACGCGCTACGCCGTCTTCTGCGCAAGATTCATGTAACTTGCACGTAAATCTTTTCACCTCTCTCAGTACTCCCATTCTGTCTCTTTTGGCGTTCACTAGTGGCGAGCGATACCCTTCGGCGGGTCCACATATTCCAGGGCGTAAAGTACCACATTTGTCCTAGCCTGCCCGACTGGCAACAGCTGCGCCATATTCTCGAAAGCAACGGCGCGCAAGAAGCTTCCAATCTAAAAGTCGCCACTCGGATTATCACTGAAGTGTCCCATGTTCCTCGATCCGACGAATAGTCAATTAAAGGCGCTCTGGTCACGGTGCGTGTTTGTTAAATTCTCGACATCGGAGCTGACGAGTGTTGGTTTCAGCCTTAGTGGGTGTACAGCTCGGTAAAGGCCGGCGTCAAACAGCCGTGAGTGAAATTATTTATCGTTAAATCTCAACTCAATCCCCTTCAAGAGCGCGGTATTACTCTGTGGATCCCGCCATGTTCTTCTCGTCTCTGGTCGTTTCAGCAATCGAGGTACGTCACCAGCTTTTATTGCCCTAGGACGCGTGTTCATCTCTCGATCTTATGCCAGGTATCTCCTGCTCATGCAGATCTCATTGGAATTATAACCAAAAAATACGGCGGTCAGTGGAAGGGAATACTGACAGACAATGTCACCCATGTCATTGCTGATTCTATGGTATGCGCTGGGTCACTTACAAACTTTCGCCCCATCATTCTTCCGAGTCGGAGGTCATCTGCGCTGGGTAAATGTCCAAAGACGATGAGAAGATTGAACGTAGTACCTACCAAGTTATTGTCCCACGATAAGCAACTCGATTCCTCCACATCAGCCAGCGCCTCATGCAATCAAATTATTTTTCACCGATTCGGATCGCGAGGAATCGTTTTAGGCCGTGTTTAGATCCAGTACCTGCTTGAGGTTGTTCGTGAAGGTCCGATATTCAGTATAGTGCCCGTGAGTGGCTGTGTAAGATGTGCATGTTTGGTTAAATTTCAGTACGCGTACTGTCACGTGTCTCGCTTGTTCTTTATGATATCAGAGCCCATGAAGCCCGTCCATACCATCTCATACAAGCAACGCGATGCAAGGCGCGGGGCGGTTCGGACTGTGAACCAGGTAACTGATGCGTCCGTTTCAACGAGACTCGATCCTCTCGACAGGTTTATATTTGTAGACAGCGAAGGTCACCTGATGAGTTTGTGACGGAGAGAAGCGGGTTCAGATAAGATGTACGGTGAGGAGCGAGGCGTGCTGCATTAATTGCGTTCATGGCGGTGGAGGTTGGGTAGAGGGAGGCCCATATTTGACAGTGCTTGCCAAGGTCCCCATCAATTCTGTGCATGCGTCATTTCTATGATGACGTCAGTCAAACCTTGCGGTCTCAAATCTCTCAACGTTGGATGCTAGTCCACCCTGGTCCGACTCCACCATAACTACAAAGGCGCGTCCTGGGGCCTGTATTACTAACACCTCCGGAGTCTAGAATCATCCAACCTGACACCGAGCGCTCCGAGTCGCTCGAGTTGCTAGCCTTTATACTTGCTCGGAGAGTCGGCAGGGCGCTGCCTCCGAGTCAAATGCTGTTTTCCAAGGTGGGACAGACTGCACCAGCAAAACAATTCACTGAAGTCTTTGGTCATATCTTTACGATACAAAACCTGCTTCCGGCCCGGTCGACTCGTGTAAAAGACGGCCTGTCCGACGTCAAATAAAATCTTGGATGTCTCAATATTCATACACCTCTCACTGTATATTCTACAGGCTGCGAGCCACGCTCGTTCTTGGGCGTGGGAGAAGATGGGTTCAAAATAGAATATCTTAAAGGAATCAACAGAATGATGCCAGATACGTTAACGTTTGATGCATAGCTTTAGTTTTGATGCATAGCTTTTGGTCAACGCTACTTAATCACTGACCATGATGACCTCCCTCCCTTTCGATGTCCTCATGGAGATCCTACCCCTCATCGAGTTTACCGACCTCACTGCGATAGCCCGAACGAACAAAGATCTCTCTGGCTATGCTTTGGACCGGCTGTACGGTCACATCACCTCCAGAAATATGAAGGCGGTCTGCCAGTCGATTTCTTCGAATGCGGGGTTAGCAAAGCGGGTTTATTCGTTGGAAGTCAACCGCAGCGACCACGGAGCCGACATCGAATCCATCCTTCCTGTCCTTCGTGATGCGCTACGGATCACCCTGAATCTACGGACTCTAAAACTGGATATCGACGGCAAACATTCGTGGATCCTTACGCCCGCCCTAGGAGTGTTCAAACTGCGCTCCTTCTCTTCCTTCACGTATGCGGACGAAGCTCTTATTAATTTTCTCCACGACCAAACGGAACTGGAGGAAATCGCGCTCACGCATTCATGTTTTGATTTCGGGCCCCGCATTCCGTGGGAGTTCCCAAATCTCAAAAAATTCGACGGCCCGATGTCATGGGTGGATATCATCATTCCTCACAATCCGGTTTCTCATGTGGTAGTCTCGTCCATCGCCAGCGGAGGCGCACTCACCTCTCTCGGCCTCACCGCTGCCCCAATTAACCACCTGGAAATACCGATCCGAGCGATGCATGGCAGGGACTTTATGAACTTGCAGGCGCTACTCCCGGACCTAAAGGAGCTGGTATTGGTAATATTGCCCGACTGGTCCCGAAATGTGAGTACAACTATGTACACGGCATTCAAAACTGAAAACAGTGGCATTAGAATGGCATTCCGGATCTGGTCAGTTGGCTCCGGGATCTTCTGGCTTCGTTTTCGAATGTCAACACGTTTCGCCTTTCGGGCTATTATTCTGAAAACAACTGGCAAGAGGATTCCCATTTCGTTAAGAAGGCCACGGAACAGGCACCTGCAGTCCGCAGCTTTTGCTTGAAGTATTCCAATCGCACGGTTACAGGGCGATTCATAGTTAACTGGGCGAAGAGGACACATGGCTGGGAGGCAATCGCCGATTAATTCAACTTCATGAGTAGTAAATTCATCGCTTGCTATTACAGTTTAGGGAACTAATGTACTCCTTTTCCCAACAGATTACACTGCAAGCAGGGGTCGACGAGTATCTATCTCCGAGTCCATTCAAGCTTGCAACAGATGAGATTAAACACTGACGACTGTATTTATTTTGAGGCATCTTTCTAAGCTGCCGAATCGCGTTTCATCTACCATTCCTCACTTGAATCGAGGTGTGAGAATCCAGTCGTAGGGTCTATCGGTTCGTCTGCGTGACTCAGGCTCCATGCCGATTTTATAAACTGCAGTACCCTGGTTCTCGGAGGAATACATCTTGTGCAGATAGGGCGTGTCGAGCTATTCTTGAATTTTCGACCCTCCTTCCACGCTTCGATCCGCGCCTTCTCTGCGCCGTAGATCGAAAATTTGGCGCTCCCCCAGAAGATCTTCAAGCGTTTTGCCGAAAGTGCTTAAGACCTTGGCTTCTGCGTCAAGTGCTCAACTATGGGGTTGTTTGCTTGGTTCCTTTATGGCACACTCGACCTCGTGCCTGCGAAGCCACAGAGACGTAGAGTTCAGGTCGTAGCCCTGTTCTGAACCCGTCAGGAAATTAAAACATGAAAAGGGGCGCGCACTCACTTGCTCCCAATTATATTGCGTACCGGCTGCATAAAAAATCGATGGATAATGTACGCACCTAGTTCATAGCGCCGGGAACCGTGTTCCCGAAAACCGCACTACCCCACTGCGTGTCGGTGCATGCGCACCCAGGCAGGTCCCCACTAAACCTTGTGGACGAGACGCCGCTGACCAGACGTCACCCAATTGTCGTATTCAGATTCAGTTGGCTCCACTCCTCCGCGTTGGGAAGGCCGCGCTATCGGGGGCACTCCGGCACGTGTTGGTGACCGGGTGGCTCGTCGTTTCGGCTGGAATCTGCCTTCGCACGGAAAGGGCGATAGGGCCCAGACGAGAAGGATGAAAGTGATGTGGGAATATCTCATTTGGGGGCTACAGCACTGTGGATGGGTCCATTTTTGTGGGCCTCGAGTGTTATGGCTATGGGATGGTCTGTCGCTGTCCGTCGGGAAGGCGGATGGGTATCGAAGAGGTCCAGCAGTGGATCTAACGCGAATAGTCCATTTGTATCACAGGTAGGCGGTCATCAAGGATGGCTGGACTTGAGAGGAGCTTGTGTTCGGAGCGTCGTTGAAGCTAGTGCAGACGGACAGTGTAGCCCTCGCAATTTACAGTCTCAGGAACAGAGTTCGGAATCAGCAAGATCAGCCTACACAGAGCTGGTGATGGGGTGGGAACAACATGCGTAGGGCGCGGCAGCCGCCGGAGAAAGATAGCTCAGCGCTTCAGCTAGTTCAACTCGAAGGGTCGGGAACAAATCGGGAAACCACTCAACTCCGTTTTCAACTCCTTCCATCCATTCTTGCTTGAATAATTTCCTGCTTATCGGTGCCAAGTAATTCATGTACCATTATCTTTTCGCGACCTATGGCGGAGAATAGAAATGCGCGAGGTGTCACAGCGGCGCGTGATGGAGCGCTCTTGCACTGCCATCGTCCTCTTGCCGCCCTGAATTTTGCCGTCCTGAATCTTGCTGCTCCTCGTAGGTCATTCACCAAAGACCACGGCCACCTCGGAGCTTGCTTCTTCTTCACGTGGTAGGCTGTCTTCGACTTGCACGTAACTTACACGTAACTTTTTTTCAGCTCTGCCACTGCTTCCATTCGTCTCTTTCCACGCCCATTCAATGGTGGTCGATACCGACCCACGGGCCAACATATTTCAGGGCGTGAAGTACCATATTTGCCCTTGCTTGCCCGCCAGGGAAGAGCTTCGCCACATCCTTGAAATCAACGGGGCACAAGAAGCCGAAAATTTAAAAGTCGCCACTCGCGTTATCATCGATCAGCTCCATTTTTCTCAATTCCAAGAGCTGCAATGTACCGCTACGCTGGTCACGGTAGACTCTACCCTTGTCAAGTTCTCGATACTCGAACTGACACGGATTGATTTCAGCCACAATGGGTGTACGGCTCCGTGAAAGCTGGGGTAAAACAGCCGTGAGTGAATCATTTGGCGATCAATCTTATCTCAATCCCCTTCAAGAGCGCAGTACTTCTCCGCCGACCCCGCGCTGTTCTTCTCGTCGCTAGTCGTTTCAGTAGTCGGGGTATGATATCGTTGGATTGCCCCAGAATGCGTATTGATCTATGTCAGGTATCTGCTACTCATGCGGACCTCGTTCGAACTATAACCACAAAATACGGCGGTCAGTGGGAAGAAACACTGACGGAGAACGTTACCCATCTCATCGCTGATAATGCGCTGGGCGCCCGGCGGTCTACAAACCTTCACCCCATCGTGCTTTCCCATGCTTGGTTTGCGGATTCCATCCGCCTGGAGTCGCTTCAGGATACAACTTCATATGAGCTGGCCGAGCGCAGCGTGTCCGAACGCAGCGATGATAGCGCATATACAATCCACCATTTCCCCGATCCCGCACCGAAAACAGTGAGAACGGCTTGCTCACGTCCACTTCCCTTTATACCATTCGAAATCATCGCCAAAATCTTCTTGATGAACCGAGATCTCGATCTCGACCAATTGCGTGGATGCATCCATGTACTTCTCAATCTCTCCCAGGTTTGCCAACGTTGGCGAGAAATTGCTCACGATACGACTCCGCTTTGGAATCATATCTTTCTTGACTTCCACACGAAAAAAAGCTATAACCGACGTGTCAAGCTGGCTGAAGCATGGATTGCGCGGAGCGGCTCACATCCACTCTCCGTCGATATCCGCAGCTATTATCCTCTCAATGCTGGTCCCAATCCTTCGATCGACTTTCTTGTCGCCCACGCGTCGCGCATCCGGAACCTCTCCATGAAACTTCCTGCGGCCCGGTTCTGCACATTCTTCCAAATCGCAGAACGATCTCTCCCCGCGTTGGAAACGGTGACTTTGTCCATCATCCCGAAATCGAGCATGGTGTTCGATGCCAGTTTGGGGATGACCCGAGCAGAATTCTTTGCAGAGGATTTCTTTGATGGCCTGGAACCGGATTCCGGGATGCTTTGGGGCGACTTGAATTGCCCGGTTTCCGTGTTCCAACATGCGACGAATCTCCGCAGCCTATCAATCGACGCGATTGGTGTGAACATTAATCCCCATATTCTTGGCCTGCCGTGGTCCAGCCTCACCGATATAGACCTACCGTACGTTTCGATGGGGCTCCGCGATACGTGGGACCTTCTGCCGTTCCTGGTGAACGTCATCAATTTCAACTTTTCGAACAACTCCTCCCAGGGCCCTGTCATGGCTCTGCTGGCCCCATTGAAACTCCCTATCCGGACGTTGAAGTGGGCTGGACTCGGTGTCAATGATACCTCAATATTCTCTCCGCTCATACTCCCCGAGCTGACCCATTTGGAGATGCGGGAGGGAACCGACTGCACACTCCTTTGTCTTCGCCAATATTCTTCCTTCGCGCTGCAGAAACTCGATCTCACATTCTTCCAATTGTCATTCCCGGCGATTTCAAAATTCCTCCGTGATACACCATCGATAACGACGCTGAGGCTCTACTTTTCCGTAGCCCTCACGGATGCGCTGATGGAATTCCTCACCTATGACGCGCAAAAGCCCATCCTCCCGCGGCTCGTCGATCTCGATCTTTTTGACCGCGAGAAATACTTTACCGAGAGCGCGATGATGCGCATGGTTGAATCGCGATGGCGGACGAAACCGATACCCGCTCACTCTGTTCCGCTGCTTCAACGTGTTCATATATGCACCGAAGCCAAGCGTGGTTGTTTTTTCGCATCCAGGAGCGTTGTTCCAAAGGGTTTGACAGTGATCCCCGTTTCCGCGCCGTTGCTGCGCCGCCGGGTACTTGAAAGAATTTCAGAGATGAACGAGGAGGGTCTTGTTTTCGAGCACGAGATTAAAGTATGAACATATGATGTGGGTCGTTGAGCAGGTTTTGTTGTACCGTACGCTGTAGGCCGTCTCTGCTTGTTTGCGTTCTTCTTGAAATTATTTCTTGATTTTGCAGAAGGATAGTAGGAGAGAACTGACGGAACCCTCATCGCTGACTGTATTCTGTCCTATGAAACACGATCACAGCCTGAACATACATAAAACTTGCTCGTCATATCTGCGAGACAATACTGAGGGGTGGAGACAAGAATTCACGAGGAAGATCCGTGTGTAAGCTGTTGCGCTTATTGACCGTGGGCGTTAGATACGAAAGGGACCACACTGAATTAAAACAGCGACGAGTTATGGACAGATGTAATTACCAGTAGTACTAATGCGAGATCTAATACGAACAAAGACCATCTGGGCGGCGCGCAATCCGTCTTATAGCTTCGAACGCACGGCGTCGCCTCAAGCTGAGAGCACGGCCCTCCAGTATCTCTCCGGGTCCGCTTTGGCATGCCGAACATGGGCGGATCCCAGAAATTGCTCCTCCCGGACGTTCAACCTCCTTTCCTTGGCTGCCGCAATGTGAGCCTTGACATTATCAACAAGGGATAGCTGATCTGCGTCCGAATACAGATAGAGTCGCGAGATAGCGTTGTCCATCCAACGGAAAATTCTTGGATTGTTCAACCGTCTCGAATGAAATAATGTGTCGCAGGACGGCCAGATATCACAGAGATCGTCTTGAACGCCGCGTGTATGAGGGATGTAGTCTCTTATAAACAGACATTACAACAAATCTCACTCGTACCTCGCGTGTTGTAGTCTGTCGATTACTCGATCACTAACATTGGTACCCGACACTATTATGTAATCGCAAAATTTCTCGGGTGTCGTTCCCGCATTTACGACGCGTTTTCGCCGATTTTTACGTTGGAATATAATTCATAATACCATAATGAATAAGTTCTCCCGCCAAATCTCGGGCACCGACCTCAAACCCAAGATGTAGAATTTTGATGGGCAGGCACGTGTTTTGTTCAGCATTTTGCTTTGCTTGGAAGCTCAACAGAGAGATGAAATCTGAAGAGATAGTTCTCTTCAGAATGAACATAAAACACACTTCGCCTCCTAGGATTTTTTGTTGAAGGGTCGGGAAGCGTCGAACGCTGCGGGTCATAATTCAAACTCCGCACTTTACATAATAAGTGGGGGTACCAATGACGTGCCACGCGGTTAACTACAGACTATGAGGGATGCCATTGCTGCCACGACGAATTTCTTGAATCCGGTGTGGGAGAACGTAAGTGCACGTTGTGAATCTGAGTGATGTGATGGAAAGCGCCGGGAGTAGAATCGAGGACGAGGCATGCAGGTTACTGAGTCTGTTCAGCCTCCGTCATTTTGGACTCGACTTCAAGAAAAAACCAAAGCAGCTGCGCTGCACCAGCTGGGACCCCTCACATAAATCCAGGACAAAAAGGGATCTCCCAGGGCACATACCGCCATAAAACACATACAGTAACATACGAGGCGGTGTTTCACTGAATAAGCACCGCGACAATCGGAAGGTGTCGCCTAAGCTGAATATTTATTTTTTGAGAACGACGACAACAGTCGGAATAGAGGTACACACATTCGTCTCTCTGCGTCCTGTAATTGCCGACACCATATCGGATTCGATCATTATTTGTGCAGCAGCTGGGTACGTGCTTGCATATTTGACGCAGTATTTCATGAGTTGACTGAGTTCAGCGCCGACTGATTTTTTCGTGAGTGGGTAGAAACAAGTTTCCAGAAACTCACCAGCCGAATATCAGAATGAGTCTGATCAAGCGTTATCGTGAGCAGTGCACGCTCAAGGAGGTGGCCAAACATGTCGGCGCCGCCAACTTTGGCCAACTTACACCTCCTGAACCCTCGCCTGCGTCTATTAAGCGCTTGATTTTGATAATAGTTCTCAGAGTAAAACCTGGGCGCAGGTTATTGGCTAGTCTCTTATAAACAGACGCTACAACAATTCTCGCTCGTACCTCGCGTGTTGTAGGTTATTGGTATCGTTCGGTGAGTGGCATGCGGTTTTTTCTGTTCCCTCCGTTTTTGAACATTTTGGCGCAGCACGGATGCGCCTACCCAGTATGGATCCCAAGGGAGGGATTCGTCTTCAACAGGCTTTCAATATAGGGTTAGCACAGAATGTGAGTTTTGTGTCACATGCTATGGTAAAGATTAAACCCAAAACACATGGTTCACGCTGAGATACAGCATAGCGTGTTTGCTCGGCCCCGCGACAATTTCGCCCGGGATGGCGGTAGGACGAAGTGGCACATGTAGTGCAAAGCTAGTCAGGCAAAAAAAAAAGGATTTTGAGAAGGCCGTAGGCTACAGACTAGCAATAAATAGTGTGAACTAATTTGGAGTGTCGGTGCTTAGGTGCGTGAGGAATAGATTCGATCTGCCTCAGCTACCATTCCCGATTTGACGAACTCGCGCCGCGCTTGCATGAAAAAATCCATTGCACCGCCCTCCCCTCGTTTCTGAGCGATTTCTGCGAGCCTGAGGAGGCACTCGGCCTTGCCACGGTGGATATCCATGCGGTTGAACTCCTCCAGCGCAACCTGAAAGAGCGCGCTTGAAGTTTCATCGTCAGCGTCCGCCTGGAAAATATCCCCCAGCAGTCGGAGCGCCCAACTGAGGATAGATGCGCTTCCCGTAGTCTTTCCATGAGCTAGATTCAGGACTGCCCAGCGAGTTGCAGAACGTATATTATGCAACATCAAGTTGATGTCTCCCAGTTTGAGCACGCATACGGCGAAAAAGTCTGCGGCTTCCCCGCGAAAAGCGCGCAAACATTTTGCGTATATTTTCTCCGCATCCAATGTTCGCCCTTTTGCAAGGAAAAAGTCCGCGACGACCTTGTCACATATGGGGAGCCCGCGTAGATATCCACGGGCGGTGAAAATTTGTCGGGGGATTTCGAGCGCGGCCAGGACTTCGGCCTCGGAAATCAGTACGCCAAGAACGATGTCGATGGACGCTATGGCGGCAAGGGAGTTTCCGTGGTAAAGCGCGAATTTTTCTGGAGATGACTGGTGGATAATGAGCTGGTGCGCTTTCCGCGACTCCGCATAGGCAGTCTTGTAGAGATAAGTGTCTCCTTCGAAGTCGAGGGCGTAGATTTCCTTCCCGGTTCCATCGAGACCGGAAGCGATGAGCAGCTGTCGCACACGATTGGAGATCTCAATTGCTTGGGGGAAATTGCCCAAGGAGACCCACGCTTGCGCTTCTTCTTCGAGAGCCTCGGTTTCCCGCTGAAAATCACCGAGTTTTGAGGCCAGCCAATGAGCCCTGCGCGCCAACGACAGCGCTTCGCGAAATTTGCCCTTCAACCGTAGGCATGTAGAGGCAATGCAAAGAGCGCGGCTGCGCCGCAAATTGTTGTCTGCCTTATCCGCCAACGTGAATGAGATGTCGGCATGGATTGATGCCTTGTTGATATCGCCTACTCGGATGTAGTGTGACGCTGCAGCGGCCTGCAGGCGAGCTAGACGATGATGATCAGTCTCCGAAAAGTCGAGCAATAAAAGCATACCTTCTCCTGTTAAATCACCGGCCAGTTGAAAATATTTGCAGCCTTGCGCAATCATATCCTCCGCTCCGATAATTGGTTGGTGGCTCCCCTGGTTGATAAGATCCCAGATGTGATATCCACGCAGTTGATTGTCGTCTACGCGCTCTATGTGCGTGCCGATATCCGCCATTGGGAGAAGGTGATTACCGTAAGTACGACCGGCGAAAGTGTTGAGGTGGAAAATTCCGTGTATGACCTCCTTCAGATCAGGCGCTCCGACTTCGAGACCGTAACCCAGCATACTAGTCATGTTACCCATATTTCCTGTCAACCGGGACACTAGGTCTCCTGAAGGCATCTGGTACGTTCTCCAGAGCAGGAGAAGTTCATCCCAGTGCAAGCGAAGCTGACGGACTAAAGGATAGGACGGGGGGTGGATTTTGCGGATGATCTCGCGCACAGGTGCCAGAACCTTCAGTCGTCCAGCCTCGATGTATGTGAGAGACGTGCGGAGTAACGTGCTTTGGCATCGTGGCAATTCCGGAATTGGACATAAACTATCCCGGAGATCAACATCCAAGATGCCGTCAGGAAGTAAAGAGAGAAGACTGAGGAGCTGGAGAGCACCGGGGGAGGAGGCCATGCGAGGACTGGAAAGCGACAGGCGAAGGGAAGTTTCGAGATTGGTCTCCTTGTTGAACCCGTCGGACAGAAGCGAAACATTTTCGGTCCTCCATCGTGACAAAACACTCTGGCAGCCATCGAAGGCGGCTGCATTCGCCATGAGGGTGACTGCGAGCGGGAGATTTCCGGTTAAGGCCAACAATTCGGCCACTAGGGGAGCGTCTGCATCGCTGTCGGTGTCCGAGATATCGGTAAAAGTTCTATACGCCGCATCATCACTCAGAGGGCTCAGCGGCTGTATAAAGGGCCGATTCCAGCGAATCTTCAACGGGCGTTCTTGGCCCCTCATGGTGACCTAAAAGGAGTAAATAAGCCGGCAACTACACCTCTCGAGGGACTCACCAGAAGGGCTACATGTGGGAGATCAGCCAGGAGGGAGAGAAACTCCTCCACTTTGGGCCGCGTCGCTGCTGGCTCCCAGGGAGTCTCGAAGTTATCCAAGACCAATAGGCAACTGGACTTTTCAGACAAGTGTTTGATAATCGTCTTGGAGAGCCTCGCCGTGAGTTCGAGGCCAAGAGCAGCGGCGACAGCGAGTGCGAGGTCTTCCACTGTTCCAGAGGACTGGCAGGGGACAAAGTATCGATCGGGATATTTATCCACGATTTCGGGGAGGTGCAGCGACGACTTCGCCAGGCAGGTCTTACCGACTCCCCCTGGACCCAGAATCGCTATCCTGGCAGGATCCTGCAAGAGCAGAGCCGCAACCTCCGCCAGCTCGGACTCTCGACCATGGAATATTTGCGGCGCGGTCGGAAGCAGTAACGACAAGCTACTGACGCTTCGAAATATCGTGTGAGACTGGGAGCATGGACAATGAGGTTATCTACCTGTCGTTCAAGCTAAATATACTAGATCCCTGAATGTGACTGAGTTGAAGCTTCGAAATAAAAATCACGACGCCTACATTATCGGCGGCGGACCCATGGAACGAGTGGTTGTCACCGATAAGCTTGATCAACTCCTGATGTTTGCGTTCTGTGGCAACTCTCATTTCTTCGACGTTTCCAATGGTACTCATACTGGTCGTCACCTGTGCTGTGTAAGCCGACGCAGTGCTTGCTTCTGACAAGCAACTCGGAGGCGTACCGCGAAAGCATCCAGCGCCTGCCTCAAACCCATCTTGCAATCTTCGAGCTGCGCCGCGTTTTCTTGCTGCCGGAAAAACCGCTTAAACCGGCCCATGTCCTGCTGCGTTCGCATGAACGCTTCAATCTTCTGTAAAGTCCTGGAAAACATTGAGATGAACTACTATGCTGATCAGCGAACTTGACGCACCCGGCAAACTTTCCCATAGCATGGAGGAGCCCCGGCGAAAGTGTGACGGTGTTGACGCACAGCTGGATAATAATACAAAGAAGTTCGTCGATTTTTTCAATCAGGGCGGTGCATTGCTCCTTGTTTGTCTTCACGAACTACGGAAATTCAATTTGTAAATTGGATGCCGATGGACGCAGAAATAGTTACCTGAACTGTGTCTAAGATTAGAAGAGACACACCAGCCAAAACTTTCAAGTAAGGTATTGAGCTGATGTCGCTGAGCTGCTTTACCGCAGTAGCCGCGATTGTCGCGCGGTGGAGGCATGAAGCTGGAATCTCCTTCGATATGGAGGATTCTGGGATCATCGGACGAATAGTGACTTCGCCTGAGCTTCAAATTCTTGGAATAAGGTGCGGAGTTGAGGACCAATAAACTGCGTAAAGTCGACGTAACGTGCGGGAGGAATGGGACGCGAGCTACTCGCTTTCTTCCGCCATGATTTATAAATCAATCTTTGTGCCTGTTCCGGATCAGGAAAATAGCAAACGCCGATTACCGTGATAGCTACGCACCATCACGGATCAGGTGAAAACTGTTGTAGTATTGTATAGCTCTGTCTAGCCTCAGGCCTCAGGCCCGGGCAGTGTTGTCCTTGACGAGTTTTTGACAGGGTTTAGGAGAATGTCAAGGTCTTGTCTGACGAGCCTTGACCGACAGCTAGGGTGTAAGCAGAAGGACCCGGCGCCCGGTCAAACTCACGGGCCGAAATTTCCGAGCTAACACCCGATCGGGACAAGTCTTCAAAAACATTTGAAATACTAGAGGCGGACAGCGACGTCATCCGACTCATCGGCCTGATCGCAGTCATTGACTCTTCCCTCTTGACCTTTTTTGTCTGACCCTGACAACACTGTCCAGGTTTTGAAACGCCTGTCATGTCAACTTCTTTAGAGTGATTTTTTGACTCGTCTGGACGGCCCACTCGAAAGACAATTATTGTTGGAACTTCCAAAGCTGTCGGGGCAGGTCGGTGCGTAGGTTAGTACCTGCCGTGAACATCAGAGTTAATGTTATTTGAACCTGAGTCCCGAGATAGCGGTTTGATCGAAGCGCCCACTGTTGATCGAGTGTTCAGATGACAATAAGTTCAGCAAGCGCACATATCGAAGCGAGCCGGATCCCCAGCAGGGCCCATGCACATCCGAAGTGTCCTCTACTCGACGAGAGTATACAGAAGTCATCGGGTTTTTCGGTGAGCACGGGGCCAGGCTGCTGAGACTCCCAGTTTCGACGTGTAGTATTTTGGAGGCCAGAGCAATGGGCATTGAGCATGCATGTGCGGCGTGCCAGCGCAGCGGTTTTCGCCGAGTACGCAACGACGCAACAAGGCCGAATTTCCGTGTTCAATCTCGCGATAAGTGGCGGAGATTGGGCGGAGAGAAAGACGCAAGATTTTGATGACAGCGCCCGGAAAGAGTCGCCACTGATGTTGTCTTTGATTCAAACTTCCGGCCATCACCGGAATTCGAAGTTCACCCAATTTCATGAGATTTCATTCTCGCCCAATTCACGTCGCACATTACGTGTACTCAGATCCCGGGGGTTGATGTCGCATACCTTGAGATCACAGTACCCACATTATTTCCTGATACAGACCGCGTAACCAAGAAACAAAGTACAGACTGCCAGTGCGCAACCCAGGAAAAGAACGCATTACATAGCTCTTGTTGATGGGATAAAAGCTCAACATTACTGTGACCGATGATTTCTTTGTCCGTAGTGGATATACCGAAGCTAAACTGTTTTCGTTGCGGGATCAGGCGAGGGAGATAGCTGGCCCACGTTGATAGCAGAACCTGCTCGGCAGCCAAGGGCGATGAACTAGAAGAAGTCGAATGAATTGGGACCCTGAAGGAACATACCGATTTGTCATCTAATAGCAGGAAGGCTAAAACAAATTACATCGGAAGTTCCGGGAGCCGACTTCGCGGGTTGCCGGGCTCACGTCTTGCTTTGCGAAACAGTTGTTCGTGTCCAGGTGTGAGGGGATATGTGAAATGTTTGCAGCAGACCGAGCTTATGTGCGATTCATCGCGAAGCTGCGGTAAATTTGGTAGATAAATTTGGCGGACCTGACCTGGATGTCCCGACTGAAAGAAATTAATATTAGGAAGCAGGCGTAATGAAACTCCACAAGAAAGAATTTCAGCAACAGAAATAATAGCGAATGCAACCCACAGGGGTAAGGAGTCGGATTGAACCCGACCCTAACTTCACTGGTGAGCAATGCGGAGCACGTACATAAATGAATTAGAGGAATACTCACTGCATTCAGTGACACGCCTACCGTCCGTCTAAGCGTGAACTGAACCCAAAAGGGTAGAGGCAACACAAAGAGGAAGGAGGAGATAAATGTGCAAGTGTTCCAACGATGAACGATACCGTGACTGATAACCGTGCAGCTTGGCTGGATTCGAATCAAGAGGGAGAGCGGGGTACGAGACGGAGGTGTAGTGCGTAAACAGGGGCGATACGATGCGAGACGAGACGTGGACGTAGGTGAGAGAGGGAGAACTGATAGAACTGATATATTGACTTTGGGGGGAATCCAAGTGTGTAGAATACAGACAAGTATGATACCGGCCATCACTTCGCGACAAGTTTAAGTCCCGATTTAGAAAACCCTACTAGTCACTCTGTTTTGGCTTGATTATGAAGTAGAGTGCGTGGATAGTACTATAGGAAGGTCCTCTAGAGATCCCCCGGAGCAAAACCTTGAAAATCAAATAATTATTTTTTCTCGATCGGATTTCGCGCTTTTGATGGCGGGCCGGTAATAGCCGAAGTAGCCGGTGGCTGTGCCACTCCTATTGTAGCAGCTGAATGGGAGGTGAGGGCAAAAGCAATGACTAACTTGGGAGGGGAGGTAAAGGCAAAGTCCCAACCTGCCAAGGGAAAAGCAAAGGCAAAGTAATGAAGCCGACAGTGTACATGAACTTTTCAATTTTGTAAATTTTGCTCCGAGATTTCGCGCTTTTTTTTCCCACGCTCAAACCCCCTCCGTTTTTTCTGAAATGAAAATTTTGTCTATAAAACAGCCTATTCTGGTTCCAAATCTCAAATTTTGGAGGAAAAGGGCCAGAATTCCGGGTTGTCATGAAGTGATGTCTGGTATCATACTCTAGCTTTTATATGTAGAGGAATATCAAATAGATAATAGCATGTGAAATATGATTCAGAGGGTCAAGTGAAACATTACAGAACCGTAGCAACAGACAACAAACCACATGGAAAGATAAGAAACCGCATGACCAACCTGGTATTTCCAATAGTGCATGTTGATGGAGTGCGATGAAATGGGGTGGAAATAATATGAAGGGTATGATTGGTTTGAGCTGACCGTTTCCGTGCCTGGCGCGCATGGGTGCACGTCATCAGGCGGTTGATAGCTGGGGCCCTGTGTAGCTGATGTGAGCTGTGGCTATCTATAGTCTAGGTTTGGCTATTTATGTAGCCATGGCCATCTAGACGCAACCGTCTAGCTGATGCGAGCTGATGGCTAGCTCGCGTAGCCATAGCGTGGGTAGCCGGGCGTTCAAAGCTCGGCAGACTGCCGTCGCACGCCCTCGCCTGGGGCTCGCCAGACCCTGAGCGCTACCCAGGGCTGTGGAGGTTGATGGAGGTGTGATTAAGCCGGTTAGCCGCATGTCCACAGCTATATCTGTCGAGGCCGCACTGTGGCTACTGGCCTGCTGAATGCAGTGACTGTGCCTGATATACGAAATGCTGGATCGGTTCCCAAAAGAAATTTGGGACGCTGTGGAATGTTTTCAATTTCATTGAAAGGGATCTGCAATTCCAGACATTACTGTGGTCAGATGATGCTTGCATGGCTGCATGTACGGTCTACCTCGCTGGATCGACATTTCTTTCGGTTTAGCTCCAGTGATCCTTCCCCGCATGGGGTCCCATTAGCCCGCCATGCCGTCCTTACTGTATTATGAAGAACTGGGAATCACGCGCCACCAGAGTGTTGCGGGCAAACCCCCTGTCGCCCACTCCCCCATCGCCGCCCACAAAAACCCTGGGAGAAACCCCGCCGGAGGCCACAGTGCTACCACCGGTGGTGTTGACCATCGTCGTCGCCCGCAAACAGGACGACTATGACGAGGACTATGACTATGACTCCACCACTGAATTTGAGGCCCGCAGCAGTGAAGGCGGCAACTCTGGTGGAAGCGCCCCGGGACCGTTGCAGGAGTACATGGTAGGATCTCACGTTAATCAACCCGGGTGCGCCAGGCGGATCTGCCCCGGCGGATCATGTCATCGACCTCACCTTCGGCACAGTGAGTCCCATAGCTCTGAACCTTCTTCGCCGACTAACCAAGGAATATCTAGGTTGGCAGCGGTGTAAGAATGCTCAATTCCCTCTCCTGCACCTCACTGACCCGTTTCATCAGACCTGGCAAATCAACAACATCGATTATACTCCCCCGTCTCTCCCCACGCTTCTCACCATCATCAACGGCGGAACATACGACTCGAACTTCACCAAAACTGAACACACGTGCGCAGGTACGTAGCGCACTTGTCCTATTTTTGCCGGGTGTTCAACATCAACCTTTTCACCGCAGGCATCACCCATCCGTTCCATCTTCAGTGCGCCATTCACTGCGCCATGTCATTGTTTCGATACTGAATTATCCTCGCAGGGGTCACGCATTCGACGTTGTACAATGCGCCTCGGGGCCTGTCAACTACAAGAACCCGTACGTTTTCCACCGGACCCGCATAGAAATCTGTTGACTCCCAACTTCCCAGCCCCCGTCGCGACGTGGTTGGTGTCTCGGACGGCGGTGTCATCATTTGGTTCAGAGGTACGATTCCCTTCTGTGTCTCCGTTTTCCCATTCCAACCGATCCTCTCTCATAGCCGGTCCCTGGTTCCTGCATTGCCACATCGACTTGCACCTCGAGTAAGCATTCATTAATTCCAACTCCCCACCTCGGATTGAGCGGCATCTCAACAGAGCTGGCCTCGCCGTAGTTTTAGCCGAAGCGCCCAACGACTTCCGCGGCGATGGACCCAAGTCCGGCATCGTCACGCAGCAGTACTTGGACCTCTGCTCCGCGTACAACGCGCTTCCTGCAGGTTTGTCCTCTGTTATTGTTGCCCTGACTGAGACCATTGTTCACCCTCGAATTCAGATATGCAGTGATTCCTCACAGAAGGATTTTTCTGTCACCCTCTTTTTATTGGGCTTGACGGGCTGTAATACGGGTTGTAGTGTGGATTGTTGCGGTTGTTCTATCACTCTCTTCATGAAGTTTATTTTTTGCGGATTTTACTTGCTCTCAAATCGATGAGTACTCAGCTGTTTGAACCCATGAATATGCTCTGTTTTTGTAATATTCAACTCAAGTTCAAGTTCAACCAGTGTTCGCCCTAAGGTCTAAGGCCTTAACTAAGGCCTTACAAAATTTCCAGCCAACCATCCAGGCCTTAATAAGGGCTTAAATTAGCACGTGTACACGGTGCAATTTTCTTATTTTTTCTGCGCCTCCCCGCCTTCGTCTTTGCTCTCCGCTTATAACACTTCAAGTCTTATTCGGACGTCTGAAGAAGCCGCGGGTGCCCAAACTGTCAATATGAGCGATGGAGGAGGAGGAAATTCCTGGAGACCTCGGCAGATGCAGAAGAAGATGCATATCCCGACGATGGCGCCATAGAGATTGATTCAAACGAGGAGGACAGGGTCCATAACGGAATTTCGTCTGTGCCAAAGAGCATGGGATTTTTTTTTGTAAGGGCTTAAAAGGTCCTTAATTTTAAGGCTTTAACCTTAATAAGGCCTTAAAGGTCTGGCGACCCCGATTTAAGGCCCTTAGGGCGAACACTGACTGTTCAACTGTGAAGTTTGAACCCCAACCAGTCATAATCTTGGTAGAATTCCCTGTGAGCAATCTGCAGGGATGTTCCCTTTATTCTTCCCTCGGCTGCTCAGGCTTATGACTGCGAGAGAGGGAACGATGATAGCAGAAAGACTTAGGAGTCGGGCGCAACTGGCAAGCACCGCCACTGATGTTGTACTTGATCCGAGATTCCGGCCATCAAGCAGGAAACTTGATCATCGATGACCGACGCTCTCAACTGTCGTTGTCAAGCTCTATTCTCCTCTCGAATGCCTTTGACCGTGCACCTTGCCGATAGCCAGTACTTTGTGGGTCATCCGTATTTTCTGCGGAGCTTATGTTGCTACTGGAGGGCATGATTTGGGCATGATCATGTCTCGTAAGAAGACAGACTAAATTGCTTCCAGATTCCTTTAGCTGATCCATAACATTGAACTGGCAATCTCCTCGTCAAGCCCGTTTTTTCAGCTGGCCGCTCATTTTTCGACCCAATCATCGCGTTACCTTCCTAATTTGATCCACAAAAACGATAAAAGACGAATATCAATCAGACTCCCAGCCGAGGTTGAAACGTTGACTCCCAAAAGATTAATGAAGGCCAAGAGTGCAACATTTTCAAGTTGACATTTCAACCCAATTAGTAAACTGTACACGGTCCACCTCGGGCCGACTTCCCGCCGCGGCCAGGCTGTGGCACAGCCAATCCATCATTGACTCGGACGCGATGCCAGGTTGACGGCTGACACTCGAACGTAATTTGCAAAGCTGTATCGACCTGTATCCTCCCACCATGATCACCTTGTGTCTCCGAGCACTTCGCTCTTCCCTGCGCATACTCTCTCGTTCCAGATGGCGGAAATCTCCCGAGCACTATTTGGAGCTTCCAAACGAATTATGGACCGAGATCTTCCTCAAGCTCGACAGTCCTTCGCTCGTGGCTGTATCGCGCGTCAATCGAGTATTCAATGCCCTCGCGGTGCCCATATACCTGGCTTTCCACCAAGTCATGCTCCCAGCACTCAACACGGGCACGCTGAAGGTTCCAGGAGATCGGCAGGATATATTCCCAGTCCTGCGGACCGCTTTCTTTCTGCCGACCATCCGCAATCTCAGCTGCACGGTCTCGGGGCACAAGAGTTATCAGATCATCCGATATTTGCGGCGCTTCATCACGCAGCAGAGAGAGCTGGAGGAGATACACCTCGTGTTTTATGCGGATCCCTTTATAGGCAAGGCTTTATTGATCTGTAGGAGATACTCCTCACGTTTTATGCGGATCCCTTTACAGGCTACGGGTCGAAGCAGAAGAAGCTTCCTCTCCGCACCACAAAGAGGGAAGTTTGTCGGCTCCTTAATTCCATGACCCCCGATGGGAAAGCGCTTATTATCGCCGGAGACAGAGCGCTTATCTCTGGGTCGGAGCGCGGCGACCTTTGGCGGATGGTTCGGCGCCAGGTCGCCCCAGCTCGCGGAATTCGGGCCAAAGTTCGCAAAGCCGCACTGGGGTGGAAGGATCGAACTCCCGCGACGCGGGACGTAATTCTCAACACCGCATCGACCATGGACGGGATCATGCAGCGCGATTCGCATTCGCTTCATCTGCTGCGAGACGTCGACGTTAAATATTCTGCCGAATGGACCGTCGTCGTGCTCAATTCCTTTCTTGTCGATCGGCTGAGCCTGTCGCCGGCGCTCAGCGCGTCGGACTGGGCTCATGTCTTACCCCGGTTGACCTTGCCGAGTCTCGAAGAGTTCGCCATGGGGCGTACAATGGTATACGGCAATCCCGAATTGCGCGATATCTCCACGGTCGATCTGGATGCATTCCTGGCGCGACACGGAAAGATCGCCCGCCTGGAATACGTTCCACAATTACCGTCGGAGTCATCCGAATTCTCACTGGCGTCCCTCCCGGATTTAACGCACCTCACGACAACGCCCGCCCACTTTATCCACCTGCACCACGCCCCAAACACCTTCCTCGAACTTACCGACCTCATCCTCTTCTCCCCCGCCTTGACACCCCTATCGTCCGCTCGAGAGGACTTCGCGGAGGTGTTGAATTTGCTGGCCGGCAGCAGCCCCGGAGACGCTCAAACCCTCCACCTGCGTTTCCCCGGTGCTTGGATCACCTCGCCCCCCGCGGGGCTCGCGATAAGCTGCGTCGAGTCCATGCTGCTATACGGCGACTTCGCACTGGACGGCCCCGTCATGGCAGAATTCGTCGCGCCCTTTGCCTCCGGGCTGAAGCGGATCGAGTTGCACCCCACGGAGGGGTCGGCGTTCGAGCGCCTGCGCCTCGTGGACAAGCTCCGCCACACGGTTGCGGGGGTGGACGTTTCGTGTTGCAGGACAGACTACGTGCGCACGGTGACGGTGGGCTCTCGCTCGCGGACACGGAAGACTAAGACTGCTGCCTCTGTTGCTTATTCCGATTAATCAATTCAACCCATACTTAATTACATAGGTCCCGCGATGTATAAGACTCGTTTGATTTCTTCTCAAATATATTCGGGCGCGGTGCCGTTAAGAAAAAAGCCAAGCACATCCTTACCTGCCATGTTGCTGAAAGGGATCATAATTGATACAAGGGTTTTGTTATGCAACATACCAGAAAGCTCCTGGAATGAGTATGCAATAAGATTGTCACGAGCAGGACGTCGGATTCAGTCTCGAGAAGAGCTGCAATCATGGCTAGATTAGATAGACCCAGAAGCAGGAACCGGGGTTTGAAGTCCGGCTTACTTTTGAGAAAATCGAGAGATATTGTGGGTTTTGATACCTTTCGTTCCGAGTCAACACTGGCACGACTTTATGAAGAGACAGATGATGGAGCTAGAAGCAAAAAAAAAAGACCCGGTCGGATAACTCATGTCAAGTCTTGATATTCCATGTCAGTAACGGATGGACTATTTACAAGAGATTTCGAAGGGGACACGGTGGGTCCGTTCAAGAAATTCATTCGACCATCTTCCAACTTCATCCGTCTCGAAATCATCCTTCTCCGCCGCGCTGCAGATGGCCGTCAAGCTGTGGGACTCGCCATTGTCGTTCCCGGATTCCAAGAAGTGACGCTCGCGGTGTTCGTAGTTCGATCCAAAACTATCTACAACGTGGCAGGTTAACGGATTGGGCGGTGGTGTAAATTTAGTGACCCATACCATGCTATTTCTGCTGCATCGGAACCTTAGACAGGCGCTGCGCCAAATATGACTTCTCCTCGGCAAGCTCTTGCGCCGTAGGCGGTACGAAGGCTCCGGCGGAGCCCCTTCCAGAGTCCGGGAGGGAGACGCGGCATTCCGTTTCGAGCTGACGTCTGATTTGTTCGAGAGTCAGCTCGAGGGAAAACTGGCATTCCAGAATGGTGAGCATCATGTAGAGGTCGGGGAAGGAACCAGATGTCATCGCGCGACGACGGGCGACTAGGAAGACGAATCGAGCTAAGAACCTCGAGTGAGTTTGTGAAAAAGGGCGCCGAGGAGAGACCTACCACCAGGAGGGTGACTGATCTGAAGAGAAGTGGTGTGCCCATATGTAGTGTCGAACTATGCTCGTCATCGTTAGTGAAAGACCGATTTAATGAGTTGAACATTGAACTGACGTGATAATCCTGGGTCTGCGAGTCCGGTTTGCTCAGATACCATATCTGTCGCCACAACGCAGGGGTACGAATGAAGCCGGGGACCGCCACGGGGCAACCAATGAATTCGGCGGGACCTTCCGGGGTGGGCGAAAGAAGTTCGGGATCGAAGTGCTGTTGGCCACAAAACTTCTTGTGATCTGCCCAGTCCGTACGTTGGCACTCGCTGAGGGAACTCGATCAGCCATTTCGGTGTAGTGAGATTATTGTGGGACCCACCGGGAGCAGTACCACGCCAGTTGGCACTGACCACAGCGCTTGAGACTGTCTCGTTCCTTTGTGCCGTGGCAGGAAGTACATGCATAGAGGACAGGGCCAGCAGCCTGTTCTTTGCACTGTGACTCGTCAACTCGGATACCGGATTTTTTAAGCTCAGCGCGAGCTATTCCTCTGTTTCGCTTGTTGTCATCCTTGCGCTGAGAAGACATCTTGGCCAGATAATCCGGTGCGGGGGGTCGGTCAAGCTGCGGAGTGTTGATAGGTGAGCATTCGAATGACCGTCTCGAGCACGTACATATGCTTCGAGGATACCTCTCAGGGCCTCCACAATATACCCCGATCTTAGAAGCAGTGCGTGATACAGGAATGCCTTCAGAAGATCGGGAGATCCATCGGTGTATCGATATTCATGCTCTACCTAAGGATGAACAAAAACAAAAACCTCCTTCACGCGACGATTGCTGGTAGGATCATGTGCGATAATGCGCTTCAACCGCAAAGGGTCAGTTATATTTCTCGCATCCCAAACAGACAGAATACTTGCTAAGTTAATGAGGTTGTATTCGCCGTCACCTATGAGGCCATCGATGGTCATTTCTGGACAGATGATGCGACTGTTGTCGCGAGGAGCGACACAAGCACCACGATAAAGACCTTCCAACACGACTTCCTTCTTCCGGTTCAGGTCGAGGGCATTCCAATCTGCTTCGAACGTTCCTTGAACGAGCTCAACACCGATAGCTATGAGTAGGCCCTCAACCCCCATCAGCAACCTGATCCCCTGTGCGATATCTCGATTGAGGTCGGTGATATCCATGGTTTGCCATGTCCAGTCGAGCTCGAGCAGTTCTCAAAAGCCTTCAAGTTATAGGAAAAGGACGCATATTTGAGATAAATCGCACGTTCAAAACGATCATTCCAAGCTACGCGATCTGTGTGCTTGTTTGGACGTTTCGTTTTCGCGTGCTGTTTTTGTAGGTGGCCGAATTTCTGATTTCTGAAAGACTCTATGAGCCCGTCATGTAGCCGTACTTTGTCTGTGGCCATGGATGATGACCAAAATCTCCAGGAGTCGTCGGGGTGAAAGAAAGTGGAAGGCGTGTCGACTGGGGGACACCTATCGAAAAAAGGCAGTGAAAATGGGGAAGGAATTCAAGATATCAAGTGCGAATATAGGATGGATGATGAAGGTAACACAACTCGATAAAAAGAAAAGCAGGAAGACGCAGTAAAGACGCAGAGCAGGAAAAGAAGCAGATGTTTGGCCCTGGTTGGAGTTGTTGCGGCGCCAAACTGATCCCGGTGATCGCCGGATGTTCAAAATAGCAGCCACACCTCTATGTGAGTCGGTATGACCTTTAAGCCTTTATCAAACGTATCCTATCGGTGGGCCGAACACATAATTCAGCCGGGCATGATCTGGAAACATTGTCCAGTCTCTGCAGGCAATCAAGGTACGATTCTACGCAAGAAAGGAATTCTGCGTGCTCGATGGTAGTACACATGTAATGACTGTCGAAGAATTTCAATGAATTATGCACACGGGATGGAGATTTGGTCTGCCTTTTCTGTCATTCCTGACATGACGAATTCGCGCCGCGCTTCCGTAAAATTCTCGATGGACCCCCATCCTCTCCGCCGTCCAGGGAAATTTCTGCGAGTTTAAGGAGGCACTCGGCTTTTCGGAGGTGAATATCCATGTGGTTCAATTCCTCCAGCGCAATCTGGAAGAGCGTGCTTGAAGTTTCATCGTCTCCGTCCGCCCGGAAAATATCCCCTAGCAGTCGGAGTCCCCAACTGAGGATAGATGCGCTTCCCGTAGTCTTTCCATTGGCGAGATTCACCACTGCCCAGCGAGTCGCAGAGCGCATGTCATGCAGCAAGTTGATTTCTCCCAGCCTGAGCATGCACGCGGAGAAAAAGTCTGTGGCTTCCCCCGCGAAAAGGTCGCAAAATTTTTTCGTAAATTTTCTCCGCATCTAGTGTTTGTCCCTTCGCAGGGAGAAAGTCGGCGAAAACTTTAACACACACTATGGGGAACTCGCGTAGATATCCACGAGAGGTGAAAATCTGTCGAGGGATTTGGAGAACGGCTATAATCGGCCTCGAGTGCAGCACACCGAGCACGACATCAATGGACGCGATGGCGGCAAGGGAATTTCCGTGGTAGAGGGCGAATTTGTCTGGAGATGAATGGCGGATAATGAGCTTTCCGCGACTCCGCGTATGCAGTCTTATAGAGATAAGTCTTTCCTTCGAAGTCAAGGGCGGAGATTTCATCCCCAGTTCCTTCCAGACCGGCAGCGATGAGTAGTTGTCGCACGCGATTGGAAATTCCGATTGCTTGGGCGAAATTGCCCAGGGAGACCCACGCTTGCGCTTCTTCTTTGAGAGCCTCGGTTTCCCGTTGAAAATCCCCGAGTTTTGAGGCCAGCCAATGATTCAGAGCCCTGCGCGCCAACGACAGCGCCTCGCGAAATTTGCCCTTCATCCGTAGGCATGTAGAAGCAATGCAAAGAGCGCGGTTGCGCCGCAAATTGTTGTCTGCCTTATCCGCCAACGTGAGTGATATGTCGGCATGGACTGATGCCTTGTTGATTTCGCCTACTCGGAGGTAGTGCGACGCTGCAGCGGACTGAAGGCGAGCTAGACGTCAGTCTCCGAAAAATCGAGGAATCAAATCGTACCCTCTCTTATTAAATCACCTGCCAGCTGAAGATATTTGAAGCCTTGCACAATCATATCCTCCGCTCCGATACAGCCGTTTCGAAAATAGTATACGGGTTTTGATGCTGTGGTGCTCCTTCATTTGTGCTTACCGTTGTTTGCAGCCGCATCGTCGGCTAAGCTCGGTTAAGCTCGGCTAAGCCCCAGCTCCACCTCTGCAAATTCGTGTTGTGCCTGCCTCGTTGGCTGCTGGCTTGCTTTCAGCGGTGATTTTGAATAACTAAAGGGAAATAGACTCAAGGAAGTGCAAGCCAAAGTTTTGAGGGCCCATTGGTTGTTTTCGAGGAGTGGCCAGAGTTGGGCCAGAGATGCTGTCACAAACAAATGTCAGCAAAAACGAGTGAGCACCACACCATCAAAACCCGTATACTATTTTCGAAACGGCTGTAATTGGTTGGTCACTCCCCTGGTTGATAAGATTCCAGATGTGATATCCACGCAGTTGATTGTCGTCTACGCGCTCTATGTGGATTCCGGTATCCGTCATTACGGGCAAATCAATCCCGTAAGTGCGGCCGGTGAAATTGTTGAAGTGGAAATTCAGTGTATGACCTCCTTCAGATCCAACGCTCCGACTTCCAGTCCGTACGTCAGCAGACTAGTCATGTTTCCCACATTTCCTGTCAACCGGGGTACCAGGTCTCCTGAAGGCATCTGGTACGTCCTCCAGAGCAGGAGAAGTTCATCCCAGTGCAAGCGAAGCTGACGAACTAAAGGATAGGACGGGGGGGGTGAATTTTGCAGATGAGCTCGCGCACGGGTGCGAGAACCTTCAGTCGCTCAGCCTCGATGTATGCGAGAGACGTCCGGATCAATATGCTCTGGCACCGTGGCAATTACAGTGGCGATTAGGATGACTGCGAGCGGCAGATTTCCAGTCAGGGCGAGCAGTTCAGCTACATGCGGAGTGTCCTCATCGCTGTCGGTGTCCGAGATATCAATAAAAGTTTTATACGCCGCATCATCACTGAGAGGGCTCAGTGGCTGTATAAAGGGGGGAGTCCAGCGAATCTTCGACGGGCGTTTTCGGCCTCTCATTGTCACCTGGAAGCAGTAAATACGCCGGCAACTAGACTTATCGAGGAACTCACCAGAAGGGCAACATGTGGAAGATCAGTCGAGGCAAACAAACTCCTCAACCTTGGCCCGCGTTGCAGTTGGCTCCCAGGGAGTTTCAAAGTTATCTAAAACCAACAGGCAACTGGACTTGGAAGCCAGGTGTTTGATAATTGCCTTAGAGAGCCTTCCCGTAAGTTCGAGGCCAAGAGCAGCGGCGATAGCGAGTGCGAGGTCTTCCATCGTCCCGCACGAGTCGCAGGAGACGAAGTATCGATCAGGATATTTATCGACGATTTCGGTATGGTGCATCACCAACTTGGCCACGCAGATCTTACCTACCCCCCCTGGACCCAGAATGGCTACCCTGGCAGAATCTTGCACGAGCAGATCGGCAACTCGGCCCAACTCGGATTCGCGGTCATGGAATATCTGCGGCACGGATGGAAGCAGAAGCGATAGGCTGCTGCCGCTTAGAAATATCATATAAGCGTATTCTGCGACAATATGACAACCGGTAATATTTACCTGTCGTTCAAACTGGAGCCCTAAAATTGACTAAGTCGGAGATAAATTCAAATAACGATACTCACGTTATTGGAGCTCGCGACGCTGAATAAGGACTTCTTGTCAAAAAATTTAAGCAACTCCTAATATTTGCGTTCGGTGGCGGATCTCATTTCTGCGAGATCTCGAGCGCCAGAGACATGAGCTGTAACCTGCGCTGTGTCAGCGGGTGCCGAAAGAAGGGCTTAAGCCTGCCCATGTCTTGCTGCGTTCGTATAAATGATTCTATCTTCTGTAAAGTCCTGAGAAAGGAACATTCAGATAAAGGCCCAGTTAGTCTGTAGTTTACCGCGTGGGGAGTGATTGGAGGTGGACCTTATTACATAAAGTGCGGAGTTTGAATTCCATCTCTGAGTGTTCCACGCCTCCCGCTCCCTAAATTGGTAAAATTAAGAGGCGGAATGAATTAGATTTGGGTTCTAAAGACAACTATCTCTTCAGATTTTCTCTTTCTACCCGCTTTGCGAGTGGAAGGAAATCTCAGCTTGCTCACGTGGCAAGCACATCAAAATTCGAACTCTAGGATTTGAACACCGTGCGCGAGAATTGGCTGGAAGAGTTCTTTGTTCTGGAACCCTACACGATGATCCAAGACCAAAATAAGTCAAGACGCGTTGCAAGTCCCGTAACATCTACCGCGAAATTCAAGATTACATAATAACGTTCACCTCCGATCACACGTCTCGGGTAATCGACAGACTACAAACATGCGAGGTACGAGCATCAAGTTTGTAGCGTCTGTTTATAAGAGACTAAGGCCCAGTACACTCGAGGCAAACATACTCTGCAAACTTTCCCATAGCGTCGAGCAACCCTGCAGCTAGGGTCACGGAGGCGTCGGCGCACAACTGGATGATAATCGACAGAAGTTCTTCGACTTTTTCGATCAGACTGGCATATTGCTCCTTGTTCGTCCTCACAGACTGAGAAACTGGCTCAGTCGTTAAACATGAGGGGCACAGAAGGAGTTACTTACCTGAACTGTCTGTAGGATCAAAAGAGATACACCAGCTATCACTTTCAAGTAGGGAGTTGAACTGATCTCACTGAGTTCCTTGAGCGTATTCGCAGCGAGCGTCGTATGGTTGATAATTGAGGTTGGGATGCCTTTCGACGGAGGCGTGACTGGAGGAAGCAATAAGTATGGTTCCAATCGAATTGGTGAGGGTTATCGATTTGCAGCGAAGTCGAGAGTTAATTACGCCGATAGAGTATATCTGTGGCCAGGCTGAACTATGGGGGTACTGTAATCGGATGCCCCGCGCAAGTGATCGAGGTGTGAAGAACAAAAACGGCGCGGATGAGTCAGCCTATCGATTCGGATATCTCGTTGAAGTCCGCCATCATAAGTACTGAGACAAACATTCAGGCCTCGGCCCTCAGGATCCAAGATGTCAGTAAGTATTCGTCTCTCTGTGTTATAGTAATATTGATGTGAATGGCCATGGGTGATTCCGGACTTTGGGCAATGTATAACCATTAATTCAAGCGTATACTGTGCGTTAGATTGGCGTTAGATGCATATTCGACTAATAATTACTCTGAGGCTCGAGTTATTACACTCTCGCAGAACCGGTTCTCTTAGCTTGGAGAATTCGAGCAACAGCCAAACAAATTGCACCCCCGAACACGACCGACTGTCATATAATAAAGAGTGAGCGACGCGACGAACCAGATACAAACGGACGTACGCCGGAAAATCCAATGCCGCGAATCCAGCGGTAGTGCGATCCGACGAGGGCGCCTTGAATGGGGGAGGAGATGAGTGAGCCAATGCTAACAACAGCTAGCGCAAGTCCTGTCCGTGCGCTAAATAAAGCCCGCGGCGGTCAGAATGAATTGAAGCGAGAGGACGAAGAACATACCCAGCTTCAGCAGGCGTCTTCGCCAACGACGTTACGCAGGCGAGTGCAAGCGAAAGCCCTGCGAGACCGAGTCACTCCTTGCATCGCAAGTTCAAAACCGAAACTTACAAGCGCCTGAAAGAGGTCAGTACTAGTTTCCCCACGCATGCAGATATTAGTTATTACCTGATAATAAACCGTATAACACGCTCACAACCACCAAAGACCCAGGGCTGTCTCTGAACGACGAGTTAGTAAGATACAGAGGACGTTTTCAGCATCACCAACATTCCGAGCATGGCCCAGATCATCCCACCCGTCATAAAGGTGCAGAGTGTTTGTACATTGAGCGGTCCGTAAATATCGGCCAAGTAGTTCCCGGCCACACGCCCGAATATACTTGTTCCGTTCACGATCGCGAGCTTGGGTTATAGGATGAGCAAGCGATTATAATTCACGCAAGACACTAACCGCATAGAAAGCCAAGCTTTTGTCAACCGAGTGCTGCGTAGCAAACAGCTGAATGTAAATGACTGGAGAAGAACGAATTAGTTTTGCACGTTTAGCAGTAGTTCGGCTTCTTACGCGGAAAGAAAAATCCGACGGCTGCTATCACGGATCTGGATTTGGATATTTTAGTCGTCAAAAAAAGTCGCAAAAATATTTGAACATACCCAAGGACAGTGAACACGTATGGAATATCGGTGACGAAGCTTTTCATATTAACACCGAAACCCTCGACGCGTTTAGTGACGGGGAATTTCGGCCTCATCAAGGCGTTTCCAGCGACGACAGTGCCCAGTACGAGATAACCTGCGGCACGAACACTAGCAGCGAAGCCAATTCTTGGCAGCAAGTGACTGCGAGACCCAATTAGCGGTGCTGCATTGCAGAGGAAAAATACCGTAATGACTTGATTACTGCAGATGCCACATATGAGCCAGCACATGGATGATATCGGGAGGATGCTTACTGAGGGGGAAAGCCGTAGAACCCGCTGCACCTCCACTCAATACTACTCCCGATGCAAAGCCCCTCCGCCGGGCGAAAAAATGGACAACGACGCTCGCGGCGGGCACGAACGTGAGCCCGAGACCAATTCCCATCCCGACTCCCTGGCTGAAAGTATGGTTAATTAAATGTTATGCGAGAGCGAGGTTTGTGCTTACGCTAGGAATATCTAGTAGGAGAACTTCCGTCAGATTTCTGTAGTGGGTATTCGACATGAAATATACCTGATAGTATTGGTGGGGTTTGCAAAGTGAAAGCATGAAGGTTCTGATAAAGGATTAAATGGTGTTCGATGAATTAATGGAGCGACTTGCGAGAAAACGAATAGGGCTCCTCCAGCGATGTTAAGCTTATAGAAATGACCATTATCGAACAGTTTTCCAGAGACAAGGCCAAGCGCATATGGGGCCGTGAGTTGAAAGCTTCCTATCCATCTGTGAGGCGGGGTCAGAGGCTGCAGAAGGACAAAACAAGGTCCTACGAGATAGTGCTGGTGCTATAGTTCGGCAAATAGTGGGTCACATAAAAGGCTGTGGGTTGAATAAGTGGTTCCGTCTACGCCCTATTGATATTGTCCACTCACGAACAAAGGCCCCAAACGCGTGCACGAATCTGTCGAATCAGATGTCAGTGTCAACGTTGCTCACGAGGTGAACGGTTATTGAGTACCCCAAAGTGGCAAACATTACAAGCCATCTAGTTGTGCATGAGATTCCTTGTGGATTAAAGGCAAAAATGGCTCACGCTCCAGCCACCGTCGTCCACCCTTGTACACCACCTTCGGGCAAAAGGTCCTCTGCCGGCGCTATATCATCCGTCCCTTCGGATCCAGTTTCCACGTCCTTTTCCCCTGGAAGGTAGTCGACGCCGGTTTCTTTTGCGAGGTGAGGGGCGGACATCGAGGATACAAGAAGGGGGGTAATGGAGCTCGGTGCAACAGTGGGTGCTAACCAAAAGCCAAACAAGCCATAAGGGAAAAGACGCTCAATATAGGCCGCGGCGCGACATCCCAACTCGGATAACTTGAGAGGCACGTGGGAAGCAAAGTTACGTTGTCATGATGTTACCATCTGTCAAAACTGATCTGGGCTGATGTAAAATTTGCTTCGACTCGGATATATCCGGCGAGCAACGGCTCGTGCAGGCGAAAAGTGATAACTGTTCACGACTGTATTGGAAGCACTTTGAACTTAACAATCGCATAGCTAGAACAAGGCGCAAGGACACTTACCTATCTCGCGTGTTCCTTGAAATTCGCTATGACTGATTCGTGGATTGCCGACAAGTGAGGATGATTGATGTCAAGACCCAAGGGGCATCGACCATGGCTTTGTAATGGGGTGTGAGTGGAAACATGTCTGAATCAGGAGAAATGCGATCCAAATCCTTTCCCTAGGAGATAAGAATGAAGGCAAGAATGAAGGGGGTAAAGGTAAACCGACGTCGTAAGTCAATCCTAACTCCTGCCCCAGAAGAAAACAAAAGGTTCGTTCGCTTCGGTTCGCGTTTCGTTAAGGTCCTTGCAGGTATCAAATTGTTAAGAGCCCGCACATAGATCCGCATCAACGGAAGCAATATTTGGCGAAGGACTCAAGAAGGACTTAGTGACCTCCAAATAGCTCGACTGCTCTAGACTCGAAGTTACTGTAGAAGGTTTGCAAGGTGATTAAGACGCAAGGAGATGTTAACAGCCAATACAAAATCAGTCTGCGCGGCCCGCCTATCACGTCGCACTCTCACACCTAGATTATCGACCAGCCGTAGTTCCGCCGGATGGCTCACTGTCGATCACGGCGTCCTCCCTGTTGTCTTGGATGCAGCACGGCCGGTGCCCGCACAAAGCGGAATTCGACGAACACGGAACAACGATGGGAAGATGGAAGGCCTATATGGCGTGCGGAGGCTAGCGGAGGCTCCGCAGACACCGTGACGGAGTAGCCGTCGGAGCGACTCTAATAAAGTTAGAGTGCAGAAATTAGAATGCAGCTGACGGGCCCCACCCAAATTGCCGACCGGGTATTAGGTTCCCGGCGATTTCATGTTGATTTTGTGTAATGGTCCGCAATCCTCGTTGCATGGGGATCGCTGCTTTGGGACCGTGGCTGTCTCCCATAGTACATATACTGTACTATTACGACCAAGTGTTCATTAATTTCGGAAATTTCACTCACCGAGATGGCCGATAAATTTTCTTTTGATTTATGGCGATTTTTAAAAACCTCAGAAAAATAGGCCGTCACGCGTCACCTGAACACTTGGTCGTAATCATACAGTAAGGCACCCTCAACGCCAACTCAACGCGCGGTACGTCCAAGGAGCGGACAGAACAATATGTCGTACCAGTCCTTCCGCTGACCCTCAACACACCGGCGCCTAGACGCAAGAGCACGGTCGCCGAGGAGGACACTCCGGCCCACGACACCGAATGCCGGCCCAGTCGACCTTGGCGCTGCGGCCAAAAGTGTGTGAAGCGCACGCGCAACACGAAGACCATTCATCATAAACTCTCCACGCAAAAAAACTGATAAATCAAATCAATTGTGCGGACCACGCAGGGAACCACGAACTGTAACAATTTTTTTATTTTGTGACGGTTGCGCGCGTTAATATGACGTCCCGTGGCGCGGGGTTCACCTGCACAACAGTAATCGTAATTAGCACCGCGTCGCAAACGTACAAAGCACTTACCAAAATCCGTGCGTCCGAGTTCTCGCGCCATCCCACTGGCGCCACGTTCACCATGAATACCTGTACGCGCTACTACTTCAGAACCCCTGTGAATCCCAAAGGACATGTCCGTTTGGACGTGGAACCCGTAAATGGTTGAGGCGACGATGATCGACAGAAATCGACGCCAAATAGAGATGAAATGCAGACATTGCGTTCGGAGACAACATGGGTATGTTTGACAGCCCGTATCGATGGCGGACGGCGAGATGTCGGATAGAAACGTGCAAAGGGGTACTGGCTCGGGCGCCCTTGAGTGGGGGCAGGAATGTCCTTCAGCGAACCTTATGTGGCCTCCCGCGTTGATGTCGGGAACACGTAGAAATCCGATGGATTAGGGAACAGTTTCGTCCTGCCGAACGAATGAAATCATAGTTGGAAATCCGGCCGCGGGTCTATAATGGGAGTACTTCTAATAGTGGTTTGCTTGGGTTTTGTCGGGAATTGTTTTGCGACACTTGTTGGGTTCATTGGGGAGCTGTGGGGACGTATATCAAAATGAGGGTTGCCTCGAAAACATACCATCCGCGAATACGAGCCACTCCTGGCAATGGCATGGAAGTAGGTCAAAATCCAGGACTCGTGGTGACGTTTAAATTTGTTATAAAGCGGTGCCGAATATGACCCCTGAAATCGGCTAGTCATCACGTGAGCCGACGCGACCCAAACGCAAGACCAAACATGCGCAATGCAAGATGGTAAGCGCGATGCCGACAGTACTATAATTTGCACATTAGACGATGTACTAACCCGAATAGTATGGAAGTGTGATTTTGCGCTACTAGAGTGTAAATGCATATATTTCAGTAACATCAACAATTTCTCAAAACAAGGAAACAGCAAAAGAGCTAAATGGTATATTCATCTACAGTTTTGATATGTAGATGCGACAAATACATGCTCTTATAAATAGAAACATATACATATGCCGGGTGTAAAATTGAGAAACACAAACCATGGACACTGTTTATTCATCCTGCCAAGACCCCGTTTTCCATTTCAGCAGAAATCAGGCTCCTAATCGGGCCAGCCACCAGACTATTGGAAATTACTGTGGTTGGTGCATTTATCTCTGCAAGATGAGCCAGCTTATCTGTGTGTTCTTCCTTCATATGCTCGGTAACACCAGCAATCTGTGCAGAAACATGAGAAACTTGCTTCTCCTGTGATGACTTTTCAAACAACTGTCTTGCTTTCTCCCAAAGCCTTATTGCCTCCAGTAAGTTATCATGCAGCTTTGCGATATCACCAAGGTGGAGCATACATTCTGCTCTGCTGCGATGAACATCCATCTGTGTAAATCCCTCCAAGGCAATGGTGAGCAGGCTACTGGCTGTATCCTGATCATCCTCAGCCAGGAAGACATCCCCCAAGAATTTGAGGGCCTTGTAAACCTCTAGCTTCTGTTTGGATTTGAGGACATGCACCAGAAAGATTATTGTCCAGTTAGATGTTGAATCCATGCCACTCCAACAGTATGCATCTCCAAGCCGCTCAAGGCAGGCAGTAACACTCGTCACATCTTTTCCCCAAGATGTTTCAAGGCATTTGTTGAAGAGTGTTCTGGCTTCAACAAGATTTCCTTCTCTCAGATTGAGATCTGCGAGGGTTCGATTACACCAGGTGATTCCCCTGAAATACCCTATGGTCCGAAATGTTGATTTTGCTACATCAATGTCCCTCTGTAAACCATCTTTTGGTGCCCACATTTTCATATTGAGTTCAACAAGATTCAGCAATGCATAGGCATGGTGGTATGGGTCCTGCTCTAGAGGGTAATTCTGAAGGATCTGAGTGTAGATATTGTGTGCCTCTTTGAATTCCGATTTCAACTTATGGACCTCTGCCTGGCAGCTGATCACATTCTGATCTATTACCCCACCAGACATACCACACAGATGCAGGAGATGCCTAGCCCTTTCACATAAGGAGATGACATGTTGGTAATTCCCAAGCACACCCCAGCACATAGCTTCCAGCTGTAGTGCATTGGCTTCTCCATATAAATTCGCTGAGACCTTGGCTGCCCTTTGCGATTCATATGCAAGTGTTTGGGCCCCAGAATAATCACCAGTTCTCCACTTGATCCATGCCAATTCACATAATATATCTGACTCCAGTTTGGTATTCCTGGTTGAAATAGCCAAAGGGAGTGCAATTTGGCAGGCACTCATGGCTGCCGGGATGTTATTCTTCTGGAACAGATAGTAATTGCTTATAGTTTTGTAAAATGCACCTATTGGATGTGTTAAGCCTGGTATAAGATGCAATGAGAGTGAAACAACTTACATTCAACATCTGGATCATTGATGTTACGCAAATGTTCTTTGGCTTCCTCGACTAGGGCTCCTGGATTCTTTGGTTGATGTTGCCAACCAGCAAAGACCCGAGTGATAAAGGAAACCTCGAGTCTGTGGTCACTTGGCTTGGGCAGCATATCTGAGATTTGGTTCATTAAAGCAATATTGCCATGACCAGTGTGTATGCTAAAGGTCTGAAATGAGAGGATGCAGTATATCACATTGACCAGGTCTGTATTCTCTTGATACAGGCCATTTACTAGCAGATTCTGGATGTTCGAAAAATTTGACCTGATCTGAGCAACAATCCTAGGGCTAGATAGGGTTCCAAAATATGTTTTGTGAACCTGCAGTAGCTCCTCAAAATATTTGAGGAGAGGCTGGACAAGGTAGGTCTTAGGAGGATTAATTTTCTGCACATATTCCCGGATAGGGCCCAATGTCTTGAGTCGTTGCTGGTCATCAGTATATGCCAAGGAGGTGCGAAGTAAGGCAGCTTTGCATTTGCGGATATCATCAATCCGAAGGTTGCTGTCCAGGAGCTCTATATCCGAAAGACCATCAGGCAGTATTGAGAGCAGGCTCAAGAGGTCCTTTGCATGAGGCAATGCTTTGATTCGGGGGCTTGAGAGGGAAAGTGAGATCGATAAACCCAAATTGGATGTCCTGTCATGGCCTTCAGACAGGAGAGATGTTCTCTCCACCTCCCAGCGGGATAGAATACTTGAACATCCTTCGAAGTCGACCAAATGAGCTATGAGATTGATGGCCATTGGCATGTTGTCAGTCACTCCAAGGAGTGTGTCGACATCTTTACTTGGATGAAAATCATCTGCAATATCAAAGAAGGTTTGTCGAGCAGCATCGGGTGTTAAAGGCTTCAAAGGCAGCAGAAATGGCCGGGACCAGCGGACTTTGGCCGGCCTTTCCGCTCCTCGCATTGTGGTCTGATATCAACTTAGTAAGGAAAAAGGAAGTATAGATGTACTCACAATAAAAGCCAGGTGGGGCACATCTGTAAGGAGGGACAAGAACTCTTCAATTGCTCCCCGAGACTCGGTTGGCTCCCACAGTGTCTCCAGATTATCCAAAATCAAGAGACAAGGGAGGCTGCTAGAGAAATAATGGACAACTGCCCTCCTAAGGTCTTTGCCTGGCTTCAGTCCTAGATGAGATCCAATCCGGCCAGCCAATTCAATGCAAGTTGACACAGTGTCACAAGCAACAAAGAACCGATGCTGTTCATATGTAGCAACAATTTCCGAATGATGTAGAGCTGCCCTTGCTAAGCTTGTCTTTCCCATTCCACCTGCACCTAAAATTGCTATCCTTGGTGTTTCTTGTGTAAAAGCCTTGAGAATAGTATCCAGCTCTGCTTCGCGACCGTGGAATATTTTTGGTTCCGATGGCAACATAGACAACGAGTTTGAGCTTGAGAGTCGTGTTATCAGAGTAGATATTGTGCTGAGGAGTGTAAATACCTGTTTTTCAAGCTGGACAGGAGCCTGTTCATCTTCAAGAATATTAATACCTCTTTCGCTCAAATTTAGAGAGACCACATACGGAAGATGCCTCGTCTGAACTGCTTTCCTCGGACAGAACCTTGATCAACTCCAACACTTGTTGATGTGTCTTCTGCGCATCTTGTTGCATGTCTACCACATCATTCAAAACTGAGACTCCCTGAAGCTGCATATTTCCTTTGTTTTGAGTATATGAATGGGAACAATGTTGAAGGAATTGACCTTGAAAATATCCAGCGCCTCCTTCAATCCTGCATTACAGTCCTTCAGCAGTGCACTCATTTCACTCTGACGGAAAAACTGTTTGATCCTGTTCCCATCCTGCTGAGCCTCGACAAAAACATGGATCTTGTGGAGCGTCCTACACACCCTCATCAGCCACCGAGTTGAAAATGACGGAATTACACAGTACTCTGCAAATTTTCCAACATGGTACAGCATGTTTGGTGATAATCCCCCACTTGTGTCTGACTTGGTGTGAAGAACAATTATTCCAGAGAGCAACTCGTAGATTTGCTCCATCAATTGTGCACAATCGTTCTTGTTTCGTTTGACCGTCTGCAAAGTCTTTAGATTTAGAGGAAATACTTGTCGTGAAATTTTACCTGCACAGATTGCATGAGAGACTGCGTGTTGCTTGTAATAACTCCCAGGAACGGGGTGCTAAAGGTATCGGAGATGATGTCCAATGTCGTAAGAGCAGCAGTCAAACATGTTATGGTGTTGTTTAGCCGAATTTGAGCAACTGTTGATTGAAGAGGCATCTTGTGTGGGCGAGGACGTCAGGGGCCGTGAGTTCTCTTATGGCGGTGGTCCGTGTGAGGGCCATTGCGTTGATTGGCTCTCTAACTTTTAACCTCATCTTGATGGTTCACATTGGCACTCGTGGCAAGCGATGTTCGAATTCCCATACTAATTTAGCTCCAACACAGAAATGGTGATTCTAATATCGAGTCAAATTGCTTCACATCGTTACGGTTTCACTGGTTTAAGCAATTGAATCGACCCGTCGAACTGCAAGAAATCCGATAGGAGTTTGTATTTTGTTCCTCGGATTTTTTCCCTCGAGTTGCAACTGTCACTCGACTGCATCTGCCATCGAGCGAGATCGGTGCTTGAACTCACTTCCACCTTCCACGGTAGGCAGTCTGTGGGTAGCGCAGCACTCCTTCGGTGCGCTATCATTATAAGCAATAGCTGTGGTGTATGTTGATTTGCTTCCAACAGCTGGTATTAAAACGAGCTTGAATCCAACGATGAAGGTATTTTCCCCCAGTCAATTATTGGTGGTAGGAATGTTAAATTCAGTGTGCGCTTTTGGCTTCCTGTCATTTCAGACAGATCTTCTCGTCCGAGATTTTTCGGGCGGGAGTTCATCGCCAGGGAATCAGGTACCATCCATGATGATTCTCATCATTTCACCACTCCTTCTGAGTCCCGAGTACATGTTTCTCCGGCAAAAAATTGCCACGAATCGTGGAGTATACCACGAGAATTTAGATGAACAGGCGTAAGAAGTTGGAGCTCAGATAGCGTGGCGGCCGGAGCCTCGAACTTGCCTAATTCGGCCCCAGGCTGCTCACGAATTGCGAGGATAATTAAAAAATAAAGAGACACACCTAAGACACATGTCAAGCTGTGACTCTGAGAAGAATGGAATTCGCTCGCAAACGAGGCTATGAAGCGCTATTGGGGATAGCACGAGAGGGTGGGGAGTTAATGGCTTTATCCCAGTCATGAGACGTTGGGAACCCCTCTGTCTCTTCTCTTGGACCGAGGCTTCGGTTTCGCTTCCAAGCCGTCACAAAATATTAATACTTATCGATTCCAAATGAAAACCCGCGGGATGCGAGGAACGAGAATAACGCAATCTAGGGTTGCCTACGGCTCTTAATGGGGAGCGTGCTACGACGATGCGCTGCAGCGCGATGATGGCCCACACGGGCGATGCCAGGTACGGGATTCCTAAGCTCAAAGCGCACCTCTCCGCGCGCTGCACGCGGATGCTTCTCCACAGGGACGTCGCGTCGGCCGCAACTATCGATTGTCGCGCGGCGATCGGGCAACCCGGCGCTGGCCCTGCCTCGTTCAGAGTACGCATCATGGACGGCGCCCTTCGTCCAACGCAGGCATCATCATCCACGACTCCGCGTATCCTCACCCGCGTCCTATCCTTCCATCCGTCCATTGCCGCCCACGGACAAGAATCGCGCTTACGCAGGCGAGGCGTCGTGTGCACCTGCTGCAGCGATGAGCAGCCAATCTCCCTGCAGCACGGCGAGCCAGAAACGGCGAATACTAGCCCACGATCACTGCATCGTCGTGTCCCGCGGACGGATTGTGGATCTTCCGCACGCAGAGCGCGGTTGTGGCGAGTAGCGCGTCCATCCCTTCATCCATATATCGTCGCTCATAGACAAGGCAATCCATGGCAAGACGTCGTGCCTGCAGCCGGAGAGACAGCAACGGCGGCCACGTCTTCCTCCGCTGCCCATATCCATCACAAGGCCCGCGCCGTCCGCAGAGTCCTCCACCACCACCTTCGCTTCCTCGTCCCGGTGATAAGCCCTCCAGCCTCCCTCGTGGCTCTTCCACACTGAGCGCCCGGGCAGCCACGATCTTGCCCATGCCACCATCCGCCGCCGCTGCCGCGCTCGTGGGCGGGGGAGGGGGGTGTCGTGCGCGCTGCGGGGAGACGTGCGAGGCGGGTATCGTTCGCGAGCGGGCCCGAATAAGATGCACGGGGGACTGCGCCTGCACGACAAGAAGGGCGGAGTTAGCGTGAGGCTCCGTGCCGACGGAGATGCATGGAAGAGACTCACTGGAGCCCATGTTTTCCCTTCCCGTCCCTCTTCCTGCGCCACACGAGAATAGCGAATTTCTCCGGAGCTCCTGCACGCCACTCCCGCTCACAAGGGGGAGGAGGAAGGGGGATGTCACACCGCCTCGTAGTCGGGCGAGTGGTGCGCCTCCGCCTGCGCGACTTGCTCTGACCGACTCCAGGCGGGCCGAAGAGATTGACGATGAGGCCCGCGCCCTTGCCCTTGGCGGAATCGTCGAAGCCCTGCGCCTCCACGAGTGAGCGCAGCAGCGTCTTGCAGTCCGCGAGGAGGACGAGGCTGGCGAAGGCGTTCGCTTTCCAAGCCACGGGAGAACCTTGGTGACGTCGAATTCGACTGGGGGCGGGTTAGCACTGAGATTGACAACAAGAGGAATAGCGGCGGGATTGGTAGGGTACAGGCGGCGAGGACGGGAACAAGAAGGGGGCGTGCAAGGACGAAGGAGGGCAAGGAAGAAAGGACAAGGAACAGATAGAAGGTGAGACGTACGCCAGAGCTTGTCCAACAAGGAGAATCCGTACACCACCGTCGGCGTCAAGAGCAGGTCCTCCGGCGATAAGTCTGCGTTCTCGGTCGTCGCGTTCGCTTGCGAGTGCACCAGAGCGCCTGTGGGCAAGTCATCAGTGAGTGCGAAGGGCGGGGGAGGGAGAAGTAGCGACGAGGAGGGTAGATGGGATAGGGCGAAGGGGAGATGTGAGGATGCCCAAGGACAAGGAAGGTGGACGAACGAGGACGGAGAGGGGGAGAGGAGGAAGCGGGGCAGATGGTGAGTCAAAAGCGAGGAAGTGGAAATGGACGAAGAAGGACGGAGAGGGGAGGAACTGCACCCACCGTCACCGAATGCCTGCCCGGGCATCGGCGGCACCTGCAGCACGGGCTCCCCGTACATGTCGTACGCCATATTGGGCATGCCGGGCATCCTGTCGCGCGGATTTCCACCACCGTTAACGTTGTGGTCGTTCTTCGGGGGCACAGGCGTCGGCAGCGCGTAGTTGGCGTTAAGGCGGTGGGACGTCGCTGCGGGTCGTCTATAAGTATTAGGAAGGCGGGGAGGGAAGGGAGGACGTACCGCAGTCAATCATGATGCGACCCTTGACCTGTGCAGGGGCGTCAGAATGAAGACGAGAAGAGGACGGGGTACCGCACATTGTGGCGCATGAGCCTGGATCCAGGGACCTTAAGAGCAGCGATCGCGTTGTACTGCATGTGGTGCACGTCAATGAGCTCCACCCACTTCTGCCCGCGGTGCGCGATGGTCTCCCGCAACTGCGTCTCGGCAGCGTGGAAGCGGAGCGGGTACGCGTCAAGCAATCTATGCGCGCGCGGCGCCCTCGAAGTACGGAATGTAGATGCACGTCGCGACTCGGCCCACCGCGACAGTCTGGGTGAGCGGACGGTCGACGAAGTCGACAACCTCGAGCGCGAGCTGATAGACGGGGACACCCTCGACGGAGGTGCGCGTGAAGGACTGGAGCTGGAACAGGCGCTCGAGGCCCGTGACGGCGCGGCGCGCGACGATGAGCGTGCGTGGGACGAGGATTGCGTAGAGGAGATCGAAGGTAATCTCGCCGTGCGCGGTGAGGCGCTCAATCGTCTTTATGGTACTGCGGTAGTCTGCGGCGAAAAACTCGAGGAGGACGTTCACGGAGGCGAGCATGTCCGCCTCCTGCTCGGACTTGCGCTTGCACTCGGCGAGGACGTCGCGGTACTCGATGAAGCTCTGCAGCCAGGTGAGGAAGATCTCTGGCTTGAGCTGCGCGACGTCAGATCGAGGTGCGAGAAATGGACAAGGAGCCTACCTCGAGCGGGTCGGCATTCAAGGAGACTCCGGGCCATGTCTGGATAACGTCTTGGCAGGCCTTTAGGATGTACTCGCTCTTGATGACGATCTTGAAAGTTGGCTGTCACTTGGTGCTGTTCACCGCGCCCACCTGCATGTCGTCTCCTCGTGGTTCCACGAGTACTGCTGCTCTGCTGGAACGGCGCGAGCAACTCCTAGTACTGTGGTGGTGTGCCTGCCCGCCGAAAGTTTCCCGTGCGCCTGCTTGATGATCATTTCCCCCCACACCGAGCCCCGCCGCCACGCCCCATCATCTCCCCGTCCGCCAGGCACACTCACGACGTACTGCCCGCCTTCAGCCCACGCCCCATCATCTCCCTCACGGCGCCGGGCACGCCCGCGACGTGCTGTCCCGCCTTCAGCCCACGCGCTCCCCTACGGCGCCGGTCGTCGGATCGTCGCGTGCAGACGAGGCAGGTATCGTCGCGCGCAGGTGAGGTGGGTAGCGTGCCGCACAGGCGAGGCGAGTATCGGCGCGCAGGTACGGCAGGCATAAAAACCACGAGGACTGCGCTGACGCCTTCGTCTACACGACCAGACAAGAACTTGAAGGGCGCAGTCGACACGGCAAGAAGGTGGAGTTGGTACGGCGGCCCGTGTTTGCGCTGCACCGGATGGTGATGCAGGAGGGGTGCGCGAGTGACGTGTGAAGGACGACAAGGGCGCCAGGTCGCTGTGAGCGAGGGACTGCCTTGAAGCGGGTATCTTGGGCGTAGGTGCGATGTATGATGCACTCTGCCTGCACTGACGAACGGCGGAGTCAGAATGACAGTCCACCTTCAGGATACGGGGGAAACTACGCACCGGAGCCCGTGCTAATTATTGCCCACCACACCGGATGGGTCCTTCCCGTCGCTCTCAGTGTCGCGCGGTTTGCCGTCCTTTTACGCAGTCTCCCCGACCCGACCCGTTGCCCAGACCTGCAGGAAAGGTGCGCGCGAGCCTCGTTCGCCGCAGCAAAGAGTCCGCCCACCTCATTCGTCGCCTCGAGCCCGTATCCTGTATCAACTGCTGAGCATGTATCGCCTGCTGAGGGTCTGGGAATTGGCGCGACAAGGAGACAGTGGTCATCGGAGTGTACAGTATGTGTCGATAGCACGTATATGTCGATGGGGTATGTGTCGATAGCGCGATCGCCCCAGATCGGACAAGCTTCTTCGTGCCGCAGGCTGGCGATCGCTGCTGCTGAGATCGTGCGCGAGCGAGCGGGGCAGGTAGAGCTCGGTATCGTGCACAGGTGAGGCGTACGTGAGCATGATATCTGAGGGACTTCGCCTGCACGAAAAGGGGGCGAAGTCAGCCCGGCGGCCACCCGTCTAAGATGCGGAAAGAAAGACTCACTGGAGCCCGTGCGTATCATTTGCGTCCCTGTCCCACCACGACGAGAGTGGCAGCAACGGCCGCTCGCCGCCTGGAGCCCATCTGTTGGTGAGACCCCGACTTCTCCTTCGTTCCGCGTGTTTCGCGTCCATCTCCCGCGGCGCCGGGCCGCACTACAAAATTACATGCGCGCGCGCCCCGTTTGCCGCGCTGAGGGTGCACCATTAGGCCGAGGATACAATACACCGAGCAGAGGTCGTTCTGGAGACTCGAGAGTATGTATCGACCAGGATGCGCGTGTGGATTCCTCTACGGACGCAGTTTTCGCATTCATCGTCATGGAACGGATGCCATAATAGCAGACACAGACGCGCCAGAACGACGCAAGCCGCGCATGCATAAAGGGCGCCCGTGTACCTGGGGGAGATTTTTCACGTTCGCTGGACGAAAAATCTGGAAGAGAAAAAAAACATCTATCATCAAGCCGAGTGGTAGACGAAAAGAGCACACCATGGCCGGAGGGTGTAGCATCGGCATGCATGACGGAGGAGCCCAACCGTATAAGTAGGTTGATAAACCCTAACCTCGGGTAGACTCGAGCCAATCCCTTGGGCGTAAGATCTCAAAGACAGTCGTTTGATCACTACGCCGGAGGGACTGGTAGATAATCACCGGTGACCAATAGACACGGAGTTTGCCGAGAATCTTTATTGAAAGTTCGAGACAAAGTTTTTTCGAATGCACATCTGAAGAGGCAGTTTGGTAGATATTCAAGTTCTAAGACTCTGTATGTTTTCAGTTTTTTATTATCTGGTGAATGGGATTTGCTACAGCGAATTTACTCGCAGCGTCTTGTGTTTGGTGAAACACGTGCCTTCAAGCCACCTTCTTGGCGTGCCTTGGCGCTCACAAGATTCATTCGCAGAGGAACCCGTCTTTTAGCTATTAAAATTCGAAACTCGTCCGAGGTCTTAGAATTTCAAGGGCTACAGAACTGTCTACTCAGATTCACAATATAAAATAAAATTTACATAACCTTACGGAAATTTTGGCGAAGACATTTAATCAGTCTCGGCAAACTCCATGTCTATATGTCACCGGTGATTTCCTTCCAGTCGTTATTCAGCTGTGCTATTGATCGACTATCATCAATACACAGAATAACGACTGGTTCGAGTCTAAACCTCGGGCGATTTTGATGGATACGAGCGCCGCTCAGCCTCTCATTATTGTCTACCGCCAACTTGCCACCGTGATATATTCAGTCCAGACACCCCACTGGTAATACTTGCATCGAACCCAGTATGTTCAATCTAGTTTGCTCCTTCCCCTTTTGATGGGCCAATTTGGCCTGCCGCAGGCCACTGGTGGCACCAACCTTGAGTTTTTTCACATTATTGCAGTGGCGCAAAACTCGATTTTCATCTGTTTCTGTCTTTCGATTTTTGGACTGCTTTTGTATCCGAATCGAAAATCTCGGCGGACAGGCATTTATTTCGCCTGACTTCGAAGAGACGCTGACCATTTTAAGCATATCTATGAATATTGAATCGTCCCTGTCAGAATCCCACCAATCCACATTCCAGAAACAAATTCCGCGGCAAGGCCAAGCGAGTGTTACAGTCACAATCCCGCACTGGCAGCCGTAATGCTCCCAGAATACTCACGGCGACCTTCTGATCCCCTTCAAGGCAACGAGGCAAACGACATCCGCTGTCTTTCTCCTCCGCCCCTCCGTCGACCTTGGTTTGTTCCAGATGCCCAGTCCGGTGGCAGTGGCGCCAACGGCCGGCATCTGCTTAACGGCGCTGTTCTTCCAAGCCTTGTACGTGCCACCGTGATTGAATCACTTGTATCGATCGCCTGACAGCGGCATAGACTATACGGGATGGGGGTGCTGCAAATCTTCCTGTCCGTCGCACTACATCGTTCGAGCTGAACGGGGGCTAACACTACCGCGGCAGATACTTTCTCTGGTACCACAAGGATGACTGGATGGTCAAGGGAACGGTGCGTGTCCGACGTCGTCCCACTGACAATGATGTTAATCCTCCTGCGCCCATCTAGGTCCTCACTATGTTGTGTGTATCATCTACTGCGGATCCCTGGCTGCAGACATTGACCGATAAAACAGCGTCGTCGAAACGATCCAGCTGGCCGCGGCATTCTCGACCCTTAACAACTGGCTCATCGTTAATTTTGGGAATTCAGCGGACATCGATATCATCCACTGGTGCGCTGCCCACAGTTCATGCTGAATGCTCGGGGCGCTCACCGCGTATGTGATATAGGCAGGACATGGTGCAGTTGGCTGCAGTGGTACTACTTTTTTTTTTTTTACGGCAAAAAGATTCAGATTCACTGATTCCGCATACAGTATCTGTCCACGTTCATCGCCCAGGCGTGAGTTTTCGTGCTACTGGACTTCACAAGCCTCTCATTTCTTGCAGGCATTTTGCGCGAAGCCTACTGCACAAGCAAGCCCCACTTCTCCCTCCTCTTATCTTGCTTTTATCTCTTCTGGCCCTCGGTGAGCCATATCCTCATTCTCTCAGGAACCTCGTAACCCATATTCCACCACAGGTGCTGGCATAGGTATGTCCGCGTTTCTCTTTCTCTTCTCGAAACGCCGAGCCCAACGGCTGAATGATTTCCCCAAGCCCAAGTCGTCCTTGCGTGAGGCCTCCCATCTGTCACTCTTCTTCTCTTTTAATAACCGACACGTCGTCCGCAGTACAAGGATCGAGCGGTACAGCGAACTCGGGCCGACAACTGTAAGTCTTTCCCCCTCTTCCTCCGCTCTCTTTCCTCAAGGCTTTCGCTTTAAATACAGATCGCGACCGAGGTGCAAGCCGCCGCTACCCTCGCCGCCGACGTCCTCATTACCGCCGGGCTCTGCTGGCACCAGAACAACAATCGAACTCGCCATCAGTCGTATGTCTGCCATGCAGCATTCCATGTCGGCGCGCCCCGCTAACTGATGAATGAATATCCGATATATATAGAAACAACCGCGCGCTCAATTTGGTCATAATAACTGCGATAAATCGCGGGGTGTGCACCCTGGCCTTCGCCGCGTTGAATATCATCCTCGTACGTCCTCCCCCTCCTCTGCATCACACTGAGCCAACGCACATGTACGAAGTTCGTCGCTCGCCCGGGCACCCTCGACTTCATGTTAGCGCTCCTCGTCAGCGATAAACGTCAGTCCAAAATTATGCACAGCGCCAATCAATCAGCTAAATTCGTCTCTGACACCCCTGCAGTATACATGAACAGCATGCTCGCGATGTACGTGATCTGCCCGCTGCACCCACAATAAAATAAATTTCGTGGGGCTAACTTGTACCCGCAGCCTGAACACGCGCCCGCGCCCCAGCGCCTTCCCCAATTCGGAGCTCTCCACGCTCATCTTCGAGCCCAACCCCAGACTCGGTACCGACGACGACGAGAGCACGTCGGCGCTCTCGACGCTACACGAAACACGCGTGCGCGTGCGGAACGACGAGCTGTGAGTCGTCTTTCCTTCTTCCTTTTTCTTGTCGTCTTTTTTTGTCACGGAAGCGCAGAGCTGATGAAATTATTAGGAGGTCCCCAGATAGGAAGCGCACGAGTTAATTAAATCTTAAGTGCGGTCGGTATCCAAGTAGGACCCCGGAGCATCCGTATTCGTTCGACATCTCGACGGGCGAAATGTGCGCTGGGGGCGCGCCTCCGCTCTATCGCCAGAACCACCACGTCCGCGAGGACCACGATGGAATCCCCGCGGTGCTCGCACTACGCCATTGGCAGGCGGACCTCCCATTGGCATTAGCATTACTTGGATGCAGATTATTGCATGTGGGCTTCATGGCACGCGCGGTTCTCGTTTATTTTACATACCCGTTTCGTTTGTTTACGTTGGCTCGATAACCGCAGTTGCGAGGTAGTTGTGAACATATATACAGTACCTGGACCGGTGTTTGACTACTGGTCCTGTGCTCGTACCCCTATTAATTCACGCTGGCTGCAATCTGTGATGTAGGTCGTGAACTCTGACCCGTGCACTTCCCGCGACAATGCGAATTGAGTTCGGAGCTTCGCGCGAATACAACACTTAGGTGACATCGACATCCACTGCGCCCAGAGTGGATTCCAGATGGGCCTCACTCTCCCTCGCTGCTGCGCGACGTCTCACGAATGTGTTCGGGGACTTCTGGTGTGTAAGAAATAATGCGGGACTTTTGTTGCTTTTTTCGTCATAATCACACAGTTATGGAACAAGATGCATTTGGGGCGATACTTCTAGTATCATTCCTCCGGAATTACGATCAAATCGTCCCTAGATTGCCACACTATTACGGATGCACTATAGCCACACCTCGGCACGTTCCGAAAGAGCTGAGATGTTCCTATTTTCCTGATTCTTATGCAGTTGAACGGATCCTGTCCTAACAATAGTACTAGTACTACTGGCTGTACTACACAGGTTTCAAAGTTATTGATTCGATTAAAACTTTGAGATGAGATGGATACCGGAATAAAACTCAGGATAGGTTCAACGTATATGGATCATGACCTGTGCACAGGATCGAGAAGCTTGTTACCTATGTACCCGTAAGTACATCCTGATCATCGACCGCAGCTAAAATTGACAGCCAATGGTTGTCATGTCTCTCACGGATTCGTGGCATAAAAGGGGCGTGCAATGGGCACCTGCACAGTCACTGCCAAGATGCCCCTTCAGCGTACAGTTACTCAAATTCGGCTGAACAACATTATACCATGTTTGGAAATTGCCGTGATGACCTTGGAAGCGCTTCACAATAGCTTTGGCACCCCATTTCTGGAACCCATTTCAGGAACAACTCGGTCTCTGTTGAAATCTGTGCAGGTAAGCTTATATAATTACAGCCGTTTGCACAATTGATGACAATCGGCCCAAAATAAATAAAAGAACAACTTTTTGATGGGACCTTTTTCTGACCGCATATCTCATCCAATTCTCAACGGATTCATTTAGTTCGGACACCGTTTTAGAAGGGCGTAACCAGGGCTTCCGATTCGTACCCAGCGCAGCATGTAATTTCCAAAATTGGGGTGCTCAAAATTTGCGTCCAGTGTTTCCAACCAAATCTTGTTCTGCTCAATGCTCCGTCAGTTTTCATTGGATCTGGTAGTTTATGCGTGGGGTCGAGAGCTGTAAGCCTGGCATCCATCCTCGGCCAACCAAATTCTGTCGCAGTGGTCTTCATTCTCTCCGTCAAGCCAATCACTGATTTATTTGAGTAATTATACGTACTACGGTCATTTCGGAGCTAAACCATTTTCTCTCCTGGTGCGAGCATATGCCACCAGATACCCTTCCCGGTGCACCCGACCTCAAGAGATTTGGTTTCGATTTCATTGAATAATGAGAGAAACAAGTTCGGGTTGGAATCACTGGAAGCAAAGTTTGACAACCTCAAATTTCGTAAATTACATGCCTTGCAGGATACTAATCGAAAGCCCTGCTTAATCCCTCTCGAACGGTGCCAAAAACGAGCAGATCGGGGCAGGATTGCCCGGGCTGCGCCCTCGGCAAAGGGCCCGATCAAAAATTGTTATTATTTCATTTTTATGCCGACTGTCATCCATTTTGTAAATGGCTGTAATTGTTCCTTGCTGTGAATTCTCATTCAATGTGACCAGACTGCCAAACAAAACAAGAATGATTGCACAAGATTGATGGAAGAAATCCACGAGTTGCTTTATGCAATTATTGGGCTCCACATAAAATCAGATATGAGTACGAGGGAGCTGCCCCCTAATATGTTGAATCACATTGGAAAACTTGCAGAGTTGTTCCCTTACCTCCATCTCTCTGATATCATTGTTGATGGTTTCTTTGTAGGACAATTCACAAGGTGCATAATTTCGATCAAGCGCAACAGGACAAAAGTTGGATCAAGCAAGTTTTCCGCCAAGCTGAAATGAACACATTATTGAAGGATTGCAATGCTGGATTGCAAGAGGCGATGGATGTTTACAAGGTCAGTTATATTTTCGCTATAAAACCAAGTGTTCACACAGACAAAATAAAACCAGGTTCAAGGCATTGGTCTCTTGACTGATATGGCCGAAATGCAGAGATATGCGGATGAAACACATCGCCAGGCTCTTGCACTGATTGAATCTCTGTCTGATGGAACAAGTTCCGATAGAGAGTCCTCTGTATGCCATTGATTTCTGTGATAGAATTGCATACTCATTTTGCATAGATCAGCCGAGTGTTGTTCAGCTCTTAAAACAGGTATATGCTGTACCTTGTCCCGATGTCCATTCTTACCATCATCTGCAGCTCCAACTCACTTTCCATGTTGCCTTCCGAGCCGAAAATCTTTCACGGTCGTGGAATGGAACTCGCTGCAATTGTGAAACTCTTTCTCCAAGAAACACCTAGGATAGCCATTTTGGGGACAGGTGGAATGGGGAAGACAAGCCTTGCAAGAGCTGCTTTGCATCATCCAGAAATCACAGCCAAATATGAACAGCATCGCTTCTTCATTGCTTGCGACTCTATAACAACAAGTGTTGGACTTGCAAACCTCATTGCATCCCACATAGGACTAAAGCCAGGGAAAGATCTGACTGCACCAGTAATTCATTATTTTTCAAGCAATCCACCTGTTCTCTTAATTCTAGATAATCTGGAGACAGTTTGGGAACCAGTTGAATCTCGTGGGGCTGTAGAAGAGTTTTTATCTCTTCTCTCAGATGTACATCATCTGGCATTCATTGTGAGCACAGTGCTCTTGTCTGCCTACAACTGACAACAATAATGTAGGTTACAATGCAAGGGGTGGAACGGCCTGGGAAAGTGCGCTGGACTCAGCCCTTTTTGAAGCCCTTGAAGCCCTTGACACCGGAGGCAGCTCGGCAAACCTTCATTGATATTGCAGATGATGTCAATGATAGTCAGGATGTTGCCAAACTACTCCTCTTGGCTGACAATATGCCACTGGCAATTAATCTCATTGCCCGCTTGGTTGATTATGAAGGCTGTTCCAGTGTATTATCCCGCTGGGACACAGAAAAGACAACTTTGCTCTCTGAAGGCTATGAAAAGGGGTCAAATTTGGATTTATCCATCTCGCTCTCCCTTGAAAGCCGCCGAATCACATCTTTCCCTCATGCAAAGGATCTATTGAGCTTGCTCTCAATTCTTCCTGATGGCCTTTCTGATGTTGAGCTTCTCCAAAGCAACCTTCCACTTGATGACATTCATCGTTGCAAGTCAACTTTACTTGGGACTTCTCTCGCCTACACTGATGACCACCAACGGCTCAAGACATTGGTACCTATCAAAGAATATATGCAAAAATTCCACCCCTCTACCTCTGCCCTTCATCAACCTCATATGAACCATTTCAAGGAGCTCCTGGAGGTGTACACATTGTATCAGGGAACTGTATCAAGTGCCAGAATGATTTCCCGAATCACATTGAATTTTGGGAATATTCAGGTTATGCTGCTCAAAGCATTACACCCAAATAACCCGAACCTGGTGGATATCATCTATTGCACCATGGCATTTGATATATTCGGTCAGGTGACCAACCAAGCATTCCCATGGATGTACCGGATTTCCCAAGCTCTGCCTCAGCCTTGTGATCCCAAACTGGAGGTGGAATTTATAACACATTCACTGCGTCGTCCTCCACTAGAAACCCAGGCTGGTACCAATCCAGAATTCCTTGTGGAGAAGGCCCAGGAGCAATTGGATCTCTTTGATGATCCAGATGTTAAGTGTAGGTTGCCAGGTTCCAAGCATTGTTTTCATGTACTAAAAATATCCAGGTAAATTCTACAACAATGCAGGAAATTATTTTCTGTTCCAAAAAGATGATATTACCAGAGCCTCCAATTTCTATCAAGCTGAACTTTCACTGTCAATTTCCACTGGGAAGATGAAGAGACAGGCTGATGCATTGATCAGATTGGCATGGCTCAAATGCCAAACTGGTGATTATGTTGCTGCCCAGATGCATGCATATGAGGCACAGAGATTAGCAAACCTTTCTGGGAATATATATCGAGAATCAATAGCACTACAATTTGAGGCTACCTCCTGGACATATCTTGGTAACTACTGTACGGATGTGTAGGTAGGCGACGGTCACGGTCACGGTGGGCTTGTTGCGTCGCCGACGTCGGGGCAGGTCACGGTCACGATGGCCTCTGTCGCCAAAGCGGATATCGTGACATCGGATGAAAATTTTAATTGGAGTCTCTGCCGCCCCAATGCAACTCGGAGAGTGAAATTCAGTCGGTTTTGCATGCAATCTGACTGAATTTATCTCTTTCAAGGCTGGGGAGCACTGTAAAAGGTATATAAAATGTTGAAAAAACATCCCGGTCGCTCAAATAGGCGACGGTCACGGTCACGATGGACCTCGTCGTGTCGCCAACGGCCGGGGTGCCCTGTCACGGTCGCTGGCGCGTCGCCTCCCTACACATCCGTACAGTACAGTCATGCCATTTCTTTATCCAAAAGAGCCAGAGATCTCCTTGGTCTTTGTGGCATGTCTGGGAGTGAAATGGATAATTTGGTCATAGGTGGTCAAGCAGAGGTGCACATGCTAAAATCGGAATATACAGAGGCACATGATATCTACAGTGAAATGATTTCCAAAATTGCTGCAGAGCAGGCTCCTGCCAACTATGGATATGCATTACTAAACATTGCAGAAATTGATGTGCTGATTAACACTCCGAAACATGATGTCCAGAGAAATATTGATATAACAAAATCATTGTTGACTGGATATGTAAGGGCAGTGGTAGACTGTGATGCAATCTTGGCAGATCTCAGTCTGAGAGAGGGAGAGCTGCTAGAAGCAATGCTGGCTTTTCAAACACTGCTCAGATTATCTTGGGGGCAAAGCACACAGATTGTAACCTACTCTCTAGAGAGGCTTGGTAATGGACAGCGCTGGAGTGATATGAATTGGACACCAACCTGGACTTTCACATTCCTTGTACATGCCCTCAAGTCGAAATCTAAGCTGGAGATCCACAAAGCCTTCCAATTCCTGGGAGATGTGTTCTTCACTCAGGATGATCATGATACAGCATACAGCCTGTTTTCTCTTGCCTTGGAGGGATTCACTCTAATGGATGTTCATAAAAGCAGAGCAGAATGTATGCTCGGACTTGGAGATATTGCAAACTTGCATGGGGACATGGAAAAAGCAGTTGAACTTTGGAAAACAGCAAGGCCATTGTTTGAAAGATCTTCCCAGGAGAAGCAAGTCGCGCAGATCAATGAAAGACTTATTGGCCTTAACCAAGTTGTGATGGAACAAGATAGAAATACCCTGACCAAGTTTCCAGGGCTATCTGCAGCGACAGGAGTCTCGGAGACAGTTGACATGACAAATGGAGACTTGGTGGAAATTGGTGGCATGGAGAAGTTCTTCTACCAGGAACACAGATAGAGAAACAAAATCTGAGGAGAGGAGTCGCTTCCGAATACAAATAGAAGACATCTGGCTTCTTATTTTTTCAAAATGAATGAGCCTGAGGCAGAGAACGGCACGATTCGAAATTCAAACTCCGATGATTATATAATAACGCTGCCACTCAATCACGGTGGCGCGGTTAACAACAGACTAACGACGCGTGGCTTTTCGTACGCGGAAACCGGCGACGGTGAGGACTCGGAGGATGATCGCAAAGCGGCGGTGGATGCGCACCGCGCGCCCCACTGCAAAAGAGAGCACGTCAGCATGTGTTCAGATGGGATGAAGTGAGGAGACTCACAGATACATAACCACAAGAGAATGTGGGGAGGGTGCGAAAGGGAAGGGCGAGAGAGACAAGGAGACGATGAGGAAGAACAGGGGATGCGGGGCGTGGTATGAGGGAAGATAGATCGATGGAAGCGGGAGATAACAAGTAGGGCTGCCACCCGTGCCCGTGACGGTAACGGCCGTTGATTCCACGGGTGGTCAACGGGCACGGGCCGTGGTTTAACGGCCCGTCGAGCACTTCAAAAACATTCTGACGGGACGGCACGGTCAACGGGACGGCCGTGACGGGAAAAGGGCTGTATTAAAATGTTATGTTGAGCATTTCAGTTCCAAAATCAAGTTCTGTCATACCGTAAGATACTTGTGAACTTGTATGTGGGCTCTCAAAGCTCGTTCTACGACGATCAGTGGTAGTCTTTTATAAATAGACGCTAGAACAATATTAACTCGCACCGTTTGTCGTAGACCAGCAGTCAAAATCAATGCGCTCAGCACTCAAAGTCTTACGTGAATCCTCGGTCGACCCATAAGTCCATTTGGCCTTACTAGATTCTCCTTATATTGAAGAAATATAATGGTCACGAAAATTGAACATGTTGAGGTGCATTTAAAACTCCGCCATCACTTGCGGGAATTGCCGATACAAGCAGAATTTCAATGTTTCCTAGGTAGAATGGTTCATGAATACAAGTAGTGGGTGCTCTTTGAGACATACAGCATACCTTGCACCGATTCACAACCATATTGGCCCTCCAGAGTGCAGAAAAATGAACCCGTTCAACGGCCGTGACGGCCGTGTTTCGACGGGCCGTCGGACTGCTAAACCGTGCCGTTGACCTTGCTTCAAAATCTCTGACGGAAAGGGTACGGCACCCGTTCGACGGGTGCCGTCGAACCGTCACAATGGTCACGGGCGGCAGCCTTAATAACAAGGATGGCCGAGGAAAGAAGGAAGAAGGGATGAGAATGGAGGTGCGATGGGCGAAGAGGTGGCCAAGGGAGTGCAAGGTGGGGGCAGACATCAAGGGTTGGTGCATGCCAGCGATGCACGAAGCAGAACGACAAAGGCACTATTCACCTCCATCTTTGTGCAAATGACTCGCCGCCACATCATTCCGCCCCTTCCTCCACGTGGACTCCACTCCGCACCTGTAAGCCCTGAGCGCTGGCCCCGTAGCTTTCGCTCCCGACACACGCTTTCGCCCTGCACCCTGCACACTGACCATCCACGTCCTAGGTTTGCGCCATGTCATCCCGCATTCCCGCAGGCGGGGCTTAAATCCACGCTGGCACGTGGGTATTTGCGGCGGAGGATGCGTTCGACGGGTGGGCACTGGGAGAGCGGTAGTGAAGCAGAAGCTGCCCGAAGGCGTTTGTAAAGCAGCAGAGCACCCATCGACATGGAGATTGGGGCAGGCGAGGGATTGGCGTAGGCATCATGACGCGAGAGGGAAAGCTCGCCAGCCGGCAGGTCCGACTGGCGGGCGGGGACTCCGAAATGGCGACCGCTACTCGAAGGATGTAGATGCGAGGTTTGCGTACATGAAGCGGGGACAGCTGGAATCATACTGAGGAGACGGTATGCCGCACATTCCGTCCGCCAGGTACAGCATTCTCCTCCCAGCTGCCTCCTCGATGCAGATCCACCCTATTTGCTGTGTGCACATCGGCATGACAAATGGCGAGACAGCAGAACGATAACTATGGAGAGAGCAGAGAGGGTCAGTATGTGTGTAAGCAGACAGGCGCGGAGTGAGGCTCGAAATGGAGCAATATGGCAATGGCTTGCAACAGTAAAGGGAAGGAAGGAGATAGTGTGGTTGGCAGAATTCTGCCAAACTGCCAAATGGCACGGCAGAATGGCAGGCAAAATGGTACAATCCAGGCAGGGTTGGCAGAATCCGGCAGAATGCAGACAGTGTTCTCCCTAAGGGTTAAGGGTTAATTAGAATTAAGGGTTAATTGCTATTTAAGTTAAGGGCTTAAGAGGACGGAGGAATCTTCTGAAGCCTTAATTAAGGCTTAAATGATCGCATTACATAATTTTGATCGCCAATTTTCCATCTCTCTCTCTCCCATCGTGGCTCTTTGTGCAATGGGGAAAGCTAAAGACCGAGCCTGGGACTTCTTTCATAGGGGGGGCGTGCAAAACCTATCTCACCACAGGGCCTACTGTCTGGGCTGTGTCGAGACTCACCGACGGCTGCCATGGCCAGCGACGCTATCAATGTCCTTTTACCGAGGAGGAGCGGTTGATGGAGCTGCTAGGGGCTGAAAATTCCGATGAAGAACCGGATGATGGGGAACTAGAAGGCTCGGGAGATGATTATGACGAGGAGTAGAGCATTTCGTCGCTGCTAAAATTGTGGCAAAAAAAAAAAATTTAGGTCTTAAATACGCTTAAATTGACACCCTTAATTAGCCCTTAATTAAGACTTAAGGCCTTAACTTGAATCGCTACCCTTAATAAGGCCTTAAGGGAGAACACTGAATGCAGATGGTCCGGGCAATGGCCTGACGTCAAAATTCAGAGAAATCATACATAAACTCGTGCCTCAGGGATTTCTCATCATCCTGGGTCAGAAAACTCCCAGAAATTCCCTCCACTACCGCCAGCGAATTTTATCTTCCGTTGCCGTAGGTCACGTGAAAGAATGTGGTGGATGTTCGATTTGCTTGTTTCGCATAAATTAATCAAATCGGTGGATGTGGAGGCCTCGGTGGATCCCTAGGGTTTTAAAAAGGTTGATTCATCCGCGATTTCAACTCTGGATTGTTGAATCTTACATGTGTTTGCCCGGCCCGTTAATTTACGAGTGACTATTGGCATGCTGTTTCCACTACCTACCTTGGCTAGTAGCGTCGTAGAACTCAAATAAATCTAGCAACACCAACCAGCATCTCTATAAATACAAAATGAAATCGCTGATAAGCGTGAGGAGAGGATCAGTTATCGGTAGGAAAATAATCAATTTTGATAAATTGGACTGTGGGGCCCATGGGTGGGCTGAAGCACTGGCGAAGGAGATTATTGATGTTGTTCGTGGTGCCCAGTGGAGCTGGGGTATTGAGGATCTCATGTAAGGTAGCCAGAATTGTTGTATTACTAATATAAATTCTGCCATATTCTGCCATATTCTGCCGTCATTCTGCCCTGCCATTATGCCATTGTGCCTGGCAGATCAACCGAAAATCTATTCTGCCCCCCACACTAGAAGGAGATGAGATTAACGGATGCGGAGAACGGGCGAGGAAGGGAAGAAATGCAAAATAACCCGAATGGAAGACACGTACCAATAAAGGCGCTGGCGGGGGCATCGGGTCCAACAACATCGCCTGGGAATCGATGCGCAAACAGATTCATCCGTGACAGACGAGGTTAGACCGCCTGCCTGCAGCTGTGGATGACTGGTGAGGAAAGATGGATTAGTATAACCCAAAGCACGGAGAATCGTTGGAGGCGGAGGGAAAACAGGGACGACATACCGTGTACTTGAAGTATGCCCTTTCTCTCCGCGATTCATCGAGCATCTTCTATGATCGACTGATGGTCTCCCCGATTACAGAAGGCGGCCTCAAGGGGACACCGGCATTTAAACCGGCGACTTAGGGTTGGTTAGTTAGTCCGGCCGCGAGGCCGAAAAAAAAAAGTTTGACTCCCATTTCTGTGGCAAAATTGATCTGAATCATGGCCCTGGAGACTTTTTCTGCAGGGTAAAATGTCTCAGCAGTGTGGTAAAATATCCCTGCGAGGCAAACATGCGAGCATTCATGCAATCAAATTGAACCCTAGTGTTCAGAAACTGGAATGAGTAATGAAATCGAGTTATGAATTGAAAAATCAGTTGTGTACAAATGATTGCATGTCCCTCCACCATAATTAGACCTGAACATCCGGCCTACTCTTGGGATTCCTCAACAAGCTGACCGCAGTCTCGAGTTGTTGCTGCTAAACATCTCCAAATACATTGGATAACTCCTGCGAGGCTCCCAAGGTATTTGGATGTTTATACGGCATTCAGGTATTTGCTGTGGCCGAGTAGACCGGTAACCGATCTGTCTACGAGACACAAGTGTCGGTAGACAGACCGGTCGATCTGGTCTTGAATTCACATGAAGCGCGCTAGCACCGCCACAACGCGTCATTGGTCACGTTTGATGCCTCGGACTTTGCCGGCGCCCGCCAAAATCGATGCACAGGTGGAAGAATTGTGGTCTATTAAACTCTACCATATCACGGAAGGATGTCCCATGCATTTTCTACAAGCTCCAATTTTTTGGACCTTTTTATCGAATATTTAAGTACCAGCCGGCAATGTCCGGGGCATCAAACGTGACTTTCCACGCGCCGATGACGTGTTGTAGCGGTGCCGCCGCTTGACACCTGAATTAAAAGCCAGATCGACCAGTCTGTCTACCGACAGTATTCTCGTAGACAGACAGGTCACCAGTCTAGTGGCCGAGTCGGTGGACTTAAACACGTGCAAAGTTACCTTAATATACGGAGCGTGGTAACGCTTACGTAGTTAGTTAGTCCGTCGCTGAGGTCCGAAAAAAGAAAATCGACCCTATATGAAAATGGTAGGCCGACAAGCGGCGGGCACAAACAGACGGAAAAAAATGTAATGGAATTCATGTTGTTGTGGTTGTTTTTCATATTTGGAACAAGTTGTTGAAAGAGTTGAAAGTGTTATCAAGAGCTAGCGACCCCCATCTCGCTCGGTCGACGCTGCGCGCCGACCAGCTCGCATGGGGTCGGGGTATATTTATAGGCTCGCTCAGTTAACGGTGCGCACCAACCACTCAGCTCGCATGGGGCTGCTGTACATTTATTTCTAGCCCATTTACATTTGTTCGTATGTTTAGTTGAATATATGTAAGTTTATTGTTTTCTTGCTTGTCGGATCGGAGGTCATTAGGTTAATCGGATGGACCAACTCGCAGGAGGCGAGTGCATATTCATTGTTGGCAATTTTATTCATTGGTATGTTTGCGCGAAGTTGAATTAAATGTAAGTTTTGTTGGTTGTCCTCGCTGAACGGTAGTTGCCGGATTGGAAGTTACTTTGCGGTCATCAGGCCATAATCTCAAACTCCGACTAGTGACATAAGTATCTCTATTTCAAAGTCCGACATAAGCGTTTGCAACATTGTCGGTCTTTTACTGGACGTCGACGGCTTAGTATGGGAGAATAAAAAACCCATGCTCATAAACAGAGTATTTTTACATGCTGTCCTAATTTTTGTATGGTTTTTGTAAGGTTTAAGCTCAATAAACCTATGGTCGGCTCGGAGGAAGCTCGGAGGTCATGTGGGTAATTTTTCAAACTCCGACTAGTGACATAAGCCGTTTGGCGACATTACAAGCTCTCTAAGCACAAAAGAACTAACGTTCTGTTTGTGAATCTTTTTTTTTAATGCCGGTGTCCCCTTGGGCGGCCTCAGAGCACACCGTCAACCAAGTAGATACATGTGTCGCTGCGCTGCGGGCTGGTGCTGGCAGCCTCGCAGAACCCAGGGCGAACCAAATGGGCAGATGAAAGGACCGGAGAGAAAGCTCGAGAATGTCTAAGCTTAGTAAGAGGCTTCCCATGGCTTATTTGGTCACCGGACCATTGACTTCGGTTTCAAACAGTATCCGAGTCTCTTCTTCCCATCTTCAAGTTCGTTCTCATTGCTCAATTATTATATTCCATGCCTAGTGGCGACTTTTTTTCCTTCTCTTTTCTTGCCACTTCAGCTCTCATGGCAACACATGGCAACAACATCTTCGCTTTGAGTCTTTGCGAGCGATCGCCGGGCCGCCGACCAACCACCACGCTAATTTCTCCCCAAGAATTTCTTTGTCTCGAAGCTGTGTCGACAAATTTGGGTCAGTCTGAACTCTGCGATGATGGCCCGATCTGTTGCTGCTGGCTTCTGGACCGATTTGGCCATATTTTGAGTCCGTACTTAACTATCTATCGACCTGGTCGCATCTGCCAGCTCCCATTGGCAGGTAACGACACCCGAAAATTTGTGCAAGCGTCACATGAGCCCAGGACATAGCATGTAACCCTCGCGGGCCGAAAACTGGGACGTGAGCAGGCTGTGCCCCTTGACAGCCCTACACAGCGACAGGCATAGGGCTGTATCGACCCACCCATCCACAAGCCATGTTCATGTCACTGCGATCCCTTCGCTATCCCTTGCGCAGACTATTCCATTTTCCACACCGAAAATCCCAGCAGGACGCAGAAGTACTAAATCAGCTGCCGGAACTCCCAAATGAATTATGGACCGAGATCTTCCATATGCTCCACGATGCCACTCTTATGGCCGTAACCGGGGTCAATCGAGCATTCAATGCACTCGCGGTGCCAATCTATCTCGCTCGCCGTGATATCTCGCAGGCAGAACTCGACGCAGGAACGCTTGAGATCCGGGGATATCAGCGAGACGTATTTCCAGTCTTACAGCGGGCTTTCTCTCTCCCTCCCATCCACAAGCTCAGTTGCGCGATTTTTGGGGATACCAGATTTCAGATCATCTGTTATCTGAGGTCCATGATAGCTCAACAGAGCGCGCTCCAAGAAATAAACCTCACGTTTCACGGCGATATCTTCAGAGGCTATGGACCGCGCCTGTCCAAGCTTCCTCGTCGCACTGTGCAGGAGGAATTCTGCCGGTTGATCAATTGCATCAGCCGTGGCGGAAAGCTGCTGTTTGTCGTCGGAGACAGATTTAAAACCGTTATTCGCACTTCCGAGCGTGGCGACGTGTGGCGAGTGGCTCGGCAAAACAGCGTTCATCGGCGATATATTCCTGTTGGCATGCCCCTGGCATCTAGTGTGGTTCTTGATACCGCATACAAAGCCCAAGGCTTCATGCACTATGCATCGCACGCTCTTGATTTGCTGCAAAGCATACGCACGATATACTCGACCTCTCCAGCTGAATGGACAGTCAGCGTACTCAATGCCTCCTTTGTCAAGTGGTTGAGCCTGGTGCCGGCCCTTGGTGCGGCGGGCTGGGCTCGTGTCCTTCCTTTCCTGACGCTTCCACAACTCGAAGAAGTGATCATGGTGTATGGCGATTCCAAACTCTCGGATGTGTCCATGGTAGACTTGGACACCTTCCTCATTCGTCATAAAGCGATCGCCCGCTTGGAGTATGCTCTACAACTTCCCTCCAACGGTCCCCGTGTTTCTCAATTTTCTCTGGCATCCCTCCAACGTTTGACACACCTGAAAACGACACCTGCCCACTTTATTCGCTTACACCAGTCTCCGACCACGCCTCTTCAGCTCACTGAGCTCTTTCTTTTCGCACCCACATCGATCGATAAAAGGGATTTCAAGAAAGTCTTGGATTTATTGGCCGGCAGTAGCTGTCGAGACACACAGGGCCTTCGATTGGGTTTCCCCGGGGCCTGGATGGCCTCCCTCCCTCCCTGTCTCCCTATAACATGCATCGAATCCATGTTAATCTTCGGCGGGTTCGATCTGGATGTCACCTGCGCGACAGAATTTCTAGCGGTATTCACACCCCGGCTGAAGTGGGTAGAGTTTAAACTCAAACGAGGGTCTACGTTGGAGTCCAAATTGGTAAAGGCGCTTAAGCAGATAGTTACGGTGCATTTTTCGTACTACTAATACTCAAATCCACATTATTAGTTGACTTGAAATCGAGAATGGGGGAAATGGTTTGTTCACTCAAGTCTTGGCGCGCCTATAGGCTATATAAGTGTCAGAGCATGTGCTACTGAATGTCATCAGTATAACATCTGAGAAGCATGCCATTTTTATTATGGGAGTGCAATATAACCTTTGCGAGACGTGGCAAGTGCCTCCGTAACCGGTCTATTTCTGTTAGTAGAAATTTGGAAAAACGAGATCAAGTAGGACATTGTTCCTCAAAGAGTTTTATGTGGATATACCAGGGTCCAGATGACATGCTATGCCTTCAGTGGTTGTTAGTAGTCGAGACGAGTAGATATAATTTGACAACCAAAGCATCTCGAGGCATGACAAGGATCATATTCTCTATAGATAGAGATGGTGTGGCAGATGGCAGGGTAATCATCTGTGGCATATCAACATTAGTTAAAACTGACACCCAATCAATGTCGTGTCTCTCACGGACCACCACCATAAGAGAGCTCACGCCCCCCGACATCCTTGACCGCACTATCAAGATGCCTCTTCAGTCAACGGTTGCTCAAGTTCGGCTAAACAACACCATAACATGTTTGACTGCTGCTCTTACGATCTTGGACATCATCTCCGACACCTTTGGCACCCCGTTCCTGGGAGCTATTACAAGCACCACGCAGTCTCTCATGCAATCTGTGCAGGTAAAATTTCACGACAAGTATTCCTTCTAAATCTAAAGACTTTGCAGACGGTCAAACGAAACAAAAACGATTGTGCACAATTGATGGAGAAAATCTACGGGTTGCTCTCTGGGATAATTGTTCTTCACACCAAGTCGGGAACAAGTGGGGAATTATCACCAAACATGCTGTACCACGTTGGAAAATTTGCAGAGTACTGTGTAATTCCATAATTTCCAATCGGTGGCTAATGAGAGGGTGTAGGACGCTCCACAAGATCCATGTTTTTGTTGAGGCTCAGCACGATGGGAACAGGATCAAACAGTTTTTCCGTCAGAGTGAAATGAGTGCACTGCTGAAGGATTGTAACACAGGATTGAAGGAGGCACTGGATATTTTCAAGGTCAATTCCTTCGGTATTGTTCCCGTTCACATACTCAAAACAGAGGAAATATTTAGCTTCAGGGGGTCTCAGTTTTGAATGATGTGACAGACATGCAACGAGATGCCCAGAAGACACATCACCAAGTGTTGGAGCTGATCAAGTCTCTTTCCGAAGAAGGCAGTTCAGATGAGGCATCTTCCGTATGTGGATCCTCTAGATTGGAGTGAAAGAGGTACTAATACTTTAGAAGATGAATAGGGTCCTTTCCAGCTCAAACAACAGGCATGTACACTCCTAACCACAACACATACTCCAATAACACAATTTTCAAGCTCAAACTCGTTGTCCATGTTGCCATCAGAGCCCAAAATATTCCATGGTCGCGGTTCAGAAGTGGACACTATTCTCAAGGCCTTTGCACAGGAAGCACCAAGGATAGCAATTTTAGGTGCAGGTCGAATGGGAAAGACAAGCTTAGCAAGAGCAGTTCTACATCATTCGGAAATCATTGCTATATATGAACAGCACAGGTTCTTTGTTGCTTGTGACACTGTGTCAACTTGCATTGAACTTGGTGGATGGATTGGATCTCATCTAGGCCTGAAGCCAGGCAAAGACCTTACAAGAGCGGTTGTCCATTATTTTTCCAACAGTCTCCCCTGTCTCTTGATTTTGGACAATCTGGAGACACTATGGGAGCCAACCGAGTCTCGAGGAGCGGTTGAAGAGTTTTTGTCCCTTCTCACAGATGTGCCTCACCTGGCACTCATTGTGAGCACTGATTTTCGATTTTTTGAATGTAACTGATGATATCATATTAGATTACAATGCGAGGGGCAGAACGGCCAGCCCAAGTGCGCTGCACTCGGCCATTTCTGTTACCTTTGAAACCTTTGACTGAAGAGGCTTCTCAACAAATATTCATTGATATCACAGATGATACTCATGATAGCAAGGATGTCAGCAAACCCCTTCTCCTAGCTGATAACCTGCCACTTGCAGTTGATCTCCTGGCTCACTTGGTTGACTATGAGGGCTGTGCTAATGTACTATCTCGCTGGGAGGGAGAGAGAACCTCTCTGCTCTCAGAGGGATACGACAAAAGATCAAATCTGGATTTATCAATTTCAGTCTCCCTATCAAGCCCCCGTATCACATCCTTGCCTCATGCAGAGGAGCTCCTGAGCCTCCTTTCAATCCTGTCAGATGGTCTTTCTGATATAGAGCTCTTGCAAAGCAAACTTCCATTCGAAAACATCCTTGTTTGCAAAGCTGCATTACTTCGCACATCTTTGGCCTACACTGATGACCAGAGACGACTCAAGACATTAGTCCCCATCCGGGAATACATGCAGAAAAACCACCCCCCCATGGTTCAAGTTGTTGAACCGCTGCTCAAATATTTCCAGGAACTATTGGATGTTTACAAGACTTATGCTGGAACTCTTGCAAGTGCTGGTGTAGTTGCCCGCATCACATCAAATTTCACAAACATCCAGAATATACTTCTCAATGGTTTACATCAGCACAATCCAGATCTAGTGACTATTATCCATAGCAGCATCTCTCTTGATGCCTTTGGCCTAGTAAACAGTTGTGGACAAAGCCTCTTGATGGATCGGATTCCTGATGTCCTGCCTCAGCCTTGTGACCACACACTGGAGGTTGCATTTATCACAGAGATCTTCAATTCACAGGGACAGTATCCAATCCACAATCCAGAAGCTTTAATTGGCCAAGCTCTGGAGCATTTTGATCATATCCATGATCCAAAAATTAAATGTGAGTCCTCAAACTGATATGTTCTTTGTGAAGACTCAAATAAGTTTGATAGGTAGGTTCTACACTATTGTAGGATCATATCATCTCTTTTATCATGCTGACATCCCGGGTGCTGTGAAGTTCTATCAATCTGCACTCTCCTTGTCGGTTTCAACTGGAAACACCCAAGGACAGCCTGATGTACTGGCATATTTAGCATGGGTTAAATGGCAAACCAGAGATTATCATGCTGCCCAACTGCATGCATCTGAGTCGCAGCAACTAGCACAAAGTTTAGCCAATTTTCTAACAGAGGCAAAAGGACTAAGAATTGAAGCTATTTGCTGGAAAGCACTCGGAAATTACAGACATGCCATCCTCCTCTTTAAACGAGCACAAAACCTGTTGAAGCTCTGTAATATCACTGCGTTCCCACCCCTTGTAGATGGAGGGTCCGTCTACGTGGGTAGACGGAGCGTAGACGGACCCCTCTGTGTATGTATATCTACACCACGTAGACACATGTGGTGTACGTATGTCTATGTTCTTCTAGGTGTGTCTACCTGCATACATCAACATAGACGGACCTCCACGGAGGTACACAGACCTACACCCATGTAGACTGAGCTGTAGACGGAGTTCATTCATTTCAAGTCAGCTTATGGCCCAGCTGCCCAGAAGACCTGAAGAATATCCAGTCTGCCGTTTTCTGAAGGAGGTTCAAAGTTCAAGTGATCCGCTCTAAATCCGGGCTGATCGAGTGGTGTGTTTGGCATGGGCGTCTGATACGGCTTCTATGGTTACCGCTGATGGGCAGGGCTGATGAGTCATTTGTATGAATTGGTGTGCCCTCCCACTCGGCTACAGAGCTGTGGGATGTGTGAAAGGTGAGAATACACAAAAGATCGCACCAACAGCTATAAAAATGTGAGATTGAGAAGAGGGAGGTGCGTCTACGACGCGGACGGAGGTAGACGGAGGCAAGGTGGAGGTAGACGGAGCTAGTTGCACCGCCTCTACGTCACGTAGCCGAACGTAGCCGAACGAAGCCGAATGTAGACAAAGCTCTGTCTACATAGGAGCGTAGACGCACTTAGACATATGTAGAAGAGTGTAGATAAAGCTAGATAGAGCTAGCTGAATGTAGACGGGGGTCCGTCTACTGGGGGTCGGAACGCAGTGTATGTCAGATAGCATGCTGGGTCATCTTATCATGGGGTCTCGGGCAGAGGTTCACAAATCAAAATCAGAGTATGTGATGGCTCTTGATATTCGCATGCAGCTTCTTCATCAAGTTCCTATAGAGCATGATCCATATGCTCATGCCTTTGCTCTGATCAGTATTGCAGAGATTGAGGTGTCCATTGGGACATCACAACAGGATGTATTGAAAAATATTGATATAGCAAGGTCTATATTCAACAAAGTGGGTGCATTGAGGGCAGTGACATGTTGTGATGCTACCTTGGGGGATCTCGAGCTGAGAGAAGGGAATATGTTGACAGCTAAGAGCCTTTTTGAAGAATGCCTCAAATTATCCTGGGGAAATAATGTTGCTATAGTGACTTATTGTCTAGAAAGACTTGCTGATCTAAAGTGTTGGGGTACAACAAAATGGGTATCAACCTGGACCATGATGTTTCTGGGGCATGCACTGAAGTCAAAACAGAAGCTGGAAATCTATAAGGGTTTTCAATTCCTGGGAAATGTATTCCTCACCCAGGGTGATCATGTTACAGCAGTCAGCCTTCTCTCTCTGGCCTTGGAGGGACTCACCCAAATGGATGTTCATCGAAGCCGAGCAGAATGTATGCTCTGACTTGGGGATATTGCACACCTTTGTGGGGAGTTAGAAAAAGCAGTGGGACTTTGGAAAACAGCAAGATCATTATTTGAAAGGTCATCACAGGGGAAACAAGTTGCACATATTGATGAAAGACTTGCCCATGCAAAGAACCTGCCTCATCTCTCAGAGCTACATGCACCGAGAGTTGAAATGCCGTCGGAGATTTAGGGTCCCAATGATCAAAGTTCAAACAGATGTTAGTTGAATTGCATGTTGGTTGTTCATGTAGTGTATGTAGGAACGTAGGTTTTATGACTAGATTCACCCTCTTTATAAAATTATGTCTGTCTGTCTGTCCGTCCGAAGCCTTTTCAAACTCCGCTAATCTAATCGATCATCTCTTTAGGGCAGGTCCCGGGAACTAGCGAAGCGGAGTCTCAAAAGCTTACACTCAAACAAAGTGCTGGGGCGCGAAGCGCCCCAGCGCACTCTTGTGAAATATAATTTTGACTTTGATTCTATCATCTGATCCCAGCTTTCTCGTGCTCTGCAGAGAATAGGAATGCCGCACAAAGCTCCTTCGGTCAAGTGGTCAAAGTGCATTCGACACGAACGAGCGGCGGTCAATCAAGTTCCGGTTCCTATTTGATGGCCGGATCAAGTACAGCATCAGTGGCGGTGCCTGTCAGTCGCGCCCGACCCCTATGTAAAAGGACCCCGGAATATTGGGAGGCCATGGACAAAAATTTGACTCTAAACCTAGGTCCCGGACAAAAATGGGGGCTCGAAGGCAAAAATGCTAGGTCCAGTCCGGATAAAATTTGAGATGTTGGTCAACTTTTTTTTGAAAAAACCCACTACTTCGGCTTGCTCGGAATCACTCCAATTTGACACAAAAAGAAAGAAAAAAATTGGCATTTTCTCAGTCCTGGGAGCGGAAAATACCCTTTTCAGGTGATCCCATCAGCCTCGGCTAGGTCCAGGACAATCCGTCCGGACAAAAATCACCGGATCCAGGATTTTGGGAACCTAGCCTTCAACAGTACATTCCGGGGTCCTTATTTAGGTGCATCCGCTGCCCTCGTCTTTCTCTCCTTCGCAGTCATAATCATGTGGATAAGTACTACATCTTCATATTGATTACAGAATAGTTAGATAGGTATATCCCGGCGCGATTCCGTTAAGAAACAAATTCTGCCGAGGTTGTGGCTCGTTGTTTTTCAAACTTCGCAGTTAAACAGTAGGTTCGAGAGCAAGTAAAATCCGCAAAGTGAAATTCCATAAAGACACAACCATAAATGCGTATTACAGCCCGTCAAACCCCGCGAAGGCCGATAACAATAAAGAGAATGTCAGAAAAATCCTTCTGTGGGGAATCATTGCATCTCTGAGTCGGAGGATGAGCAGTGGTCTCAGTCAGAGCAATATAACAAAGCACAAACCTGCAGGAAGCACGTCATACGCGGGGCAGAGGTCCAAGTACTGCAGCGTGACGATGCCGGACTTGGGTCCATCGCGGAAGTCCCTGGGCACTTCGGCGAAAACTATAGCGAGGCCGGCTCTGTTGAGATGGCGGTCAATACGGGATGGGGAGTTGAAAGTAATATATGCTTACTTGAGATGCCAGTCGATGTGGCAATGCGGGGTTATCGGCTATGAGAGAGGATCGGTTGGAATGGGAAAACGGAGGTGAGGGAGGGAATTATACCTCTGAACCGAATGATAACACCGTCGTCCGAGACACCGACGACGTCCCGATGGTGGCCGGGAAGTTGGGTTCAGAAAAAATTCTACGCGGGTCCGATAGAAAATGTACGGGTTCTTGTAGTTGACGCTTTGCACGACGTCGAACGCGTGACCGCTGTAAAGATAATTCAGCGTCAAGACAATAACATGGCGCAGTGAATGACGGACTGAATATGGAACGGATGGGTGATGCCTGCGGTGAAAAGGTTGAAGTTGAACGCCCGGCAAAAACAGGATATGTACCGTGAGCTGCGCCGTGGATGCGGAGCTCGACAACCTCATCCGCCTTTAAATTCAAGATGAACGTGTGTTCAGCTTTGGTGAAGTTCGAGTCGTACGTCCCGCCGTTGATGATGTTGAGAAGAGTGGGGAGAGACGGGGGAGTATAGACGATGTTGTTGATTTGCTAGATCTGGTGAAACGAGTCAGTGAGACGCGAGAGGAGACCGTGAGTATTCAGGGTGTTCACAGTTGCCATTTTTCGGCCCTTTTTTGCTCCATTTTTTGTTGGATTTCATGCAGTATCACACTTGGAAAGCAGTTTTTCCCCTTTTCAACCCTTTTTGCATGTCTAAATTGAAAAGGGGAAAAAAATCCGGTCAAAAACGGCGGGAATACCGAAAAGGGCCGAAAAATGGTAGGAAAAATGGCTGAAAAATGGCAACTGTGAACGACCCTATTCTTACACCGCTGCCAGCCTAAATATTCCTCGGTTAGTCGGTGAAAAAGGCTCAGGGCTGTGGAACTCACTGTGCCGAAGGTGAGGTCGATGACATGGTCTGCCGGGGTAGATCCGCCTGGCGCGACCGGGTTGATTAACGTCTAAGCATATATGAGATCCTACGCTCGAATATTTTGTGAAGAATCAGGAATACCTTGAGCATGTACTCCTGCAGCGGTCCCGGGCGCCCCCACCAGAGTTTGAAGGTTACATTTTTCATCACGGTACAAATTTGGTCCTTCGTCCAATCCTGACATTATATTCCTCCTCCGGAGAACATACAAATGGCACATTGGCCAATGCGACCAGTGCCAGTGGGCCGATGAATGTTGAATGAATGGTCAAGGCTTAGATCTTGAGACACTGGACAGTCCTGGACTTGTCCTGGGCACGGAGGATGCGTATCATCCTCAAGGCAACGCTCGTTGCATTTAAAAGCAGTGTCGAATTTTAGGCGGAATTGGTCCGGAAAAGACTTAGAAAAGACAAGAGGCAATGTTGTGGCTGTGCACCTGACGGCGCTGACAAACACGAACCAACACCGCTCTTCTTCTCCTTTTCAGTTGTCCTCGCCTCCGGTACATCGCGCGTTTGCATTGCGTGGCTCCTCAGTGGCGTGTTGTTGAGGGTTGTACTGGGCAAGTCACACATGCTACTTGCACGGTAACAAGGAAACCCCCACGGCCGTGCTCGCTAAGAGTCGTTATCTCGTGTCAGACTTCGAGTCATTACTCTTCAAGTTTTCACCCGGCCGTGACACTATTTCCACTCATAACTTTGGGTGCCTCAAATACGGCGGTTCTTCCTAATATGGACCCAGCGCGTGAGACGCCATTCGATAACAATTGCTATTTGCGCCATGAAGCAGACATGTGGGATCTTGGCTGTCGAGCGGAGCGCGAACTTCGGGCGCAACAAATATTGGAGGACTTCGGACTTGAAGATGAGATTGGGAAGCTTGTGGACCAGCCTGAGGTACGCTCCGAACTCTCCATAACGTTTATGAGGCGGTATCAGAACGAGTTTGACTTCAGGACTGGTTGGAAATTGGATGTTCTGACTCCGTGCCAGTGGCCATCATGGCTCACTATCCAGCCGGAGAACCCCCTTCTTCCTCTTTAAATACTCCGTCGGACGCCCGAGAGGTAGATTCTCACTTCGAGGGTTCGTCGCACCGGGACTCGAAGGATGGAATCCCCTGGGCAACTTCACCTGTCAGTTCGAGCCGCGAGGCGTATAGCTCTTCTCCCGAAATCTCCGACTGGAAATCTGAGCTCACTGGTCTAAGCGATCAGTGCGACGGTGGTCGTTCTCTAGCCAGTCCATCCACAGATCCACACCTACCCTCTCGGGCGGTAGGCGCTTCGTCATCCGCGGCGTCATCACTAAGATACACAAGAGATTACGTGCCCAAAACTGACGCTAGTAGAAAGCGTAGAGCAGCATCTGGCCCAGAATTTCGGCGGGTCAAAACAGCAGCATCTAGCGCGGATTCCGACATTGGTCCTGCCACCAAAAAAACCCGTGGACGAGAAGGGATCGCTATCCTGCGCCCGTCCCTGAACCTTCTGCCTGAGGGTGCATTCTATGGCCATGGCAGTATACACTGCGGCATCGAGGGCTATACGCACACATGTGGCACCGCGGCCGACCTGCGCCGCCACCGCCAGTCACTCGCGCATTCCGAAAAGAATTATGCATGCCCTGGCTGCCCGAATACCTTCACACGGGACGACGCACTGAAGCGCCACCTGAGTCGCCACCCACGTTGCAAGGAACCGCGCATGTCGGAGCTGCGAGATCTGTTTCTTGTCTCGTCGGCTGCGATGGAGGCAAAGGCGAATAGCGTGGCTAATGCAAGCTTGTGTGTTGCCAGTCTCTCTTGATTTTTCAAAGGTCTTACCGTGCGATGGATTCAGGACAGCGTTATTTAATGCCTTTCTGTCAGAGTCGAAAGCGCGGTTTTCGAAGAAGGGAACCAAGAAACGACCCAAGTGTTGACTTGAGAGTCGATGTGTTCACAGTCGGACAAACTTTCATTGCGGTCTTCTGTAAAATGTACATAATGATCCCTATCCCTTACCCTGCAGTACATCTAGTCCATTTTTGGTACACTTTGATGATACTTGGAAAGTTCATTTCTGGTGACAGGCCCAACTTCAAATTCATTGCTCGTCCAAGTTTGAATTTTCAACATCGGAAGCGTAATTGAGTAAAAAACTACAAGGGTATATAAAAAGCCGATCATCCGAGAATTTACTCTATCATTCCCGCCTTCGACAACTCGCGCTGAGCTTGGGCGAGGCGGTCCACCGCGGGCCCGTGCTCCCCGCGTTTGTCATCAAATTCGGCGAGTCGTAGGAGGCACTCGGCTTTTCCACGGTAAATATCCATGTGGGTGAAATCTTTCAGCGCAACCTGAAATAGTGCACTCGAAGTTTCATTGTCCCCGTCCGCCCGGAAAACATCCCCCAACAACAGGAGCGCCCAGCTGACGATAGATGCGCTTCCCGTAGTCTTTCCATGGGCGAGACCCACCATTGCCCAGCGAGTGGCCGAGCGCACATCATGCGACATCAAGGTGATGTCTCCCAATTTAAGCACGCACGCGGAGAAAAAGTCTGCGGCTTCCCCACGGAAAGCGCGCACACATTTTTCGTACATCTCCACCGCCTCCAGCGTTCGACCCTGGGCAAAGAATAGGTCTGCGACGACCTTGTCACATACGGGGAACCCGCGTAGATATCCACGAGAGGCGAAAATCTGTCGAGGGATTTCAAGAGCGGCCAGAACGTCGGCCTCGGAGCGCAGCGTGCCGCGAGTGACGTCGATGGACGCGATGGCGGCAAGCGAGTTGCCGTGAAAGAGCGCAAATTTGTCTCGAGATGACTGGCTCAAAATGAATTCGTGTGCTCTCCGCGACTCCGCATATGCAGTCTTATGGAGATGGATGTCCGCTTCGAAGTCGCGCGCAGTCATTCCGACCACTGTGCCTTCGAGACCGGTGGCGATCATCAGCTGTCGCACACGATCGCAAATGTCGATTGCCTGCGTGAAGTTGCCGAGCGAGACCCAAGACTGCGCTTCTTCCTCCAAAGCTTCAGTTTCTCGGGGGAAGTTTCCCAGTCGCCGGGCGAATGACTGAGCTCTGCGAGCCAGTGACAGCGCCTCGCGAAATTTACCCTTCATTCGCAAGATTGTAGACATAATGCAAAGGGCGCGGTTCCGGAGGAAATTATCGTCTGCAGTATCCGCCAACGACAGAGAGATGTCGGCGTGTAAGGATGTTTTTTGGATATCACCGAGACGGAGATAGTACAACGCTGCACTGGTCTGCAGAAGAGCTGTACAAGGAAGAAAAAGATCAGTCCCGAGAAATCATGGAATGAAATAATAACAGACCCTCTCCCGGGAGATCGTCTGCCAGTTGAAAGTATCTGCAGCCTTGCGCAATCATATCCGGGGCGTCCGATGCAGCGATAGGTTTGTGCCTACCCTGATTGATAAGAGCCCGGATGTGATACCCGCGCAGTTGATTGTCGTCTACGCGTTCTATGTGCGTGCCGATATCCATCATTAAGGGCAAATGAATTCCGTAAGTGCGACCGGTGAAATTGTTTAGGTGGAAAATTCCGTGTATGACCTCCTTCAGATCAGGCGCTCCAACTTCGAGTCCGTACCCCAGGATGCTAGTCATATTGCCCACGTTTCCCGTCAGCCGGGGCACCAGGTCTCCTGAAGGCATCTGGTACGTCCTCCAGAGCATGAGAAGTTCATCCCAGTGCAATCGAAGCTGACGAACGACTGCGTACGACGGGGGATGTATTTTTCGGATGAGCTCGCGTACGGGTGCCAGAACCTTCAGTCGTCCAGCCTCGATGTATGCGAGAGACGTGCGGAGTAATGTGCTTTGGCATCGTCGAAGGTCCGGAATTGGACAAGAACTGTTAAGCAGGTCGACGTCCAAGATGCCGTCGGGAAGTAATGAGAGAAGACTGAGAAGCTGGAGGGCACCGGGGCATGATGCCATGCGGGGGCTGGAAAGCGACAGGCGAAGGGAAGTTTCGAGGTTGGTTTCTTTAGTGGAGCCGTCAGAAAGGAGGGATACATTTTCCTTCTTCCATCGCGACAAAACAGTTTGGCAGCCGTCGAACGCGGCGACAGTGGCCATCAGGGTGACCGCGAGCGGCAGGTTTCCAGTGAGGGCCAGCAGTTCAGCTACATGCGGAGCCTCCTGATCGCTATCGGCGTCGGCGATATCCACGAAGGTATTACGTGCCGCCTCAGCACTCAGAGGGCTAAGCGCACGGATGAATGGGCGAGTCCAACGAGTCTTTAAAGGGCGTTCTTGGCCCCTCATAGTCACCTGGAAGCAGCGAATAAGTCGCAACCACAGATCTCTAGAGGGAGGGGGACTCACCAAAAGGGCAAGATGGGGAAGCTCAGTCAGGACCGAAAGAAAATCCTCGACCTTGCCCCGTGTTGAAATTGGCTCCCAGGGGGTTTCAAAGTTATCCAGGATCAACAGGAAACTGGACTTTGCGGCCAAGTGAATAACGATGGTCCTGGACAATCTCTCCGGTAGTTCCAGCCCGAGGGCGGCGGCGACGACCAGTTCCAAGTCCTCCACAGACCCTGCGGAATCGCATGAAACGAAGCATCGTTCTCGATATTTAGCGATGATTTCTGGGTGGTACAACGCCGACTTCGCCAAGCAGGTTTTTCCGACTCCCCCTGGACCGAGAATAGCTACCCTCGGAGAGTCCTGCAGGAGGAGGTCAGTCACATCTTGCAACTCGGAGTCGCGGCCGTGAAATATCTGCGGCGCTGATGGAAGCAATAACGACACAGTACTGGAACTCGTTGTCAAAACATCGTGGAATACGGTGGTAGGTATCTCACCTTCCATGCAAGCCCTGTGAAAAAAAAAAAAGTCGTTGAGTTGGACGTTTCCGTCAATAAAATCGAAACTCACTATCGAACTGCTGATGGACCCCTGATTGAACGAATAATCTTCCGCGATAAGTTCCAGCAACTTCTGATGTTTGCGTTCTCTCGCAGCTTTTATCTCTGCGAGGTCCCCAACGGCCCCGAGAGTGGTCGTAACCTATATCGTTGTGAGCGCGTGCCGTACCACATTCTCAGAAGGGTCTTACCGAGAATGCGTCTAATGCCTGAGCTAATCCCGCCTTGCAATCCTCGAGTTGTGCCGTATTTTCTTGCTGCCGGAAGAATCGCTTGAGCATGCCCATCTCTTGCTGCGTTCGCATAAAAGATTCTATCTTCTGCAACGTCCTGAATAAAGCTATTCAGATGGGGGACTACTACGATGAACAGACACGTACTCAGCAAACCGCCCCATAGCATAAAGGAGCCTTGGCGCAAGGGTGACGCTGGTGTCGGTGCACAACTCGATGATAATGCCCAACAGTTGGTCCATTTGCTCAATCAGAATGGCGCATTGGTCCCTGTTAGTCCTCACGGACTAGGAGAATCGCTCAGTCGGTAAACATGAGGTGCACAGCCGGACGTGCCTGAGCTGTCTGTAAAATCAAAAGAGCCACACCGGCGACCACTTTCAAGTACGGAGTTCTGCTGATTTCACTGAGCTTCCTGAGAGTGTCCGCAGCGACCGTCGCATGGTGAACGGAGGTGGTTGTGATGCCTGTCGATGGTTCGGGCATGGCTAAGCGAATCGCGTGGCCCTTGTGCTATTTCTTCCAGGGAACTCCTACGACGCGATCCTAGGCACGATACAGAAGTTGACGCGCGGATTCACGCCAGAAATCAACCAAGTTGTGCTGTGCGAGGTCAGGTCGAGTCCGACGTGGATGTGAGAGGCAGAAGAGAGGCTGACGAGCGCTATGGTCGGATACTTACTAATTACCGGAGAAGCAGATTGGCGCCGCATGGACATCATATACACAACTTGCGACAATACGCCACCCTACGTCACCCAAGCTCCCAAGGGCTTCAACCTACATAGCTCACGGCTGACTGGCATCGTTATTCCTGGAAACGTGCGCGTCATTTTCATTTTGCAAAATAGAATGCTGCGTCGATACTCGAGAGTCGATAATACCGTGCTCAAAATTCAAGATTCGCCGTTTTTCTAATTATAAAGCTGACGGTAGATTGCAATGGAAGCTGTTATCATTTTACGTCTGACAGGCCATTCACAGCAACGCTCTATTCCTGGTCTGTTCACAATACGAGAGCGAATTTGTGCGTGAAATCGACAGAAGTTGTTAGACTCGTTATTGGACCATTGGACTGAGACGAGCGTTTCCTGGTTTGGAGGAGTCCCAATTACCAAGCAGATCGCACCGCAGAACACGAGTGACTGTAATGATGCAACAGCAATCAGGACGGAATAAGAACCAGATAGAACACAATGGTGTGAAGACACATGAAGTGCTCCGTGAGGAGAGTACCTTGAATTCGGGCTGAGCCAAGTGACTCGGTGCCAACCAGAGCTAGGGAAAGTCCTGGGCGAGCGATGGTCCAAGGCAATCAGTTCACATTAATATACCCAACTTCGGCGGGATCTGCGCCAACAACGACATACAGGTGACTGTAAGTGAAAGCTCTGCATCACCGTGTCATCTCTCGCAGATAAAAAGCCAGCACTTAGAGGCGCCTACAACAGGGTTAGCTTCCTAACCCCGCTAGAATCCGTCGGATGCCAAGCACCAAAGATCTTCTGAAAGAAAAGACCACGAATGAGTCAGGGATGCGAGGGGGGCCAAGGCGACCGACATTCCGAGAATAGCCCAGATACTCGCTCCTGTGATGACGGCACAGCAAGTTTGAACGTTGATAGGACCGTAAATATCGGCCAGGTAGTTCTCGGCGACACGCCCGAATGCACTTGAGCCGTTCATGATCGCGATCTTGAGACGAAGTATAAGCATAAGCTACACTTCGGTTTCAGGGCGGGGACGGATGTCCGAATAAAAGGCTAGGCTGCTGCCGATTGAGTGCTGGGAGGCAAACAGCTGGATATAAATGACCGGAGAGGATGAACCGCTCTCCCAAATGTATATGTGAGCGATGTAAGATTCAATGGCCGCCGATGCGACAAAGAACTGAGAAACCTTGGGAAGAGGCTGCTCCAAAAATCTAGGTGACATGGAAATGTCCATGATCGAATAGTCTACCTCGAGCGCATACGGTATCATGAGCTGAAAGCTTCATATCCATCTGCGGGGGTTGGAGCAGACGGCTGGGAAGGAAGGGTGCAGAAATCCGTACGCGATAACTGCTCGGAGGATGATCCGGCAAATATTCGACCACAAAATTTTGTGGGTTGATGCGCCTGAGACGAAGAAAAGGATCGACGTCCAAGCTTGTCTCGCTGATTGGGCGGGACCACAAGTGCAGAAAGTCAAACGCGGCCCGTGTGAGAGCCCGTGTTACAATTTTTGCCGTTTGTGGAGGGTTTGGCCGCGGAAGCATCCATTTCCGTTGTATCTGGAATCTGTCAAGGACTTGAAGCCGCACCACGCGTTTGATTGAAATGTAGGAGCTTCTGGGGTGACGAGTAGCTGAGCATCTAGAGGATGCGCGCTGAGCACTTGTGGAAACAGGAAGCACGCGAGTGCATCGGAGAGCAGAAGTGAACAGGAGTAGAAAGACACAGGAGCACAGCTTTTTCTTGTTTGGATCTGCTTGGACACGTTGTCGCGAGTTTAGTCCCACAGCCTCGGATTTAGTCGCGCCATGTTCAATTCCAGTCTGCCACGAGGTTGCGTGGCGGCAGCGCTCTGCAGTGCGCTTGGATACTCCTTTGAATGGATGCCATCAATCCTGTGACAGCCTTGGGTGAGAACCGTGCTTTGGCTCGTACAGAACTTCAAAATCTGCAGCCAACTTGGAATTTTCAACAGGCCCTGTTCAACCTCCAATGCTAATAGGTTGTAACTTAGGCTATGAGGTGGGTTTAAGGCCCTTACATTTTACATCCAGTCTCCCCGCTCTCGTCCTAATATCCATCCGGGTCATTAAACCAACAGATCATCAGGCTTACGCCCGCATTTGACGCCGTGTAATTCTCGAAATGGAATGGCGACGGTGCAGCCCAGAGCTCGGAAGATAACTCAGCGAGAAGCAGTGTTTCTCGCACCTAAATTCAAATGTGTCGTTCCAATTACTGAGACCATACTATCCCCCCCGAGGAGTTCGGGCACTTGAGCGGAAACAATGAATATCCGTTTCTAGGGGGTTTCACAGGAATCCGAATAAACAGATTGACTGAAATCGGTCTTTTACATAGCATAAACATGAAGTTTTGACCCGAACCGCCCATTTCCCGTCGAATAATACTAAATGTTTTGTTAAGTCTTGTTGTCGTAGTAGATAAACATTAAAATGTGATTCTCACAGGCACAGTTCACAGCATCCCCCCCAAGTTCCACACGGAGATCCATATATATCTTATCTAACTCCGATATGTACCAGAAGTCCAGGACTTACCTAGAAAAATGCCATTTTTGTCGGTGCACAACCTATTGAAATAGGCAATTTTGGCAGGGAAAACTGACATTTTTAGCTATTGCGAGAGCTGTATGGCACTTACAGGCCTGAAATTTTGCATGAACATAATTATATGGTAGAGGCATATTCTGAACACGTCCTGGCATGTTTATGCTCATCTCATGGGTATGACTTCAGGGAAAATAGGGGGAAATCGCAAATTCCCCAACTTCTTAATTATTAAACAAATAGTTAGGGCGCATAACAGTCAGATTTTTAACACACATGTCATAGACCCTATATTAAGGAATGCATGAAGACAAAAATCTCGGAAATCGGTTCAGTAATGACTGAAATATCCTTGTTTGTCCGAGAAGTAGGTAAGTCCGGACCGGCGGGGGGTGCGCAGGATTTGATATTTACCGTGGTAGTGGAACGGCGATTTCTTTCCGCCGGCAGTACTTATGTCACTGTGGTTGTGATTATGAGACACGTGCCCGACTTTATATTTTAATACTTCAGCTGTGCAAGACATTCCCTGATGGCATTCGATAGACTAGACTACAATAACATAATTTATCTCTTCAGACTTCTAATTTATTCTTGTTGTTTTTTTTACTTAATCTCTGTTTGATTGAAATTAATTGAAAGGCCTCTGAAATTCCTGGGTACGACAGATACTCCCCTCGCCTTGCACCCTCATGCCGTATTCCGGTACGACGACGTTCTAAGTGGTCGCTGGTTTCTACCGTGATGGACAGTGCTTTGCGGGGAACGTTCATCCTCAATTAGCGTGCGATGACAAATGGCAGTTAGCGCTTGGTTAGCGCAATACATTGGTTTTTAATCAGATTCGGTGATTGATTTTGCGCTGTATAGAAGACTGATATTGAGTTGACCTCACTCGTTCGACATTCTTCCAAACGCCCAGATGCGTCATAAGATGATCATGTCGGAAGAATGCCATAACCCCAACCGTTGATGCCGAGGTACAACGTACTTCCTTGCAATCTTTGCTTCCAAAATAACCTCTCCGCAGTGGACGTCTGCGGCGCTCGACAAGGTGCATCAGTTTGGCTCGAAGCACAAGTTAACTACGGATTTATCTCTGTGATTGATGCCGCCGCCAGGAAGGCCACATTCGAAGTTGTAGCTACAAATCACGATAGGGGCTACGCTCCGTTGTACATCTCCGCGTGTTTGTGGCTTCCCATGAATCAGTTGAACGACCATTTCGGGAGCTCCTCACCAAGCACGACCCTGATCTGATGAAACACCGAAACATAGTTCAGCAGGGGCAGCGGAACTCTTCCCATGGAAAAGTTCAATGATACATCCATCCGAGCTTATTTCCTTCGAATTTCAACGGGGCCGCATTTTGCGGCTCGCCTGCCACGTATTGCCGCGGCCAAAATATATAACTCCACCTGTATCAATGCAACACTCGTCTCCACGCGATACATCGGGGAATGAACATTGAATTCTCTCACATTATATTTTTGGCCACTCCGCGAGCTTGTTGGACTATGTTGGTTCAATGATGAATGCACGGCGGGGCCCCGCGTGCCAGGGATCTACCTATGTAGCGGGTGCAACTAAGTAGCGCAATTCAGTTTAATTCTATGCAACGTTGTGGCGACAGAGGCGTCCCATCTCGAAGCATAATTGAGTGGTCAGACGTCTCTTACGATCATTTTCCCCGACGTATCAGTGACCAAATATATTGTACGAATTTCCCACACAGCTGCCGAAGTCCTTCGTGGCGGAGGCAACCTAGCCATCAAGAGATGTAGATTTCTGTCACGGTGACTCACCGCGATTTCTTCTTCCTCCGAGCAGGCTCACGGGATATAGCACATATCGCCCGTGGATGATACAGACGTGATAGTTCAGGCCCCACCGGCGCTCGCTGCATGAAGTGGTTGAAAGATGTTAGATCGGACATAGAGATACAGCTTCCAGATTGCCAACGGCTAACAGTCATTGACAGACGTTCTCTAATAAATATTACTAATAGACATTCCCGCGCAGGTAGGTCTGCTACTTCAGATCACAGGCGTGCACGGAAACAACACTGAGGGTTGGCATTGTTAAATGGGTCGCACACCGAAACTGCTGAGTTAAATATTGTGTACACGGGAAAATACAGGACATATTTCCATCGGTAAAAGCAAATGAGAGTGAGTTGGGCTCTGCCCCAATGGTTTCAGACGTCGTGTTCAAACCGCTTTCCGTCCCCCAGCCCCAGGCGCCTGCGAATAGATGGTCAGAAACGTAATGTAATGAATGAACACTTACATATCGTCGTGCCGAACTTCGTTGACGGTGGACACGGTGACGCCGCTGGTGAGGTGCTTGCTGTTAGGCTGGAAACTGGGCATGGAAATTTGCTCTACGACCGTACCCCCGCGCATGTTGACGGCGCGCTGGCGCGTGTTGAGCCTGATGGGCAGGTGGGGTCAGAGATGGTGCATCTAGATGGGGGATGACTTACATCGCGAGCATGCTGTTCATGTAAACTGAAGTTCAAGTCAGCCAAGAAAGCAAGAGGCAGGAAAGGTGCAGTGGCTCACATTTGTCGCTGAGGAGGAGCGCCAGCATGAAATAGAATGTGCCCGGCTGCGTGACAAACTGGAGGGATACGTCTGAGCGACAGGCAAGTCCGAAGGGTGGGGCTCACCAATATTATGTTCAATGCGGCGAAGAGCATGGTGAAGAGCCCGCGGTTAATGGCCGTGATAATGAGAAAATTCAATATTTTATTGGTCCTGCGGGAAGGAGAGAGAGCGGAAGGAAAGGGGGAGAGAGGTCAGGAAAGGGCGGGGGTGTTTTGGAATGGCCACGCACGACTGAATTCCCGTCCGGCTGCTGTTCAACCGCCACCAGAGCCCCGCCGTGATCAACAAGTCGGCAGCGAATGCAAAAGCTGCTTGAAGGTTGCTGGTAACCTGATGGGGAGCACATTGAGCCATGAACCGACCTGATGCACAGAAGGAACATACACTTGTCTGAGCAAGATCGCTGTACTGTCCTATCCGGATACTGGACAGCATGGGTTAGTAGATGAGCAAGTTATCAATATAAGAGTGCTAACGCAAGTACGACTTGGCCTGTTGGAAGAACTGTGAGCTTCAAAATCCACATTTCAACAGATGCGTACCGATCCCAGCACCTGTAACAAAATACATATTAAATCATGTAAAATGGTGAGTCTGATGCAGTGCTCACCCAATGCAACGATAGAGAGCAGCAAGATAACCACAGGGAGGATGATAGTTTGCCTATGCACTAGTAAAATAGTCAACATCATCAGACACAGCGCTGCCCGCATCCGCTCACATTGGTAGATAGCGCGAGCGAAATGCGCCTGGGCTATAAACGTCGACAGGTACTGCATCGGCGATCAGTCAGTCTGCATTGTAATTTGTATATTGAACACTATTACCAATGCGGTCAGCTGCAACATGGCCTGCCTATATTATGGGTTGTGAGATTGGAACTCATCCAGCATGCATCTCTCCCGTACCAACTGATCCTGTTTATATTTTGAAAGCTGCCGAAGCCAACAATCAACCAATCATAGACCGTGGCGAATGCTGCGCCCATTTGAATTGATTCGACGATACTGCCACAGACGTCAGTGAGCATTAAGAGCGCTCAGATAAATTCCGACACACAGCATGGCGAGGACCTAGCTGCCCCGGTTAAAGAGATTCAATGCTTACAAGAAATTAAAAGGCTCACTGTTCCCTTGACCGTCCAGCTATCTGTGTGGTACCAGACAAAGTACCTGTCCGCTCGAGTTAGCCCTTACATCGTCTGATGCCCGTGTCGCAACGTACAGGAAGGTTTGGAGCATCCCCATCCCCTGCAAGCTGCATCGCTACGTTAATGGTGGCCTCCCACCTGTTTTACAGGACCTACATGGCTTGCAAGAACATCGAGGTCAACCATATGCCGACTGTAGGACCAAGGATTTGACCAGTGCTTTCCATTTCGAGTATCGAGGAGGAGGAAATACACCAAGATAAAGTCGACGAGAGCAAACCAAAGTATTGAGTCGAGAGAACCTTAGAATGCACAGACGGTTCTTTAAATTGGGGAGACTAAATAGCGGCCATCAGACTCGGAGGACCAGGTTCACGAGGAGGAGTGTCGCGGATCCCACGAGCTTTCACAACGGCGGAGAATGTTCTCGGCTTGATATCCCCAAATTGAAACATACACCCACCTCCGTCCACCAGGGAGGACCCCGAATGCAGGTCGGCCGGAAGCTACTGAAGCGAGAGTCCCCATCGTTGAATTCGGTGAATACACATCATGATCATTGTACCTAACTCTGATGAAAGTGCAATTCTAGTTGTCATTTGGTTGCGTATGAATTAATTCCAGTCTTCCTTGTTCATTGGTCCGGCCGGCTTCAAGTCTTCTTTCTTTCCGGAGACAGACCGCGACGCCCAAGCTCGACTCACTCAATAGATTTCCACGTTACCATATCAATCACGCAAGATGGAAGCGAGCACAACTGCTCGGAACTTGCACGGATAAGATGCGCAGATTGTGGGGCGAGAAGTTGCCGCAACTGCAGATGCCGCCTGAGGCCGCGGGATGATTGGCGAGATTAGCCGAGATTGATTTGGTTCGAATGGGGGTTGAAGTTCCCACAATTATATCTGCGCGGTTAGCTCGGGTTTAGCACGGCGGCGATGGACTTGCTTGTATATGTATATATATCAGAGCTCCCTCGATGTGGGTGTCCAGTCTCAGACCAGGACGCACCGCACCATGGAATCCATCCCGACTCTTCGACTTCTTGCCAACGTGATCACCGACGCGGTGAACACAATGGAACGCGTTTATGGAAAAGCTGGGATGTCTCTGCCGTCCTTGGATGAGCCATTCAACCCCCAGGATCCCGCCGAGGCTCTTCGCCAAGATGCTGAAGTCTCTGCGGCAGTCAAGAATATCGTGGCTGCGTCCGCCCAGATCAGTGCAACCGTATGCGATCCAGTTCGAGTCGCCATAAATACCTCCAATTTCGTGAGTCTTTGGCTGTGAGACCCCCAGGCTCCACTGAATGAACTCCAGTTCCACGTCTCTTCCTGCCTCTTGGCGGCATCAGAGCTCAATGTCGCCGAGATCCTGCATGAGGCTGGTCCGAAGGTACAACATCTGAAACCGTTGTTCAAATAGTGGTTTTACGTTGACCATCCAGGGTGTCGATGCAAAAACGATAGCCGCACCGAGCAAGGTGGACCCAGGTTTAATGGGTGAGTGCCAACGAGATTATATGATTCACCCAATTAATCTGTTGTAAAGCGAGAATTCTTCGACTCCTTGCAACACACCACATTTTCCGGGAAGTATCACCAGGAGTATTTTCCAACAACCGCGTGTCCTCGACGTTGGACAAAGGGAAACCAGCTAGTGTCCTCTACGCCAAGTATGTGCTATTCCTTTTCGCTCATACCAAATTATTCAAATTTCAAAGTCCCGAAGAAAGGTTCACCGGTTCTTCTGGAGTGGCGGCGCTTGTGGAACACACGTAAGCTTTCCAGTCATCTATAACCATTCGATTGTTGATCTGTTACCCAGGGCCGGTCTATGTGGAAAGAGCGGGGCATACCTCTCGGATTCCTTGCTGGCTCCAACCGACAAACTTCCATTCAACCTTGCACACGGAACGGACGATCCAATGTTTGGGTGGATGCAGCGCGCGGAGAACCGCCATAATGTTACCCGCTTTGCGGTGGCGATGCAAGGTACTGCGGCGTCCGAGCCGTCAGAGGTGATATTCCAAGGCGGGTTGCATTGATTCTGCTGTAAATTATCTCTAATATCAGCGAATAGGGTTTGATTGGAGTCTCCTTCCCAGCGGGGCGACCATTGTTGATGTTGGTGGAGGCATCGGACACTCAACTCTGACAATTGCGAAGAGATATCCCGAGCTACGCATAATCAACCAGGATCTTGGCCCTACGCTGGAGGTATCCAAAGGGGTAATTCCACACACTCGTTTCCTCCGATATCTTCTGAAACTGATTTACAGTACTGGAACGAACACTTCCCAGAACATGTCAGCGCGCAAAAGTCCGAATTCCAAGGTAAAGCCCTTCTGCACAATTTAATTAGAGGTTTATAGATTTTCGATAGTGCACGACTTCTTCACACCCCAGCCCGTGAAGGATGCCGGGGTCTTCCTGTTGAGATACATTCTCCACGACTGGCCCGACGCACGGGTCGCAACCATCCTCGGACATCTTCGCGCCGCCGCTCTGCCTACTACAAAACTGGTCATCATCGAGAAAATTCAGCCCTTCGCGGCGCCTGAAGAATTGGGGGGTTCCAAGATGCAAGATATTCCCGGGGCCGCCCGTCCAACCGCAGAACCGCCGTTGTTGCCGAACTGGGGAGCCGCGACAGCCGACCTTTATATGTACGATATGACTGTGAGTGACCTTTTTCATCAAGTGGCTTTGAGATATTAACTTGGTTCTTCAGATGCACGTCATGCTTGGTGGAGTCGAGCGCACCGTCGAGGGATTTTACGATGTTCTGGCGCAATCGGGTTGGAAACTGGTGCGGGTTTATGACTGTCAAGGCTCTCAGTTGAGTCACCTCGTTGCCGTTCCCATATAGCGGTGTGGTTATTCTCCGCACTTTCCCTTGTATAACTGTATTTCGAGCTTCTTCTGTCTACGTTGGGTTCCTGTTATTATTTATATGTGCAATATATGACTGGATTTGTGACTTTGCTTTTCGAGTGCCGATTCATGTGCAGACCACATAATTCCGTGGACCATCGCCAAGTAACGAAGGGTTTTGAACATTCAACGACCCAAGATCAGCGGTTAATACCGGAAAGTCATCCATTAACTACACATATATATCTGCCTGAAGGTAGAATAGCCTCCCGGTGTCGTCATGAAACCCACTGTTTAGATTCCGGGGTTGTGGAAGCACGAAGTACAGATTCCAACAAAATTTATGGCATTCACAATTTGTAGATAAAAAGACAGACTCTATCGTTTCGAGACTGAGAAAGGGCATCTAGAATGGAACCGCGACGATGTGGCTCAATGGCGACGGGGGGCAATGGTGAATCTGTACCAACTTCCACCCTGCTTGTTCCAGGATATCAATATATCCGTCGACTGTCCTCTCAACGCCGCCGAGCATGTCGTGCATCTATGTAATGTCAAGCTATTGTTCAATTTGTTGAGGCATCAATCGACTGGACTCACAGTCAAGTCATACATATAAATCTCGGCCGACGCGATCCCCCAGTTCGCTAGCAAGGGGTACGGTGCAGACGGACGAGCGGCACCAGGTATTTTATGGTCCAATTCGCCACCAGATGCTACTGGAACTATTTTCTCAATCAAAACAAGGTTAGTAGCCGGCGTCGCGGCATTCCGGAGGTGTCTAAGAATGGAGATGGCCTGCGCGTTTGTCCAGTCGTGGATTATGTATCTCATGAGGAACACGGCTGCATCAGTGACAGGCTGGGGCGTGAAAAAATCGTGAACTTGGTTGTATCATCAGTTTCCTATGCAATGTATCCTTTTTGGATTCGACTCGCCTTGAAATTCAACCAGTTTATTGTCGACGTGGGCAGGAAAATGTTGTTGCCAATGCTGTAGCCAAATTGCCATGAACGAAAATTCTGATGGTTGGTTTCTGTACTCACAGCTTTCGATAGCTCGATGGCGGGGCCAAGATCTTGGTTGATTATGCGTAGTTTCGGGTGTTTTAGTGCGATTGCCAGAGAGGCGTGTCCGATCCCTCCACCAACATCGACAACGATACCTCCGCTGGGCAACAGACTCCAGTCGAAACCTATTGAGAGAGTCAGTTACATGAGCGCTGACTGAAGATTGCCTTTCAGCTTGCCTTGCAAAATCGTCTCGGGTGGGTCTGAGGCTGCTGTGCCGTGCATTGCGACTGCAAATCGTTTTCGATTATAAGTATTCTCGGGCCGCTGCATGACTTTGAACATTGGCTCATCGGTGCCAAATCCGAGATTGTACGGAAGTTTCTGTTCGTCTGGATGAAGCAGAGTGTCGGCGAGGAACGTCGATGCCCTGAATGTATTCTCGGCACTAAATAGCGTAAGTTGGATTTAAATAATCTGGTATTAACGGAACTTACGCGCTTTCGGCGAGGGCTGCGACTCCCGACGTTCCAGTCAGTCTATCTTCTCGGCTGGGAAAGTGCTAGTCAACGCGGTGAATGCCGTAGAGATCGCGGGTCATTCACTTTTTGAACAGTATATTCGAAGGCTTCCCCTTGTCGAGGGTTGAGGATAGTCTGTTGTTGGCGAATACACCTGGGGATATCTCACGAAAGATGTGATGGGTGGCCAAGAGGCGAAGAATCCGCGCTTCACAACTCAAATTATTTTCAACTCCACACTTTACGGATAGCTTACCGATTAAATCTGGGTTAGTGCGACTGGGCGCTGCTATCTCTTTCGCGTGGACACCCTGTAAAGAGATCTCAGAACGTGGCAAAATCATGAAAGGAACATCAAACCTGTGGTCCCGCCTCGCGCAGAATCTCAACGACATTGATCTCCGATGCGGCACGGAGACAGGAAGAAATGTGAAACTGCAGATTTTGTCAGAAGAATTGACTCGACTCTGAGATGGGCGCGCTTACTGCAAAAGCGCTGTTTATAGTCATCGTTACTGGATCACATACGGCTGCCGTAATTTGGGCCGCTGCAGCCATGATATTCTTGACCGCGCCCGTCACCTCAGGGGTTTGTCTCAAGGCCTCCCCTGGATCGTGTCGTTGATACGGCTCGTCAAGAGACGGCAGAGGAATCCCCGCTCCAGTATACACCCGTTCCATGGTGTCCACTGCCTCAGTGATTATGTTCGCAAGAAGCCGGAGGGTGGAGATTGGCTGCATGTTACCAGGGGAGGTGACTGAGATGGTCGTGGTGCGCGGGCTAACCTTATACACACAATTCGACTTCAAACTGCATGCGAACAACGACCATCTTCCGGACACAAATCGAGCCGTTACGCAACTGAGACACGGTCTCGCCGGTGGATTATTGACTGCGTGAAGGGCTGTCGCATGTTCTCGAGGGTCGCCAGCGAATCAGACAAGCTATCAGATGTTGATTGAACGGGTGGGAGCATGTGCAACAGGAGGTTCTGGTTCTATGAGTCAATTCACAAAATGCTAAACCCGATGCCTCCACAAGCTACTCCGCGTCGGTAGTGGCCAGAATGAGCGCAAGAGCTTCCTCGGATCGCGGTCTGATAGAACACTGGAAAGGAAGCGGCTGCCTAGAATCACGATCAGTAGTTGCAGCAATTATTCCAGAGGCGCCGAACGCACACCACCAGGCTTGGGAAATATTCGTAGGTGGGTTCGAGTGTGTTCCCACCCTCGTCAACAGCCTTCTTGATATCGAAGGTCGCCAGTATGGAGGCAATTGATATCCAGATTGACAATGCGGCCATGTGACGTCCGGGACAAATCCTGGAGTGTCAAGGTCTGAGGTCATCTCACACAAAACAACGTAGCGCCCATACCGTCGACCGAATCCATAAACGATTTCTGGGCTAGGGCTTTGCATATCGGGGTTGAGTTTACCATTTAGCAGGTAGCGTTCGGGCTTGAATGCGTATGGGTCCTCGTACACGGCCTATGATGCATCAGAATCGAAGTAGCACCGATTGGTGGTCAAGTACCTCGTCGTGGAGAATAGCACTGAATATACATATGTCAGTGCGGAATATCAGAATGTGCGCGGGTGTCAATCTTACTGCGTATTCGGCACGATGATAGAACCCGCCGGCAGCCGATAACCCCGATATTCATCTTCGCTCGCCACGAAATGCGGAATAGCTGTTAAGAAGTTAAATATAATCCATGGCATCTGGTGCATAAAAACAGACCGATTGGCGTTGGGTTTATCCATCGAAAAACTTCTTTGATGAGAGCGGAGACGTACGGCAATGACGGCTCGTCTTCGAAATCGGGGAGACGACTCTGCCCGACGACGGAATCGATTTCCATCTGGGCCATCCTCTGAGCTTCTGGGTTCGAAATCATCGCCAGGAAGAAGGTGCTGAGTGCAGAGACCGTCGTTCCGGTGCCCGCGGTATACATTGTACCTGGAGAGTATGAGTAAAATAGTCCGGAGTGGTCTTAAAAGGACGCGTACGCGCTGTGGCCTGTATAAGATGTTCCAGATAATCCCTATTGTCAGATTGTTCGATTGAGGCCAAAGCCTCCCGGACGTAGCAATGTGGAGCAGTTCCAATGGCCTACAGAAGATTGAAAGGATGTCCATATACGAGTACGCGCGCACTTACAATGTTGTGTTTCGCTTCTGCATATGGCTCCTCCATCATGCGGTCTGCTAATTTACCCCATTCTCTAGCTTTGCGCTTAAACCCCGCGCCAGGGAGCCAATCGGGCACATGTTTAAGGATTGGAAAGGCGTCCTAGACTTGGGGTCGAACACATCATGGCAGTAGAGCGTGCGTGGGACTCACAACCAGGAATCTTCCCGGAACGAGGGCTGTCATTAATCCTTGAACAGCTCTGTCTGCCAACGAAATGTATGGGTCGTTGGCTGGAAGAATCTGTATCCCATAGGCCACCGACATGATGATTTTACCGGCCATGCTATAAAACGATCAGTGGGTGAGATAAAAACGCATCCAAGTGTGCGCACTGTCTTAGATGGTGCAGAAAGTCGTCTGGTTGTTTCACCATACGTCGGAGAAGGTCATGAGTGCCGTCGCGCAGTTTCGGGCGAAAATTTTGAACAGCTACAGAGTTGAATTGTTCGTGGAACAATCGTCGGTGCGTACGCCTAGCAAAAAGGTTGTTATTCAGGAAGGCGGAGACTTGAAGTTGAATACGAACCACCGATCCCCTGAGGGGTGGAAGCAGAGTCAATTAAACGTATGTAGTTGAACTCGAATCATACCGTATTTCATAAACGCTAGAGACATTAGATATTAACTTCGAGAATGCGATGCCACAATATTGCTCACCCAAGCCCAGTGACCAGCACATTAATTCATTTACCATTGGAAGTCGTGGTCTATATTGTACGTCAAGTTGTGGGATACCCGCCAAAGAAGACGAAAAAGTCACCTGTCAGAATATGTGGATGCTCTTTTATCAAGTAGGTCCTCAACGGCCTCGAGCGAGGAAAGGACAATTATAGACTTTCCAGCAACATTCAAGTGGAGGATATCACTATCTGTAGAGCATATTTAGTGAATATTAGCACCCAAGTGTCCGCGACGGACCGTATCTCTTGCTCCATTCCGTATAGGTCACCCACTCGAAAGTCGACGGAATGTCGAACAGATTTCCCACCAGAGGCAATTTCCTTGGGCCAGGAGGCAAGGGTAATTTGTGCCGAGTCCATCGTGCGGAATAATAGAGCGCGAAGAGCAGCCCAGAAACCAATGCAACGTACACGAGGGACATTGCGGACGTAGGGTTTGTGAGGCGCCGAAGGAGGCATTACTGCTGAAGTATGATTGCTCATACTGCCGTCCATATGTGAACACCGACGCCGGGGAGTCAAGACCATGCCGCATCAGAAATCGAGATGAGAGATTCGAAACCTCATTTCTCGGTCAAGCCCCAACCCCTTGCGGCGCTAGTATTTCCGCCGAGCTCCATTACCGTATCCGATCGGCCTGGGCAGCATTGTCATGTAGATAGTGCACGGGTCCTGGATTCCAGATCGTTGATGTTGCTGAATAGGAGAAGAGTGTGATTGGAATCGATGACGGGTACTGCCCGCAAGGTGCCAAATCCATACGTTGCGGCTCTCACAGTGAGATATGTGGTGTCATTAGGCGAGGCGAAGCAAAGGGAGATGCCGAAGCGGTAACTGGCTAGGCGTCCTATGTCATGGTGAGGTAAAGAAGAAAGAAAAAGCTAGCCGGGTCCGATTAATGCCGACTCTCTCGTGATGGCATCGGAGTAATCGGCTGCGGGTTCAGAGTTTGCTTTGTTTAACTCGCGAATCGCAGATAAAACATAGTTTTTATGGTACATGTAAAGTCCCCCAAATTCGCACCAATGTTACAATCTAGCTAAACCACCGCCAATTGTGTCGAGGGCACAACAGATGGTCAGTGCGACGTCGTCGGGCTTTTGCTGGACAATCTACAACAGGGTAAGGATTTCGAAACGTAGGAAATCTGGGTGGTCAACGTGCCATATGTCCACCCTCGATCATAACAGTTGAAGCAGCCACATCAGCGAGGGATTCGTTGACCTCTTTCGGACTGCGGGGAAAAGCTGAGGTTAGTGGATTTCCAGCGCTGAGTTAAGAGCGACAATCATACACAACTTCGCTTCGGGTGGCCCACACAAAATGGAATGGAACTACATTGTGCAAACGGCGCATCTGGTCTATCGCAATGAAGTGAGCTTCGACTTCGGGGTAGGCCATTGCCTCCTGGTACGGATCACACTTAAGCTTTACCTCGCCGGTAGGCGTATCGGCCAGCGCGTGTTCCTGGCGGGATAAATTCTAGGGAGGCCGCGGAGTTCAAGCTGATGGAACCACATACGATGAATATACGCAGCACCCGCGGGTCCCAAGACTTGCACTGTGATTTGGTCTTCAGCCATTGATATGCCTCTTCGCGCGACTTCCATAGAGCCCGCCGTGCTTTGGTTACCCTCGTAAGGGCCTCGAGCCGACCGAAGACGATGCGATTAAAGATCTCCCGGTTGGCCACGCTCGCTTCGATCAGGACAAATGCGACATATGGGATAGACGCAATGTCCATGTCTTTCGCTGTGAAAGCACTTGCGCGCCGCGCAGTCAATAAATATGTATACTGAATACCAACAGCGTGCTTACAGTGTTCCTGCTCCGGCCGAGTGGCCAATTGGCACGATGCGCCTTCCCTGCATGTGAGGAGAGCGAACGAAAGCAAGAATTGCCGGGCCCCATTCGGCTGCGGCTGAAAGAGACGAATGAGTCCATACGCGAATCCTTATGTAGCAGCGCCACCTACGCAATCCGTCGGGCCGCCCGGATTTCAAAATGGCCTCGTTCAACACCCCTGCATCGCCATGGCTTTGCCAATCGAGTGCCCATGCCTCGCTGATCTGGTGCTGCCTCGCCTTGCCTCGCTGGGCTGCGAAAATATAGGATATGATCGGTTCCCATTGCTCCTTATCTGGTTCACCGAGTAAATCCCGCGGAATGAATCAGCGAGCATGCTCACGGCCACCGATTCCGTGCGCAAATAGCAGCGTGAGGCCCTCGGAGGGGCAGCTGCCAGCTGCCAGTGATTCTGCGGCGCGATACCGCTTGGCGGTCATCTTCAGGATTTGGCCGGGCGCATCGGTCGGATTTGGAGGGCAGTCGAATGTGAATGCAACGATGTCGAGGGCCATAAGGGACTACCCGAGTGGTCGTGAATGCAGGCGCCGACATCGCTCCGCTGGCACGTCGTCGTCGTCGTGGGAACACTCCGCCGAATTGAGCCGAAGCGTGATGGACATGGAAATTTTATTTTATTGACAGCATCATTCATGGTGGAAATTATTATTGTATTGTAAAATACTATGGTTATCTCTGACCGTAGGGCGGGGAGGGCCACCCGTTCGAATTGAGATGGTTCAGCAGTAGCTGCCATGAACCGATCCAATAATTGGAAAGTTGAACATCCAATCAGAAGAGAAGTCCCGTTCGACATAGAAGTTGATCACGATCCAAAGGCAGGTGAGGACTGGCATTCAGTAAGGGTCCAACTTGCAGTGAGGTGGCTCCCGTGATGTTGAAGACTCATGGGGCTGTTCTTCGTCAATTCGCCGTCGCTCCGCCGAGATCTTTAATATCGCATCACCGTTCAATTGTTAGTTGTCGGCTTGATTATTCCCGGGCCCAAGTACGAAATCTCTGATTGTCTAGTTCACTAGGTTCGTCATACTTCATGAGGACGAGTTAGCTGCGCCACGAAGTATACGCCACGTCGTGGTGGCGTGTGAGATTTTCCCTAGTCCTCGATCCGACATATCTCTGGATCCGTGATCATGTGGAACAAAATTCGGTTAGAGTGGGCGATGCCACCGCACCTAGAGTCTCCACAGTCATAGACACATGTAGGTAGGTAGGTAGTATTAATAGGAAGAAGCCTACTTTTGACATAGAAGAACTTGAACAATCATTGCGATTTGCCGCGCGCTGTTAGAATGCCGCAGTTTGGTGTTCCGCGTTACTGGGCGGCATTTGCTACCCCCGGAACACCACGCGCCCGCCAGGGAAGAACCTAATATCAATCGCAGATTGGTTATATTTGGCGCATGAAAAATGAATTGGGACACGGCAACTACTGGATGGCACAAGGGGATGAAACTTCTCCGACCGGGTTTCTATGCTATCAACGCTGAAGGAAAGACCCCGGACCCTCCGATTGACGAAATCTTTTACTTCTCGCAAGCGGGGATCCGGGTTGCAGCGCAAAAGCGGCGCCGAAATATCAAAACTACAGGAAAGCTGCCAGGTATGACTGGAACTTGATCAGGAGGGTAAATGTAGTTAAGCTGCGGCGTATGACAATTCATACTGCATTAAAAGAATTGAAACAACACATGATTTCGCTCCCACGTACTCCATCGAAAGTTCTGATCCACCTGCAAATTGCTGACCGAGTCTCGGAGCTTGAGTTTTACTACTTGAACCAACGCGATTTATGTGCCGGCTGAGCCCGACTTTCCACCACTGACGTGGATGAGAGAGGGCGTATCGTGGTCTCTCCGAACTACGAACTAGGCCCGACTTTATGTTCCCGACTGACTTCATTTTCCACAGCTGATCTCCCGCCTTTGGGTCCCATCTTGGCCCCATCCGAACTTGGACGTCGCTGAAATGGAGTAAGATTTCTTTTCGAGTTCCCAGAACTAGGGAAATATGTATGCACATGACTTCGTGGTATCAGAAACCTAGCCGAATGCTGTATCATGAGAGTAGCGGGGAAAGCTCTTTTCCGACCGATTACATTTCTTTCAGGTATCGAGCTCGTATGCGTAGCAGGAGAAGAGTTGAAATAAGTGCGCGATCACCGACATATCGATGTGAAAACGCGTGGACGCGCGAAAATATTGTAAGCAACACATGACCGCGACATGTATTAGGGTTAGGGTTTTGTCAAACGCTCGGCAAAGCGCCCATGCTTTGACGGCCAATATGGTCTCGGTCATTCCCTCTATGTACTGCACGGAGGGAATGGTTGAGCGGCTCTGCGACTCTACGAGCTGTTTCGACAGTATGTCCTCCTGGATCGGTCATGCCACTCCGCTGCTTATACTCCACTTTTGCCTCCAGCGTTGACCACTGGCGGTCCTTGGGCGGTCCAGCGTTGACTTTCCTGAAGATTCAAGATGCTATACCCTCGTTGATCTTCCAGGTCAGAAGATTCTTTTCTGGGAAGGTTTTGAAAGTGGATGCGGAACATTGTAGGCTCATCTGTCGATATGTGGATTATCTGAATCTCCACCAGGAACGACTCCAGACGACTGGCTACACCATGCGTTGTTGAGCGCAAGGCACCGACGTAGCTCGAATACCATCAACATCTATCTTTTGAATGCCGTAATGCGTCTTACTTCCCCTCTCGTTGAGGATGGATTCAAACATCGTGCCGGCAGTGGAAGGCTCCTACTAGTATTGTTGTCGATATACTACGCAGGATTGGTGCGATCATGTCGATTTTTGCAAGAGGTTTGACGGGATATAACAGGTCGCTACGCTTGGATGTCTTGCGTCTGTGAAAAATTTGCGGATTCTCCCCGGATATTTTTCTGAAGAATTGATCCACCGAACTTTAGAGTCAAGCACTAGCAACCTCCTTTCAATCGAGACACGCGATTTTCAACAGCATATTTCCCCAACATCGATCCACCGAATTTCAGAGTCAATAACCACTAATCAACTCCTTTCGATCAATACACGCGACGTTCAACAGCATTCCTCCGCAGCAATTAATATTATAATTAATCGTGATAGCCATCTGACTGGAGGCGGTGTATGCGATGACGGTGATGTCAAAGCCGCACTACACCTCTCTCTTGTCCAGAGCGCTCTTGCGTCTCTCCTGACCATGGTGCAGCCAACCGGAATTCTGGACTTGCCTACCGAGATTCTGGTCGCCATCTTGGAAAACTCGACATTCCCAACCAACACGCTCTACTATCTGGCCTTATTATGTCGAAGACTAAACATCATCGCTCTCCCTATCTATTTTGCACGACACGGCATGCATTCAGACTCGAATTCTGTCGTTATCACCATGCATACGGACCGTCGAGATCTGGTGGCGGCGCTGCAGATAGCGCTCTTCACTCCGCGCATCGAGCACCTCACATGCATCTTTCCGCATCCCAGTTGCACCTCCATTTTCCCGATTCTTCCGCATTTACGGCGTCTGGAGCATCTAATCTCTCGCCTCACTTCACTGAGACATGTGGCTCTCCACTTGGATTCTTTGGGAAGCATCTGTCTTTCGGTGGGAGATGACGCGGGGTTGCAGGCATGGACGTCCCATCTTCAGGATCTCCTGAACTGCATTGTGAGAAGACAGTGCAGATCTCTCGTTATCATTGGGGGCGCGCAGTTCACCAAAGCTTACGAACTTGGTTGGACGGCTTCTCATCGAAGCCGGATCCATCGGGTGTTGGTGCCGATTCGAAAGCGCTTATGCCTGCGCAGCGACGAGACATACGAATTCAGGCGAGCGTCCAAGCAGGGACATAGCCACGTTCATATGGTTTTGCCCTCGACTTCCTACCGTTCCTCTCAGCTCACCTCGCTCAATATCCAATCCGCCATTCTCATCCGCCCTCCGGGCTTGCAGTGGACACTTGCTGCACTCCGTAATTGCCGCACAACATCTCTCATCCTGTGCTTCAGGGTGTCGGAACCGATTATCTGGACGATGGCTTTACCCCTGATAGCATCGGTTGCTCCCCATCTGACAACTCTCGTCCTCCTCGCAGCAGAATCCCTTCCCGATTCCGATGTGCTCACGTTCATCTCGCGGCTCCCGCTCCTCATTCATCTCACCATCTCGAGCACGAACACTACTGGGATCCGCTACTACAGGAGCCCACTGATCGAATTTCGAACGCTCGAGAGTCTGCGCGCGCCGCCCAACTTCATTCAGCATTTCCAGGGCCACCCGGCGTGCTTTCCCGCCATTAAATCCATTTGCATCTCGTGGCCCGCCGACTACACGAGCACAGTCGGTTCGTTCGCGGCAAGCACGTCCTCGATCGTCCGGGCGCTGGACGCACGCGGCCTCTCCCCAGAATTTTACGTATCTGTCGACACGATGATGTCCCGTCTCGCGCCGATGACACAGCATCTCACCGCAGACATCCGCGCGTCCCTGGATCGGATACAGGTTTTGGAAATCATGCAGATGCCCTCGTTCTTCACGGACATGGCGGATATAGCTGCATGGGTTGCGATATTCCCCTGCATCCGCCGGGCGGAAATAGCCCTTTCAAAATCCACGCTTGCCGACATACGCGTGAAGGTGGACCGGCTTGTGCGCACAATAAAGGCGACGGAATTCATGGATAAAATTGTAGTAAACGGGGTCGTTTATGATTTGTTAAAGTAAATTTTACATACTAACGCGCTCGATTGATTCCGTGAATTCGGCGGTTGAGGGTCGTTTTTTCGAGACGAATCGCTTATTTGTCCTTGTATGTGCATATAATCGGCGCGTCGACATCACGTGTCTGTTTTTGTTTCACTGACCAGTGGTGCCACGACCTACTCACCAAGACGATCCTATGTATGACCATCTGTTCACCCAGCACAAAATGTTAAAAATGCTTCAGCTGATTCCTCAATGAACTCAACAGGTCGTGTCCGCCTACATATTATATGGCGGGAACCAATCCAGCCACCCAAGCCGAGCGTCTCTGAAATCCCTATAGTGAGATGGTCCAGCACTCGATGCCTCGTCGCACAGGCATACGTCTATATCCATCTCTTCGCCGCTATGTTTTTCATGCGCTGTTGTCCGGACTAGAAAAACCTTGCCTCCTCTCAAGTCTGGTTATCTGCCTTCCCCACAACATCCGGCTCTTCAAACTTAGTCGACGAACCCCTCCCCAAATTTCAGACAGGCTTCCTTCACGCTCATCATGCATCGTTGAGATAGTGTACGGATAGCTGCGAAGACATTTCACGCAGGACTTGCGATTCGACGATGCTGATATGTTTGGTCTCGTCATGTAGCAAATTCCAAGATGGTTCATCATTGCCTGAAACACGGAGGCCCGCAGATATCCAGGCCCGCCCTATGGCCGCCCTTCTCGGGAAAAAACTTTCACGGTGGAAGTCCAGAGCGACATATTTAGCAACCTAACGAACGTTCCACGGTCCGGCGGGCATTATCCAGTCCTTGTGAATCTGCTGACCGGCGTCGAACCCAATAGAAGCGCACCTTCCTTTCTCACCCACCTGGTTTAATTAAACCGCACCAGCGCAGGATCTTGTCTTGACCCTCACGAAGAATGTTGTTCGTTTTCCTTGCAGTTCAATTCTTCCTGCCACTCATAAACGGGCTCTCAACGGATCCTCTCCTCTCTGCAGTTCAAAATGCAACCGACTGCCCGTCTTGCTTAGGACTTCTCGGCGAATTCCAGTCACTAGCAGTCACCGGCGACGACGCCTTCATAATCGCATTCACAAGTCTCTGCATAGACCTGGGGGTACGTTCACATTCATTCATTCGTTTCTCGTAACGTATTATTCTATAGGCGGCGGATCCAGACGTCTGTACTGGACTGGTCGCGCGCGAAGGCCCCATCCTGGCGCACGACCTCCGGCACATCAATGTTACCGGCCAGACGGCGGAGAAGCTCTGCGACGCGCTACTCGGGTTGTGCGTCGTGCACCCGGTCAACCCTTTCACCGTGCCCTTCCCTAAGCCCGCGCCCGCACATCCCAAAGCCTTCAAGTCGCGCGGCCGGCCGCCGGTCCGCGTCGTCCATCTCAGTGACGTGCACATCGACCGAATGTACACCGTGCGTGTTCACCACGCATTTTGCCTGGATGTATCTTTCTAACCGAGATCGGCAGGTCGGGGCAGAGGTGAATTGCACCAAGTCCATCTGTTGCAGGGACTTTGCGGATTCGCCGGAGACGCCTACGGTGCCTGCGGGCCCCAACGGAAACGCGCATTGCGATTCACCGATATCACTGGCAGACTCCATGCTCGAAGAGATTGAACGGCTGAATCCAAAATTTTCTGTATTCACCGGGGATGGTGCGCCAGCGTCTTTTTTTTGGAATGTAAACACATAATCTCACCCGTTATCAGGTGGTTGAGCACGCCAACTGGCTTGTGGATCGGGCGTATGTGTAGCTCTGCTGTCTTGCTACACATCTCTCAGGGCTACCTCAGGGAAGTTACAACCGATCTACGGGATTTCAACGCCGAAATGGCAGCAAAGCTCAGTGCGCCCATATTCCCGTCACTCGGTGGGTGCCACCTATACTCTTATTTGCGCAGAATTAACTGATTTCGCGGGCAGGTAACCAGTGTGTTTCGCATCAATTTCGCCATAGTTCTGTTCATCCTCATTGAATCCAGTGACTCGGCGCCTGTCAATGCATTTGCACGCACCACCAGCAATACCGCCAACAACTCGCAGTGGGTTTTTGATACTCAGAGTGCCGGCTGGGAGGTAATTTTGAAGCCAAAAAAGTTTTTGTCGCCGTGATGCTGATCGATGGACATTAGCAATGGATCAAGCCCAGCGCAGCGGCGGAGGTTGCCCATGTATCTGGAAGTTACTCTGCTCAGGTGTCCGGCATGAACCTCCGCATAATCTCGGTCAACACGCAGTTCTGGTACAAGCAAAAGTATGCCTCTCCCGCTCGTCGCCGTAGTGGCTGATGTATGGTTCAGTTTCTGGTTGTACGATAGCGATGCTGCGCAGTGCGCATCCCCCTTTCTGTGATTATCCAGGATGTTAGGTTGATTCATTGACAGACCCGATCCAAACGGGATTATCGCGTTCATGGTGGATGCACTGCAGGCTGCGGAAGACGCCGGCGACAGGGCGTGGATAATTGGGCATATCCCGCCCGGGAAGGAGGACACTCTCGTGGACCAGGTACGGGTATGCACTAATCTCGTGGGTTCTGCTCATTAGCGCGCAATTGCAGTCAAACTACTTTGACCAGGTCCTCCAACGCTACAAGAATACGATCGCGCTGCAGCTGTACGGCCACAGCCACAAGGTACGCCTCGTCGCAATCCTCTTTCATGATGTGAAAGACTCGACATGTAGGATCAATTCGAGATCGGGTATTCGAACTACAGCGCACAAACAGCGCAGAATGCTGTCGGTGTTGCATTGGTAGTGAGTTTTTTCGTGTCCTAGATGCCAAGAGTGTGGTTGAATGTTTTTTAGGGACCTGCGCTGACGCCGACGAGTAAGTTGCTGCCTAAAAATCGACAGGATACACTGACACATGGTGATAGGTGGTAATCCAGCCTTCAAAGTGTATGAGATCGACCCAGATACCTTCGAAGTGATGGACGCCAGCGTCATCTTCAGTCCGTAATCCATGTTCACAATTTGTTTAATTTGTGTATTAAAGCCGCACAAGCTAATACCTCGGACCCCGCCTTCCAAATCAAACGTACGCCAAAACCACTGTTATTTTCCACCACCGCTGACATTCACCAGCGGAATGGGGGCTGTACTATAGTGCGCGCCAGACGTATGGGCCGCTCGTGGGGCTGGCGCCGACGGAACCGCTCTCGCCGGCCTTCTGGCACAACCTCACCGAGGTCTTCGCCGTCAACAACACCGCGCTCCAGATGTTCAACACATTCATCAGCCGGGGCGGGGCGGTCACGGCGTGCGACGCCGCCTGCGCTGTGACGACGATCTGCGACATGCGCGCCCTGCGGTCAGAGGATAATTGTGTGAGAGTGGGGCCGTCCTGCTTTCTTGCCCGGCTGACGCATATGCAACGCAGGACACTCCGACGCCTGGGCTCTCGCTGCGAAGACGTGCTGGAGACATATCGCATGTCAGTGATTCAGGTGAATGTGAAGGAATCGGACTCGCACACATCCTTTCTCGTATGGTGTTGTCTGCATATTAGTATTTAGTAAATTCGAATTAAAGCGAGAGATTCACACTCTCTCGAGAAAGTCGACTGGAGCCATTTATCTCAGACTTGAATAACACCGGAGTCGTACCTATGTGCCTTGATTAATGCACCATTACTAAGTCAGGACCTCTGAATCTCAAGTATATTGACGTTTTGTAGTTCTCAAAAACCAGAAATATTGAACAGGAGATCTAATAGGTGGGGGGGAGTGATACATTAATTATATTGACGAGAATTCGAGGAAATCCGGAACCCTAGGAAACTAAGGAATTCGTCACGTGGAGTTCCACGTGAGGCCTCGCGTTCCGATTTCTGCGCCAAACATGCGCAACTTCAATGCAAAAGATAAAAGCAATGGTTATCGAGAGAAGGAATCTAATAAAAAATCAGAAAATGACCTAAGATACGGTGAAATCCCCAACAGTGGTATTTATTGCCCATTGGACGTAGCAGGATAATCAGGCGGCGCCTCCTCCTCGTCCCACTCTGGATTTCGCAGCCTCTGGGTCTACCAATTCCTGTGTTGAAAGAGAAGCTGACAACGGCGCTACCATCCCATTTATTTGTTGTGCCTCCGATGTGTCCCGTGCCGTGCGATTGGTCGTGCTTGTGATAACAGAGGGTCCACCTGGCCGTGAAGAGGGCATTAAATATCCGAGCCGCTTGCTATTGTTGTATCGTTGCGGTGACACCGGAGGTGCAATCTCGGTAAAAGGACGAATCGCGGACGGGGACGCAGCGGGAGATCCACTAAACGCGCTTGTCGGCAAATGTGGGGGTCTATTTTCGTTGGAATATCGTCGTCGTCTGTGAATGTTCCAGATGACAAAACACATCGCTGACACCGCCAACCCCCTACAACGCCGCCCACAATTCCCCCGATTGACGGGCGATGCCTAGAACCAGTACTAGTAGAAGTGGACGACGGAGTGATGATGGTCGGGCTTGCAGACGCCGTGCTCGAGATACGGTTGATACACCTGCGGAATCGGTATCATTCCGCAGGCTTATCCCAGCGATTAACCCGCTGAGCGCTAGGGTCTGGGCGCCGCCCGAGAAACTTGAACTCGGCGGTCCGATCCACGGGCTGCCATAAATGTCACTGTCCCCCGACGTCGAGAGATCAAGAATCGCGTTGAACTGAGTCAGAAATGAGTGTCAGTATGATGTCCGTAATACTGACGGGGCTCTGCACACCTGAGCTGCCAAATAGTGCTCGATATAGGCATGCATGGACTGGGTGGATTGGTTGCGCAAATAAGCAACGGCAAGACCGCGAACCAGATATATATCGCCCCCAGAGCCTCAAATACCTGTCAGCCAAGACACGCAATTTAAAGGAGAATCTATTCACCGTGTCCAACATTGGCTATAATCCCGTTGCTTCCTTGCCAGGCCGAGTCCGTTATGGCGGCCCCGAGAATTGTACCCAGTCTGTGGCATAAACTAAGCAACGCAATGAATGTGTATCTCGATGGACCTACAAAGCCTGCGTCGAAGCGTTTTTGGTGATGGAAGCGAGGGTGGAGAGCCCTTCGATCATCAACCCGGAATTATAGGGCTCCAAGATGGAACTGACAGCGCAGGAGTCGTTCGCACGGCCAGATATGGAATCCAGTATGATGCTTTGACTGTCGGTAAGATGGGTGCGAATGAATTCCGTCGATTCCTCCGCTGCTCGAAGATAAATCGGATCAGCAGTGGCTTCCGCTAAAAGCGCGGATAGGCTGGGTGATAATGAGCGGAGGTTGTTCAACTTGTTGAAGACAGCAAGACCCTCACACGGCGAAGTATCTAGTGGGGAGATGATGTATGAGCCAAGGAGACTGAGTAGATCAGGGTGAAATTACCCGGTAGGCAATCCATTTATCCCATGGTCCGTTGTGTCGGTACTCTAAATGACACTAGAATCAGCCAGGCGGAAAAAAATTGGTGGCTGGACGTGCATAGAAGGTTCCCCCGGCCATGGTGGCTTGATTCAATCACGTTAATTAATTGTGATTGGGAACAGGGAACTTCACTCACTGTCTTGACAAAGAGGTGAGATACTGAAGTTCTTGACTGCGATTCTACCAGCGGCGATGTTGGGCTGCGAAAGGGTGTACATTCTGCCGAACCACCAAGACTCGATAGCGTATTGGAGGAAGACCGGGTTTCTATAGGCTGTATATGCCCTGGCTGCCGCATAGCCGTAAGGTCTGGATCCAATGTCAGACAGGGTTTCATATAGGTTGAAATTTGAGACACGCTTACAAGCCGTAATGCAGCTGTTTGGTCCCTCATGTCAGTACCATGTCCGCGGAGCGAAGAATTCCAGATTGGAAACGGAGAGACTAACACTATATTTATATTGTGAGTCGACTTGTATCCACTGGAGAGTACGCGGCCACTCACAGTGTGTCTGTGAAATTTCCCCGATTTTCCTGGGCCAAGGGGAAATATTGGGTAAGGGCATCCAGATACTGGGTTCCATTCGTGGCAATATCAAACTCTGCCATTTGATAGTAGAAATTGCCCGCTATGATATAATCTTCGCCTGTAGCAAACGAATGAAGACTATAATATAAGCTCAGGCAGAGACGCACCGTCGAATTGCCCATCGGTCCCAAGGCTGCTGCGTGCCTTGTCGATTGCAGCACTCGCGATGCTAATACGGTCCGCAGGCGATGTGCTGATATTCGGTTTCTGTGCGGCACTCAGGCCTCAGCCATCTCCTGAATGGACGGTTTAAGAAATCCAACGACGCACCCTCCAGTCCGGCGACGGGAGCTGAGCGACCGCAGAGAGAACTTCCAACATCGAGATGCTGGCAATTAAAGGAAACGAAAACATAGTCAGGCTCCACGTTGTGGGGGGGGGAATGAGTTAAAATTGCAGACGGACTCTGGTACAGCCTGAAAGGATAATCAATCGCTTCACTGCCCTTTGCCTATGGCAGCACGGAAAATCTGATTGACGGCGCGCCGCGTTGTTGACGTGCGAAAGTCCGGGTATCCCTGAATAGTGTCTCCTAGACGTGGATCGAAAAGTCAGCTAAATCAAGCATTGCTCGCGTGTACGTACTACGTCGGCCTTGCAATGTTCTTCATAACCTTCCATTGGAGGACCAGCTTGAAGAGGTTGCGCGCGAGGGTTAGGCGGTCGACCGAGGAAGCTCGTCTGAGATAGCTAGGTATCATCTTGCCAAACATAAGTCTCTATAATGTGCTGAAACGATGATATCCTCCATGGGTTCCAACAATAGCGACTGATCTACACACCTAGCGGGAAGCATTGCGCACATCCACTGCAAGGCCGCGGTAGCTGTACATACTGTAATTAACCGCCGGCTTTCACGAGTTGGACCGTACGTACTATGTTTTTTAACGCACTCACCTTTAACAACGTGGGGGGTTAATACGAACCTAAAAGCTATGGCGGTCCGGATGTACATTTATTCCGCCCCTCCCTATATATAGGGGTGTCTTGATGATCTCCGCCCTATAAACAGCCACCTCCATGGGGCAGTTTATTTTGGGCGCGGAACGCATCTCCGCCCTATATAAACTCAAGTCCCGCCCTATATAAACTCGGACCCCGCCCTATATAAAGTTGAGCCCCGCCCCTAATAAATTTTGCTGCCGCCCCATACATAAATTGAACTCAGCCTAATCTGGCTAATCTGCAGTCAGTCGCAACGACGAAATGACAACTATTAAATTCAAAGTAAGTAAGGTAGCGACGATGTGCGACATTGGTATCAGTAAAGTGAGCGGTAAGGAGCAGGCGGAACGAGGTCAGTGGTATCAAGGAGTGGATGCAACAGATGGATCAGTGACTCGGAGTGTGGTAAAGGAGTAGACGCAACGGATGGATCAGCGACAGGGATAACGGAAGGACGCAATTAGAGTCCGAATACGACCGATAACGAAGGATAAGACTCAGGATAATAAATTTTCTCAGCTAGGTCCCCTTTCGGAACGTGCTGAGCTGTAGTTATAGTACATCCGGCCTATGAAATGTATTACCACTACACCACAAATCCCATGCCCTCGACGAGCTCGCCGCTTTTAAGGCTGTAGATCTCGGGCATGTAACCTGCAGTCGATTAAGATTACTCACCCAACTATAGCTTATTTCTCGCGCTAAAAACCATCCGGCCAAACCAGCGGCATCTCTTCGAAAATTTGGAAAACTTGATGCACAAACTTGGCAGTCTGGCAGATAGTCTCTCGGAATGGCGGTCGCACTGGTATCAAGAAGTGGATGGAGCAGGACATGAGATACAGCCCAGTGTTGCATCAACAACGTTTATCGCATTGACAAGTGGATTGAGTCGGCGTTCCGCCGATTGATGGAGATGCCCATTACTTTACTCGAGATGGGCCACATTGATCAAATTGGTCAGGCTGCATATTACTGGCTGGTACAGACGCACGCAGAGAAAAACACCGCAAGCAGTTCGCCTTCAATACGCCGGCCGTCGTAAATGATCCTAACTATGATACGATGGCCAATTGTGCTATCGCCTGGAATACTGAGTAGACCCTTACTATTCCGAGGCTCATGCACCATCCAGATGTCCCCATTCCTTGCATCGAGCTCCTCAATATACTGGATGGCGCCGTCATTGAGGGGGATGTCAGAAGCGGACGGTGAGGTGGCTATGGGGAACCGGGCATGTTACGAAGGAGCAGACACTGGTGGATAAGGCTATAGCGAAGCTGATGGCACTTCAAACAGACGAGCCTATCCGTGCCGCTCTTCGCAACAACGTCCAATACTCTGACATTTCAGCCTCTTGATACAGTACCAACACGACCGCTATTCTTTCGTTATCGGTCGTATTCGGACTCTAATTGCGTCCTTCCGTTATCCCTGTCGCTGATCCATCCGTTGCGTCTACTCCTTTACCACACTCCGAGTCACTGATCCATCTGTTGCATCCACTCCTTGATACCACTGACCTCGTTCCGCCTGCTCCTTACCGCTCGCTTTACTGATACCAATGTCGCACTTCGTCGCTACCTTACTTACTTTGAATTTAATAGTTGTCATTTCGTCGTTGCGACTGACTGCAGATTAGCCAGATTAGGTTGAGTTCAATTTATGTATGGGGTCGCAGCAAAATTTATTAGGGGCGGGGCTCAACTTTATATAGGGCGGGGTCCGAGTTTATATAGGGCGGGACTTGAGTTTATATAGGGCGGAGATGCGTTCCGCGCCCAAAATAAACTGCCCCATGGAGGTGGCTGTTTATAGGGCGGAGATCATCAAAACACCCCTATATACAGGGAGGGGCGGAGTAAATGTACATCCGGACCGCCATAAAAAGCTCGCCGGCCTTGTAACCGATATTACTCTTTTTCTAATGCTCTTTTAACATGAAGCTAACTCACCTGCAGCGCCTGATGATCGATCTGCCACTTCGTGCAGTACATGGATTGTACGCAGAACCGAGAAAACTCGATGATCCTACGGCAATGCCTTCTAGCGCGCGCAGCGTTCCTTCCGAGGGAATCGGGCACTCTGAATCCGTAACTCGGGGTAGCAGTCAGCAAGCGCCCCCGGGTAGGCCGGGAAGATTGGCGCAATTAGACGTGCTGAGGCAGTGCACAGACGATGAAACCTCGCAAAATTAGGCCCGCAGAATCCCTAAGACCTAGCCACTGAGTTTGAGGAGATTAGGATTGGAGCGAAGGCAGAAGCTGCTGCCATTCCGCTTCATCATCGCCAGGTGATGAGTAGAAGTGGTACGGGATTTGATCGAGCGGGATGCCAGCCTGGCGATTCAAGGCGTTCATAATCCATATGTTGACAGACTACGCAGCATCCACAAAAAAACCGTCCTAGAAAGAATGTAACGCTAGTGCGTTTTACGCCCAATTCCGAATTCGTCCGTTGACACACTGATCAGGTACCACCAGCCGCTCGTAATAGTCGACCTGGAAGATCAACGCTAGTATAGCATCTTCGGCGGGTTGAAGGTCAATGCAGGTGGCAAGAGTAAAGTTCTTTGAGTGTTATAAGCAGCGGAGTGGCATGACCGATCCAGAAGGACAGACTGCTGACAGCTGCTAGAGTCGCCGAGCCGCTCAAATTCGATCTATATGCTGCGCGGAGGAGACCATTGGCCGTCAATGCGGCATGCATGGGCGCTTGACGAGCGTTTGACAAAACCCTAACCCTAATGCGTGTCAGTTGTTCACGCGCTCAACAGTTTCTCGCGTCTAAACGTGTTATTAGCACATCGATACTGTTTTTTTTTCTTTCAATTCGACAGGGGGGGTGACGCGTGACCACCGGAACATATTCGACACTTCGACACGGCCCAGTTTAGGCCGTGACACCCCCCAAAATTTCGACAGCATGTCAAAAGGATGCAGGGCATCATACAGTCGACTGGGGATTTTTTCTGGAAGCATGGGGAGCCAGGCAGATTCATGTTTAAATTAATTGTGTTGCCCAGTAACTTTATTGAGTTTGGCCTGATATTTGGCTGGTATGCGGCTAGAAATTGAGATAGAACAATAAATGTGGCTAGTATTGATGCACAGGATGCATGAGAGATTCAATGGGGATTTCTGGCCCTCAAAACACACTTTCGACGATTTTCTGAACCATCCGACCAATTCGACAACCCCCCTGTGACGCGTGACAACGAACCAAAGTTCGTATTCGACAACCCCGCCTGTGACGCGTGACTGTCGAATTGAATCAAAAAATACAGTATGTTGATAGGGTATTTCCGCTCTTCTCCTGCTACGTATACGAGTTTGATACCTGAAAGAAAATGGTCCGTCGGCTTTCCCCACCCTCTTTCTCTGGATTAGACCCCATAGAAGATTCGGCTAGGTCTCTCATGCTACACGTTCATATGCATGCAGATTTTCTATTTTTTTTTTCTATTCTATAGCGACGCCCAAGTTCAAATAATTTAAATGGCTACAAAGTCAGGTAGGTCAGCTGTGGAAAATAAAAAAGTCGGTCAGGAGTCGGAAACAATGAAATTGGTACAAAAAAGGGGGCGTCTCAGCCAGTGGTTGAAAGTCAGACTGAGTCACCAGGACTTACCTTAATCGGTCCAAGTTCACCGGCATCATTGGTTGGGGCTCCATTGGCGGTTAAAACCCGGGCTCGGTCGAAACTTTTGGTGGTGGGCTAGTATTGAGTAGGTCCGGAATTTCGACGGAAGCTAAATCGTCCTTGGTGCGAAATCATATATTGGTTTCCAGCATAGCTGACTACTAAGTTATTCTCCTTGATTGTGGGTTTGATATTTTCACCGCGATTCGGTGCTTCTCTTGAAACCCAGATCCCCGCTTGCGAGTAGCTGTCAAACGGAGGGTTCGATGGCCTTCCTTCAACGTTGATAGCATATAGGAACGCCCCCGTTAATCCCCTTGTGCGGCCCGCCGCCTTAGTTGCTGTGCTCGCGAATCCGCAGCACTTTGCTTTGCTCTTCTGATTGGATGTTTAACTTGAAAATTATTGGTTCAATTCGTGACAGCTGCCGGTGAACCATCTCAACTCGACCGGGTGTGGTCAGAGTCAGAAGTATCTAACAATACAATAGTGATTTTCAGCAACGAATGACATTGCCAACAAACAAAACAACCTATCATGCCTCGGTTCAATTCGGCGGAAATAGTTCACACTGACGCCGCTCAAGGCCGACGAAGTGGCGGAGCGTATGCGCCGGTATCCACGACCACTCTGGTGGTCTCTATGGCCCTCGACATCGTTGCATTTACGTTTGACTGCCCTCGAAATCCAAACGATGTGCCGGGCCAAATCCTGAAGATGACCGCCAAGCGGTATCGCGCCCCACAATCATTGCCAGCCAGCAGCTGCCACTCCGAGGGGCTCACGCTGCTATTTGCGCATGGAACCGGTGGCCGTGAGTATGCTCACTGATTTATCTCGCGGGATTCACTCGGTGAACCAGATAAGGAGCAATGGGAGCCGATCATGTCCTATATTTTCGCAACCCAGTGAGGCAAGGCGAGGCAGTACCAGATTAGCGAGGCATGGGCCCTCGACTGGCAAAGCCACGGAGACGCAGGGGTGTTGAACGAGGCGATTTTGAAATCCGAGAGGCTCGATGGCTTGCGGGTGACGCTACTACCTAACGATTCGTGTATGAACTCACATTCGTCTCCTTCAGCGGCATCCGAATAGAGCACAGCAATTCTTGCTTTCGTTCGTTCTCCCCACATGCAGGGAAGACGCATCGTGCCAATTGGGCACTCAGCCGCAGCAGGAACACTGTAAGCACGCTGTTGCTGTTGAGTATACATTCAGTATTTCCTGACTGCGCGGCGCGCAAGTGCTTTCACAATGAAAGACATGGACATTGCATCCATCCCATATGTCGCGTTCATCCTGATCGAAGCGAGCGCGGCCAACCGGGAGATCTTCGAACGTGCTATCTTCTACCGGCTGGAGGCCCTTGCCAGGGAAATCAAAACACGGCGGGATCGCTGGAAGTCGCGCGAAGAGGCATATCAATGGATGAAGACCAAATCAGTGGAAGTCTTGGGACCCGCGTGTGCTACGTATATTCATCGTATTTGGCTCCCTCAGCTTGAACTCCGCGGCCTTCCCAAGAGTTTATCTCCTCAGGAATACGCGCTGACCGATACGCCTACCGGCGAGGTAAAGCTCAAGTGTGATCTGCACCAGGAGGCAATGGCCTACTCCGACCTCGAAGCTCACTTCATCGCGCTAGACCAGATTCGCCGTTTACATGCAATAATTCCATTTTATTTTGTGTGGGCCGCCCAAAGCGAAGTTGTGTATGACCGTCAGTCTTAACTCAGTGCTGGAACTCCATTAACCTCAGTCTTTCCCCCGCAGTACGAAGGACATCCACGAATCGCTCGCTGATGTAGCTGCTTCAACTGTTATGATCGAGGGTGGACATATGGCGCGTTTACCACCCAATTTTTCTGCGTTTCAAAATCCTCACACTGTTGTAGTAGATTGTCCAGCAAAAGCCCGACGACGTCGCATTGGCCATCTGCTGTGCCCTCGACACAATTGGCGGTGGTTTGGCTAGATTTTAATAGTGGAAATTCTCGGGACAATGTGGGGGATTTTATATGTACCATAACTAGACCAATTCAATGTGGAATTGTTGTGGCGAAGAGAAAAAGGACAAAAGAAAAGCCCTGTCACGTGTTCATTCGCGTCACTTTGCCGAGCCAAACATGCACAACGCGTTTTGAACTGGAGAAATTTGCGTGCGGGCGTTTTATACTGGATCTTCATTCACTAACTCGTAATTCTTTGCCGTTGTACAGGAAACAAGCAGAGGGATTTCTCAAGAATTATGGCGGAGAATCACTACCGGCACGAAGAATAATAGATTTGTATTGTCCTTTTTCAACCTATTCCGCCGCATGAAAAGTTAAACGTGTATACATTACCATTAATCTCGTACGTACGATACAAAATATATGCTGAACTAACGATTCAATGATGGTATGTGAAAGAGTGTAGGATTTAGACCGAAAAGAAAAACGAGGGAAATCACACGCCCCACACGCGGACAGACTGGGGAACCTCCCACCCATCAACTTCTGGGCCCGCTGTTCCCGGAAATTTCGATGCAGCAGTAATCCCGGCCCTCTTCCCCACAGTGTAGAAATCCGGCTGGGGGGTAGCGGCCGGGGTGCCGACGTAGTAGGCGGGAGGTGATGCCTCCCGCGGGCTTGCCTCCATCCTGGTTGTATGTGGCATCGGAGGAACGGGAGGCACAGTGCTTATAGGTACGGGCACCCTCCCACCCACGCGTGACGGAGGACGTGGCACGGTTGAAGCAGCGACTTTCAGACTTGTCTCGTGTACTCGCTCCTTCGCCCACCGCACGCCGTCCCCCACCACGCGTCCCACCTCCTCCACTGCCGCCTTGCCGCCTCCATTCCTCGCCACGGATTCTTTGGCCCAGTTCACCGCATCCCCCACCACGCGTCCGGCTTCCTCCACCGCTGCCTTCCCGCCTCGCGTCACGGTGTAAGATCGCGGCCGAGAATTGGTAGCTCCTGCGGGGGCGGAATAGCGGGGCGTGTCAATTTTCTGTTGGATGCCGTCCGTGGTGCAGGTGGTCTGAGGGACAGTGCTTGGTGGAACATGTGTCTTCGCATCCACCGCGCCCCCTGAAGGGTACGATTCTGTTGTAGCGGTGTCGGTCTTTTCACCAGTCGGTGTCGGCGGCGGGCCCATCACCAACGGCGCAAGCGTTTCGAGGGCAAAAGTCTCGGGAAGCACGGGGATCCCGCGCGCCTCCATCGCCTCCCTTACCACCACGAGTTTGTCGTGCGCGCAGTCCCGGCGGTAGTCCGCTGCGAACGTGGCGGCGGCGCCGACGGGTGCGAGGATCCCGTGCGAGACGACGGAGGTGACGAGGACGGTCGCGGCGAGGGTGGTGTTCTCTTTGTCTTGACGGCGGAGATCCGCCTCGAGGCGTTGGAGGTGCGCGGGGGGGAGGGTGTCCACCCAGGCAGCGTATTTGCGGCCCGGGTGCTTGAACGAGTCGTAGTAGGTGGTGACGGAGCGCATCCTGGCCGGGACGGGGCCAGGGGAGTCAGGGGGTTTTAAAGGGATCGAGGCAGTACTCTTGTCGTAATTCAGGACGCGAATTGACTTGAAGTGCCTGGATACTGTCGCTTGGTGTCCGACTTGGACGTTGGAGGTCTTTGTTCCATGATAGGAATTTTTGACTTGGAGGATTAACAATACCAGCTCGGGTGAGTTTATTCACATATCCGACCTTTCCTTGAACGATCACCCTGAGTTGCTGTCCATATTTGCCATAAATCGCTCGATTCACCCAGGAAATATATCATTATACCATCACCACATTTTTGTGTCCTAGATCTGTCTTGGCATAGCTGTCAGCGCCACGGCTGGGCGCCGACAACGATTAAACGCCCACATACACACCAGCGTCTGTCTCGGACGTGATGACGGTTGTGGCTCCTATAGATTTATATCCACTGCATCAAGTCTGCCATACTCAAGGAAGTAAAACCCTGCGTGTTGGACTGTTCGACTTTTCTTAAATGCAGTTGGATGTGAGACACTTTTTGAAATGTGATTAGTCTTCCTGGACCTCCAGAAAATAAAAGGCGTGGCTGAGAGCGCGGGCCTGCTCGGAGTTTGGTACTGTAATTAGACTCGATGTAGGGAAATGCATCCGACGGCCCGATCATCAAGCAATCGATGATGGATTTCCTATATCCTATCTTGATGTATCCTGGAAACAGCGAATCTACCCGAACTTGGGTAATTCGTGGTGTTTTTGGTTCCAACTTAACACGTTGCACATGTTTGACTCGGCTAGGGGGACGCGCGTCATCACGTGATGCGCATCTCTTCTATGATCGTCACGTCGTGACCTTTTCGCGATTGCGCCTGACAACGCTGAGGCCTGAGGTCCCCAGCCGCGTTTTCCTGACAATGTCTCGTGTCAACCCCCGGAGCTAGGATAGGTGACGGCTCTAGACTGCACGCGGCTGTGGCACAATGCGCCGAACAAACCAGCACTCCCTAAGCATTTCTACTGGCAGCAAGTACTGTACTATTTCGACCATAGGTTCAGGTGACGGGTGACGGAGGGTCCTGAACTGAACCTATTTGGTACTGGTGACGGTGATGGAAAGTTTTTGAGGCCCAGATAGGCTAAAAAATGTGAAATTTTCGCCTCTGGCACTTGCCGAATTACCATTTATGGGAATTTTGATGTGATTGCCGAGGAATGAACATGCGAACATGCAAGGTGACGGGTGACATACCGTGAACCTACGGTCGAAATAGTACAGTACTTGGAAGACAAGTTTCCGTAGCGAAAGAGCTGTATCTCGCAGATGTGAACTACTATCATAGTGCGGTCCGATCTCTCTTTGTTACTCTGTGAGACTGCTTGAGACTGCTTAGACGGCGCCTTACGCACGTCTCTGCCTGGTATCCATTTCACCAACTTATTTACCTCAAAAATTGAAGGTACGCACGTCTGTCTTCTCCCTCTCTGCAATTTAAATATCCACTGACTTCCCCATCGGCTGTAAAGCACATCCCGCCCGGAGGTAACCGTCGCGAATTTCATGGCCAAGTCCCGGATGGCGCACTACTACGTTCAAGCGCGTGATCAAGGTTCTCATATTTGAATCCCTCGTCTACCAGCTCAATTCTAACATTCTTGGTGAGCTGTGCTGCGCCTTTCATCCACGACTCTGGATCAAAATCTACGGCATCGTTATGTTTTGATATTTTCTGTGGGACCCTCCGGAAGGCCACGCGCATGGTCGAGGTCTGCACATCCCACGCCACACGTATTTGGCTGCGGACCTACCCACCAGCTCAAAAATGTGCGTTCCAGCAGGTTGTATCGGCTTATCATCGGACCCGCGCAAGTTGTGAGGACGTGCCTACCTCCGCACGGCATGCATTTAAATCCGACCCGAAGTGAGTCAAGTTCTGCGAGTATCGTTGCGCCCTTCATCGACGACTCTGGATTAACGATATCTACAGATTTTTTGATGTGTGTTTTCGGACTGCGATGCCTCTTTATTCAGCCGTTGACAACGGTCTCAATACGCTTCATATTTCATTCATGTGGACAGCCATGTCGGAGTATTTAATTGGGAACTGCGGAGATATTTTAAAGATAGGTTTCGCTCTAAGGTGTGCACTTGTCGGTTCGTGGCTATTCACCATCTGACTCTTCTTTTGGGTAAGGCCATACCACACTCCGCGGCGCGTGCGAGGCATGATTCCACTGATTCGAATTATTCCGGCGCCGCATGCTGCTGGATGGCGGCCGAATCCCACTGCAGTTTCACATGAGCTCCCGAATAATGTCGTGGAGAGAAAAATGTATTCTGCCCTCTGGTTGGATGTGCTAGGGGATAATTCTAATGAGAAACCCCTCCCTAATAGGAAGTGTTATTGAGAACCCGAGTTTCGCGAGAAATCCTCCCCGAAACGGTCGCCAGTGGCCGCCGGGGACGGATGGCCGCTGGCCCCAGGTGGTTATACATCTACTTGTAGCCAGTTTGGTTCAGTTGGGGCGTGTCAACAGAAATTATGCTGATGCTATGGCACACGGAGCGTATCGGCTAATTGGCTACGAGTAGATGCATAACCACCAGGAGCCAGCGGCCATCCGTCTCCGGCGGCCACTGGCGACCGTTTCGGAAAGGTTTCTCGCCAAACTTGGGTTCTTAATAACACTTCCTATCAGGGAGGGGTTTCTCTGAGAAACCGGGTTTCTCATTAGAATTCTCCTGTGCTAGGTAGGGAAGCGGATTATGCGAGATGTTTATCACACTGATGGACATTTGAGGGAATTGCAGTCCCTTGCGAATTGAGAGTCGACGTCGAGGGCTTTCCATCAGGCCAATAACTCAATGGTGCGAGTCTTCACAGACCCTCAGACGCTCAACCAGTCGCCGCTGCCGACGAGGATCGGATGCGATTCCGGCCCAGTTAGGAGTGTCGACAGCCACATTTGCGTTAAGTTGCTGCGATCCACTCACGCCCACTGCGGATTCATTCAGTTTTGACAGGCCCTCCCTGCTGCGTAGATCTTTACAGCGACGGCACGAACGTGCCGAGTAAGAACCGATTGCAGAATGTGCCATTTAAAATGAGAGTCGATTCCACCGAGAAAAAGAAATTCTTGCCTCCAGTGCTGCAAAATGTCACCGCTCTCTCACAGCGAGTCCTCCGACAAAAGCACTTATGATAAAACTAACCCAATATCTAGTCTTCGCGGTGCGTTCTGGCTCCATGTCCGTCGAGGACTCCCAGTACGGCTACCTCCCCCACGAATACGTTTCCATTATTTTCCTCGTCCTCTTCGGAATAAGCACCAGTGTGTTCTGGCTCCCCTCGTTGTAACTACAGACGATGCTCATACAGCCGCAGTCCTTCACATCGGCCAGGCGACCTACTACCGCATGTGGTGGCTCTTCCCCACGGCGTGCCTCTGCGGGTTCGGCGAGGTCCTCGGCTGGAGCGGGCGCTTGTGGTCGTCGTTCTCCCCCAGCTTGTTCAACCCCTTCATCATGCAGTATGTTTCACTCCCCCCCTCATAAGAGACTATGAGTCTCATTGGCTACCAGATTCGTGTCGACCGTGATCTCTCCGACGCCATTAATTGCGGTCAATTTCATCCTCCTTTCTTGGATCGTCACTCGCCTGGGCCCGTGCTATGCGCGCCTGACGCCAATTCGGTGTATGTCCACTCTTCCTTAGCTTTCTTGATATCTGACGGATTTTTGTCAGATGCCATCGTTTTCATATCTTGCGTAGGTGCCAAGCCTTCGTCAGACAGGGCATGCTGCTCACCCATTGACAGGATATCGTCGCGCTCGTAATCCAAGCGGTCGGAGGAGGACTCGCATCCACCGCCAGTGATTTGTCGGGCGCGAACTTGGTGCGCACTCCTCTACTGCCAAGCCGCGAAGTAACCACTAACTCGGTGACATATCAGGGCGCGAAGGTCATGCTCGCCGGTATCGTCGTCCAATTCAGTCAGTCTTCGTCCTGCATATGATTTCTTCCTACTCTAATGTGGATATTGTCCGCCCGCAGGCGCGATCGTCCTGTACGCCTACCTTGCATCCGACTTCCTCCTCTGCTATCACCAGGACCGCCCTTTGAGGCTCCCATCGGGCGGTCGCGGCATCCTCGACAGCCGTCTGCAAATGATGATCGCTGCGCTCGCCTTCTCGACGCTCGTCCTCTTCATCCGGTCGGTACCCTCCCCATTCCACTTGCACATAGCTCACTTCAACCCAGGTCGGTGTACCGCATCATCGAGCTTGCGGGCGGCTGGCACGGGCGTGTGCTGCACACCGAGGTCTACTTCAACGTCCTGGACGGTGGGATGGTGGTCCTCGCGATCATCTGCATCAACGTCGCGCATCCCGGGCGCCTGCTAGGTTCCAGGCGTCCCGCAGAGCCAGCGAATTATAAGTATGGAGGGAAACTGGAAAGGGAACCCGCGGCTGAAGGATTCTAAAGGGTCACCTGCCACGGTGGGCAACAGTTTACGCGGCGATTGAATTGTCGGACATAACATTACAGCAAGCGATGTACTTATCGTTGGATAAATTGATTTCTACGCGTTTCAGATTCCCCTGTTACTTATATGCTATGGCAGACAATAAAGATAACATTTGTGACCTCCGCTAGTACCAGGATGCTATATCATATATGCTAAGTTCCACCGGCCAACAACCATCAAAATTGTAGTCACACTCCAGGCTACCTGCAGTAAATCACCAGGTGGCGTACTACGGCACCAGATATAAAATCTGTCACCGACCGATCTTCAAATTTCACGATCAGAATGCCACCCCAGACCACAATCCGACTGACCAACATTGTAACCTCCTTGACTGCCGCTGCAACCACATTGGAAACGCTGTCTAAGAGTGTTAACACCCCATTTTTAGATGCCATCTCAAGTACAACCCAATCGCTGTTGAAATCGGTGCAGGTGAATCTCTAGAGATTTCCTTCTGCAGTGAAGCTCAATCTATAGTATAGACCATCAAACAAAACAAGAATGATTGTATACAATTGATGGAGCAAACACATGGCTTGCTCTATGCAATTATTAGTCTTCACAAGCCCTCAGATACCAATGCTGAATTGTCACCAGACATGCTATATCATATTGGAAGCTTCACAGAGTACGTCTCACATGTTGGCCTTGAGTCATTGCTGAGTACTCGCCTACAGGACACTCCACAAGATTTACGTTTTTGTTGAAGCCCAACAGGAAAAAAGCCGAATCAAGCAGTTTTTCCGTCAAGGTGAAATGAGGGCCCTGCTGAAGGACTGCAATGTGGGCCTGCAAGATGCAGTTGACAAATTCAAGGTAACCAACCTTTGACCTAATTTCTTTCAAGCTATTCACATAGGGAATGCAGGTTCATGGAGTCAGGCTGTGGACTGATCTCACAGAAATGCAGCTATACACAGAGAAGGCACATCAGCAAGTACTGGAGATGATTGAATCTCTTTCCGATGTCACCAGTTCAGATGGGGCATCCTCTGTATGTAACGTCCCCTCAATTCAAAAGTAAACTTGGCTCTAATATTTACCCAGATGAGTCGGGTGTTTTCTGGCTCTGATAACAGGTATGTGGTTCCATTTGACTTTCTTATTCCTATTCTGATACCTAACCCAGCTCAAACTCATTGTCCATGTTGCCATCGGAGCCAAAAATATTCCATGGACGGGAATCTGAAGTTGCACAAATGATCAAACTTTTTGTTCATGGGATATCACCCAGGATAGCGATTTTGGGTGCAGGTGGAATGGGCAAGACAAGCCTAGCAAGAGCCCTGGTGCATCATCCCAAAATCATTGATGAATACAACCAACATCGCTTCTTTGTCTTCTGTGATGGTGTTTTCACTACAGTTGAACTGGCTGGTCTCATCGGATCCCATGTTGGGTTGAAGCCAGGAAAGGATCTCACCAGAGCAGTTATTCATCACTTTTTGACCAGTCCACCTTCTCTCTTGATTTTGGATAACCTGGAAACACTCTGGGAGCCAACAGAATCCCGTGGAGCCGTAGAAGAGTTCTTGTCCCTTATTACAGACATATCTCATCTGGCACTGATTGTGAGTACATTTTTTTCTTAGGTTACTCAAAGTGAAGACATCAACCCAGATTACAATGTGAGGGGCCGAAAGACCTGGCAAAGTGCGCTGGACTCGGCCTTTTTTGGCACCTCTAAAGCCTTTGACGTCGGAAGCTGCACGGCAAACCTTCATTGATATTGCCGACAATATCCATAACTGCCAGGATATTGAGAAGCTCCTCCTTCTGACTGACAACATGCCACTAGCCATTGATCTCATAGCTCACTTAGTGGATTATGAGGGCTGTTCCAATGTACTGTCTCGCTGGGAGACAGAGAGAACCTCCATGCTCTCTGCAGGATATGACAGAAGATCAAATTTGGATTTATCAATTTCAATATCTCTGTCCAGCTCTCGAATAAGAGAATCTCCTCATTCCAAAGATCTCCTAAGTCTTCTCTCAATCCTTCCTGATGGGCTGTCTGATGCTGAGCTCCTTCAAACCAACCTTCCAATTGATAATGTCCTTGTTTGCAAGGCTGCCCTGCTCCGGACCTCTTTAGGCTATGTAGATGACCATGGTCGCCTCACAACATTGGGACCTATCCGGGAATACATGCAAAATTTTTATCCCCCTACAGATCCTCTCCTTCATCCCCTATTCAAACTATATTCCGAATTAATCGAACTTTGTACCACATATTTCGGAACCTTGTCATGCACTACAATAGTTACTCGAATAACAGCCAATTTCTCAAACATTCAGCACTTGTTACTCAGAGGCTTGGACAGGACCAATCCGAATGTTATGAAGACAATCTACTGTGCAGTGTCTTTGTGCACCTTCAGTATGGCTACTGGGCGTGGCCAGATATCTTTGATAGACCGGATTCCCGATCTTATACCTTATCTTGGTGACCATAGACTAGAGGTTGATTTTATCACACGAACCATTCCAACTGGGAAACAGATCTCCAATCCAAAAGCCCTGATTGAGGAAGTACAGAAACATTTCCAGCACTTCAATGATCCAGAGCTTGAATGTAAGTCCTTCCATTGTTTTGTTGTTGTCAACACTTGAAAATGAATCCACCAGGTTTATTCTACACCAATATCGGAAACTACTTTCTGTTCCACAGAAATGATATTCCTGCAACTATAAATTTCTGTGAGACCGCACTTGCACTGTCAGTCTCAGTTGGGATCACTACAAGGCAGTCTGATGCATTGTCCCAACTGGCATGGATCAAGTGGCAAACTGGTGATTATTCGGCTGCCCAAAAGCAGGCATATGAGGCACAAAGACTGGCAAAGATCTCTGCCAACTTATATAGAGAGGCCAGGGCACTGCGAATTGAAGCAATCTCCTGGTCCATACTAGGTCAATATAACCACAGTATCTCACTATCTCAAAGGGCCAGGGATCTGTTGAGACTGTGTGGTGTATCTGATGGCACCCTACACTACAACTTGATGGTGTCTGAGGCAGAAGTCCACAAGTCAAAATCAGAATATCAAGATGCTCTTGATATCCAAACTGAGCTTCTTCAGAAAAGTCCTATTGACAAAGATCGGAATAATCATGCTGTTGCCCTAGTCAACCTTGCCGAAATCAGTGTGCCAATTGGTGCACCAAAACAGGAGGTCAAGAGAAATCCTGATCTGGCACGCTCAATCTTCTAGTCGATGGGAATCCCGCGAAAGCTGCAGTGGTGTGATGGTGTCCTAGCAGACCTTGAGCTCAGGGATGGAAATATTTCGGGAGCATATACACTATTCCAAAAATGTCTCAAAGCATCGTTAGGAAAGGACGTTGAGGTTGTCACATACACTCTTGTCAGGCTGGCTGATCAAAGGCGTTGGAATCTGGTGGATTGGACACCGACTTGGACAACCGTGTTCCTGGTCTATGTCCTCAAATCAAACCAGAGGCTAGAGATATTCAAGGCACTGCAATTCCTCGGAGATGTGTTTTTGACTCAGGATGACCAGGACACAGCAGCAAGCCTTCTCACAGTTGCATTGGAGGGGGTAACACAAATGGATGTTCACTGCAGCAGAGCAGAATGTATGCTCCGACTTGGAGATATTTATAAGATGAATGGAGAGTGCTTGGAGGCGGAAGAACTATGGAGAACAGCAAGACCATTACGGTCATTACAGTTGGAAAAAGTCTCACAGGTTGACACAAGGCTTGCTAGTATCACACAAGATGTGATTGAAGAAAACACAATGGTCTTGGCTCATCCCTCAGTGTTTCAGGCACCAACGGGAGTTCCAGATAACCACGAGATACAGAATGTTGGATTGGAGGATCAATCGGATTACGCTCCGGTCATGTTGTAAATATCAATATATATATTTTAGTCTCTCACTTCAAGTTGCGGTCTTTAAATCCGAATTTTGTTGAACCATACGGTTGACCTTTCTCGTTTTACCAGGCATTCTGACACCACCAGAAAATATACGGATCCTTTTCTTTAGGAGCTAACCACGCGAACCGCCAATGCAGTGCATGGCGATGACTGTCAGAGGGGATCTGTTGATGTGCTGCGGCGCATTGCCCCTTACGGGCAGAGTTCAGGTAAGTAAAAGCGAGGAGCATATAATGCAAATTGATTATCGTGTAAGCCACACCGCTTTAATTCAAAATTGCATTACTCTGTCTTTTTTTATACGGCAAACTTATGGGGAAAGGTGGTCGATCGCACATCAACATATGCAAACACCAAATATCGTTGCTTTCCACTATCATCGCGTCTCAATGTCTGCCCCTGGAATGCGAGACAAACGACTCAAAAAGCCCCCAGCATGCGATTCCTGCAAGGCTAGTCCGACTTGCATATGTTAAGTAATGCTAACTGTCAGTATTAGGCTCGTCGTGTCTTGTGTCATCCGCAGCCCAATGGCGCACCCTGCCCCCGTTGTGTGGAGAAAGAGATCATGTAGGCTATTCTACACTTGAATCACACCCATTGAAAGTCCCTCCAGATGCACGACCACTGCTGTGCCTCGCGGGAGGCCCCGCAAGAATCCTGCGCCTGCCACATCGGCATCGCCCAAGTCGCTCGTAGCCACTGAGCCAGAGCCTCGAGCGTCGTATTTATTGCTGACAGATCCTGGAACGGTTCCTCACTCCTCAATCGACTTTCAAGATCTCAGTCCTGAATTCGTTGCCCACTGCTTCGAATGTGCGTGTGTCAGTAACATATCATGTAAACTATGACTGAACGCACTCTGCAGGTCTCAAGCACATGCCTCAATTTAAGCACCCCCTCATCACGATGACTTCCATAAAAAAGGTCGTCTTTTCTGCATCATTCCAACTGCATCGCCTGCCTCCGCAACCTCGTGTACTTGCCTTGTGCATCATCGCCCTCTCATCGCTCGCGTCGTTCCACGAGTCCGTGCTAGGGGAAGGCCCGCGCCCAGACTCGTTCACGGATCCGTCGTTCTTCGGGTCGAACTCAGACCTTTTGTCGTGTGGCGTGCGGCGTTCAGCGACATTCCGCGCCCTTCGCGCGGAGGCGGTCAAGGCCGCCTGGAACGCTGGAATCATGCTCCAGCCATCTAACGAGAACGCGGCATCGTGCTTCCTCTTGGATCTCCTCGAGCAAAGTCATTACTTTCGTCTTCTGCGCCGGCCTACCTTTGACTCCTTCTACAGGTGACTTCTGCGGTGGCTCGAGGCCCTGGGCAAGTGCGTGTGTCTCCCATATTCGTGCGCTGGCCCCCGTCTGGCGAACGGCCTTCGCGGAAAGTGATGCAAGTCATTGGTGCGGTTTCATCGTATGTTAGCTGTCCGCGTCCCCAGGATGTATGGCTGACCGTGAGCAGATGGGGGAGGCTCTCAGATCGACAAAGAGCCGAACAGCCGTGCTTTTGTGCGTATAAAGATTATTGGCACCGATCATACTGACCTGCGTCATAAGCACTCTTGACGACCAACGTATGCTTTCTGGCCCCGAGCCACCCTCGCTGGAGGTTTTACTCGCTTCACTGGAAGAATCCGCCCACAAGCCGGGTCTTTCCTTCGTTTGGTCATCAATGCAGCCATGTGAGTATGTTTACCCATCGACTTCTTCGATTCTGAGCTGCGAACACCCAGACATGTTCCACATTACATGTCTTGCGCGCCAACTGTATGAGACCATCAACGGAGGTATGAGTTTCACAGATCGAAACATTCAGAGCGCTCAACTTGATGCCAGACTACGCACGAGCCAACCCTCTATCAGAGCAAGCCACGATCAAGTTCCTCTCCTCCCTTTTCCTCGTCCATTCTGTCTTGTCGCTGCTGCTCGACCGCGTCGACGCAGCAATCACCTCCGCAACAAATGGCCGGACACCCTTTCTCCTCGACGGTGCCAACGTCGACCGCACTGCGCGTACGTGCGCCTACGGAACCACCCTCGGCTTCACAGAGCTGGTCCTTCCATTCTACCGGGAGCTGGAGCAGCGCAGCACGGTGGAGGAACCGCGCATGCGTGAGCGGATGCAGCTGCTCCGTACCCAGGCGCATCAGCTTGCCACGCTCGGCGCGCGCGCCTTCGTGCGCACCATTCGCCTCCTCCCCGCGATCCACTACGCGCCCATGCACTGGCGCCAGGTCTGCGCATGGGCCGACTTCTACACGGCGGAGATGGACCATGGCCCCGAGTGCACACGCGACCTCGAGACGTGCGTCTACCTCGCTGTCCCTAGACTGGGCTTTAACATACTCCTACAGACTTGCTAACGAGCTGAGGCTCATGGGGTACTCACTGGACATATGTTCTGCACCAGAATCGGCTGCGCTGATCCAACGGCTCGGCGGACAGATAGATGCAGCGGACCCATCGGCTCCTTCGGCTTTTTTCGATCCCGAGATCCTCGACTTGTTCTCTTCCCTAGACGATCCCTGGATGGCGAACTCCTACGACGAGATGCCCATTGCGTAAAACTGGGATTGGGTTTTTTTCTCTGCTCAGCCATTACCAGCCCAAAATGTGACATTCTGGCCTTAGATTGGTCCTAGATGAGCCGTAGATAATTATCCTGATTCATCTCTCGAAATCTGCAGAAACCGACTGGAAATTAAGATCCCTGTAGGTTTCAATTGAAGTTGAAAAAAGTGCCATGGTTGAAACCATACACGCGGGTGTAACAAATTTCTGTACCCTAAACGGTGACCAAAAAAAAAACACGACAAAGGACTCACTCGGAACTCCGGCTCGATCCCTCCGATGGAACGCTAAATACGGATGGATAACACAGTTTGAGTCGCGTCCTGCTGTGAAAAAGACGCCATCAAACACCATAACGCTGCTGGGAATCGAACCCAGATCCTTTTAATCTTTCCGAGGAAGGCAGCTGCACCACCCGCTGCGGTATGGGCTTATCGAAAACTCTACGTCGATTTTTTCTTCTTCTAATTGACCGAGATCTCATGGGTTCTTCCCATCCCCCTTCTCCAGTCAGCCATATTATTGTAAGTATCCCAAAAGTATCCCGCGACGCCAGCAACTGCCATAACGCGATCCACCTTTTTCAGGAGGGCTGGCCGCGAATGGCAGGACCACTGGATAAAACCTTGTGGGACCTGGGTGGAGTTCTCTTCTTCCAGGTATAAGTCCCTGGTGTCCACCAGCTCACACAAAGTTGTCGTAGGTCTTCCCTTTGCAGTATGCATGCATGAAACAACCATCAAAAATAAACCCAGACTCATAGGAATGAGATGGGGATAAGGAAGTACTCAGCGGGAGAGTATGGGTCACAAGGGACTCGGACGAAAACATAAAAGGTTGCACACAGGCGAACCATAGGCAGGAGTATCGAGGGGATCACACGCCGGCGAGGCAGAAGCAGGAGCTCTGTGAGCATCAATTGCACAGGAAGAGCGTGCGCCGGCGAGGGGACAACTCGGACGAGTTCGAACATTGGCGATTTGCGTCAATCACGCTGAGCGCAGGCACCGATGCCAAGACATCTGCGATCACGATCGGCAGAGTGCGGGACATCTCGGGTATAATTAGCGACCCGAGAATTCCGGAGGATTCCGGTAGCAAAGGCAAACGGCGCGGCGAGGTGGGGTAGCCGCCCCGGGATCCGCCCAAGGATTTGGGCCGTTCTGCCGGCATAGCCAGGCATGAACGTACTTATTCGTGACGGAGCGACGACCGGCGTCGGGGGAAAAGACGGCCACTGCAAAGTGAGCCCAGTTATCTTGGAGCAGCAGGCGGGCATCGTCGACCAGACCGCACAGAGGTCTGTGTCGCGCGTCGGTACCCCGAACGGTACCAGGGACATGGGGCACAGACACCCTTTTGCGCGTCATCGGCACTCCATAAGAGGTAAGAGACGTAAGGAGCCCGACGCGCCGTTGTACGGTCCTCATCGTCTAGAGGCAGCAAGCATGCCCTTTGGGTCAATCCAACGGGGGATGCATCGTGCCAATCACCAACCTGGTCTGTATCTTGTGTTCCAGAGTCCGAGAGGAAGTGTATTGCGGAGTTTTGAAAATCGACATGGTGGTCGGGAACAGAAGGCAAACTTGAACTTGGTTTCCAACTTGAACACGTTGCGCATGTTTGGCTGGGCTAGGAGGACGCGTATCGTCACGTGATGTAAATCTCTTCTGCAGACCTCTCATTCCTTTCGCGATTGCGTCCGACAACGCTGGGGCCTGAGGCCTGCGGTCTCCCCAGCCCGGCTTTTCTTGCCAATGTCTCATGCATCAACCCCCTGGAGCTGGGGCAGGAGCTAGGCTGCCATTGGGCTGCCACAAGTGGCACAATGCGCCAAAAAAAACAGCATTTCTTGAGCATTTCTGCTGGCAACAAGTACTCGGAAGACAACTTTCCGTAGCGAAAAAGCTGAATCTCGCAGATGTGAACTACTATCATCACTATAGTGCGGTCCGATCTCTCTGTGAGACTGTGCTTGAGACTGTGCTTAGACGCCTTGAACATCCGGGACGCACGTCTCCGCTTGGCATCCATTTCACCTACCTATTTACCTCAAGAATTGAAGGCACGCATGTCTATGTTCTCCCTCTCCGCAATTTAAATATCCACTGACTTGCCCATTGGCTGTAAAGCACATCCCATGAAGTAACACGTCGCGAATTTCATGGCCAAGTGGCGGATGGCGCACTACATTCAGGCGCATAGTGAAGGTCCTCATACCGGTATCCCTCGTCTAGTATCCACCAGCTCAGTTCTAACACCCCTCATCTCCGACTCTGGATCAAAATCTACGGCTTCATTATGTTTTCTTTGGGACCTCCCAAGGCCAATGCTGTGTTCAAGCGCATGGTCGAGATTCGCACATCCCACGCCGCACGTCTTTGGCTGCGGAACCTCCTCACAAACTCAGTGAAAATCCTTCCAAAAATACGCGTCGAACCCGCTCAAGGCGTGGCTCCCTCCGCATGGCAGACACATAAATCCGACCTGAGGCGAGTTCACTTTCTGTGAGTGTCTTTGCGGCCGTTCATGGATGACTTTGGATCGACGACATCCACATGTGTGTTTTCGGACTGCGGTGCCTCTTGATATAGCCGTTGACAACCAACAACTGATACCGCGTGCAGGGCCTCAATACACTCCATTTTTCATTCATGTGGACAGCCATGTCGGAGTATTTATTTGATTGGAAATTACGGGGATATTTTAACGGTAGAATTCGTTCTAAGGTGCGCACTTGTCGGTCCGTGGGTATTCGCCGTTTGATTCTTCTTTTGGGAAAGACCATACTGCACCGACTGGTGACCGCGGGGGAAGATCTCTACTAATTTTACCAAATAAATTGGCGCCGGATGCTGCTGGATGGCACTCTCGCATGAGCTCCCGAGTAATATCGTGGTGTGATTGGCTGACGTTTTTCAAGTCCGTTGAATGTGCCAGGTGGTGAAGAGTCCAAGATGTTTATGAGTAGTACAAAGGTATGCTGCCCTCTCATTGGCTGTTTTTTGTTTTGTTTGTTGAATGTCTCGGTTAGCGAAAGGATTATCCGAGATGTTTATCACACTGATGGACATTCGAATGAACTGCAGTTCCTTGTAAATTGAGAATCCAGGTCGACGGCTTCCCATCAGGCGAATGATTCAATGGTGTGAGTCTGAAATATTAAATTGCTCTGAGACACTCAACGAGTCGCCGCTGCCCACCAGGATCGGATCCCAGTTAGGAGTGAGTGTCAAGAGCCATATTTGCGTAAAGTTGCTGCGATCCATTTACGTTCACTGCGGATTCCTTCAGTTTTGACAGGCCTTCCTGCTGCGTAGATCTTTACAACGACGGCACGAACGTGCCGAGTAAGAACCGATTGCACAGCGTGCCATTTGAAATGAGAGTCGATTCCACCGAGAAAAAGAAATTCTTGCCTCCTGTGCTGCAAAATGTCACCGCTCTCTCACGGTGAGTCCTCCGACAAAAGCACTTATAATGAAACTAACCCAATATCTAGTCCTCGTAGTGCGTTCAGGCTCCATGTCCATCGAGGACTCCCAGTACGGCTACCTCCTCCACGAATACGTTTCCATTATTTTCCTCGTCCTCTTCGGAATAAGCACCAGTGTGTTCTGGCTCCCCTCGTTGCAACTATAGACGATGCTCATAAAGTCGCAGTCCTTCACATCGGCCAGGCGACCTACTACCGCATGTGGTGGCTCTTCCCCACGGCGTGCCTCTGCGGGTTCGGCGAGGTCCTCGGCTGGAGCGGACGCTTGTGGTCGTCGTTCTCCCCCAGCTTTTTCAACCCCTTCATCATGCAGTATGTTTCACTCCCCCTCTCATAAGAGACTCTCATTGGCTTGCAGATTCGTGTCGACTGTGATCTCTCCGACGCCATTAATTGCGGTCAATTTCATCCTCCTTTCCCGGATTGTCACTCGCCTGGGACCGTGTTATGCGCGGTTGACGCCAATTCGGTGTATGTCTCATTCTTCCTTAGCTTCCCTGATATCTAACGGACATTCCCAGACGCCGTCATTTTCATAACATGCGTGAGTACTAAGCCTTCGTCAGACAGGGCATGCTGCTCACCCATTGCCAGGATATCGTCGCGCTCGTAATCCAAGCGGTCGGAGGAGGACTGGCATCCACTGCCAGTGATTTGTCGGGCGCGAACTTGGTGCGTACTCCTCTACCATCAAGCCGCGAGGTAACCACTAACTCAGTGGCATATCAGGGCGCGAAGGTCATGCTCGCCGGTATTGTTGTCCAATTCAGTCAGTCTTCGTCCTGCATATGATTTCTTCCTACTCTAATGTGGATATTGTCCGCCCGCAGGCGCGATCGTCCTGTACGCCTACCTTGCATCCGACTTCCTCCTCTGCTATCACCAGGACCGCCCTTTGAGGCTCCCATCGGGCGGTCGCGGCATCCTCGACAGCCGTCTGCAAATGATGATCGCTGCGCTCGCCTTCTCGACGCTCGTCCTCTTCATCCGGTCGGTACCCGGCCCTCCTACTTGCGCATAGGCTTAGCTCACTTCAACCCAGGTCGGTGTACCGCATCATCGAGCTTGCGGGCGGCTGGCACGGGCGTGTGCTGCACACCGAGGTCTACTTCAACGTCCTGGACGGCGGGATGGTCGTCCTCGCGATCGTCTGCATCAACGTCGCGCATCCCGGGCGCCTGCTAGGTTCCAGGCGCCCCGCAGAGCCAGCAAATTATAAGTATGGAGGGAAACTGGAAAGGGAACCCCCGGTTGAAGGATTCTGAAGGGTCGCCTGCCACGGTGGGCAACAGTTTACGCGGCGATTGAATTGTCGGACATAACATTACAGCAAGCGATGTACTTATCGTTGGATAAATTGATTTCTACGCGTTTCAGATTCCCCTGTTACTTATATGCTATGGCAGACAATAAAGATAACATTTGTGACTCCGCTAGTACCAGGATGCTATATCATATATGCTAAGTTCCACCGGCCAACAACCATCAAAATTGTAGTCACACTCCAGGCTACCTGCAGTAAATCACCAGGTGGCATACTACGGCACCAGATATACGGCACCAGATATAAAATCTGTCACCGACCGATCCCCAAATTTCACGATCAGAATGCCACCCCAGACCACGATCTGATTGACCAATATTGTAACCTCCGTGACTGCCGCTGCAACCACATTGGAAACACTGTCTATGAGTGTTAACACCCCATTTTTAGATGCCATCTCAAGTACAACCCAGTCACTGTTGACATCGGTGCAGGTGAATCTTTAGAGATTTCCCTCTGTAGTGAAGCTCAATCTATAATATAGGCCATCAAACAAAACAAGAATGATTGTATACAATTGATGGAAGTCTTCACAAGCCCTCAGATACCAATGCTGAATTGTCACCAGACATGCTATATCATGTTGGAAGATTCACAGAGTACATCTCACATATTGGCCTCGAGTCATTGCTGAGTACTCGCCTACAGGACACTCCACAAGATTTACATTTTTGTTGAAGCCCAACAGGAAAAAAATCGAATCAAGCAGTTTTTCCGTCAAGGTGAAATGAGGGCCCTGCTGAAGAACTGCAATGTGGGCCTGCAAGATGCAGTTTTCCTTTCAAGCTATTCACATAGGGAATGCAGGTTCATAAGGTCAGACTGTGGACTAATCTCACAGATATGCAGCTATACATAGAGAAGGTACATCAGCAAGTAGTGGAGATGATTGAATCTCTTTCCGATGTCACCAGTTCAGACAGATGAGTCGGGTGTTTTCTGGCTCTGACAACAGGTATGTGGTTCCATTTTACTTCCCTATTCCTATTCTGATACCTAACCCAGCTCAAACTCATTGTCCATGTTGTAGAATTTAGCTCAGAAGGGAGTTTGCAAGAAAGGGGTAATTGCGAGGCAAACAAGTGAGGTAACTACCACAAGTACTCAAGCTTTTATATGTAGAGGAATATCAAATAGATAAGGAATATGAAATATGGTTGTCAGAAGGTCAAGCAAAATATTGTGCAAGCATGGCAACACGCAACGGAGCACATGGATAGATAACAAACCACATGGTGTCAAGCTTGTATTTCCAACACATGTTGCCATTGGAGCCAAAAATATTCCATGGGCGGGAATCTGAAGCTACACAAATGATCAAACTGTTTGTTCATGGGATATCACCCAGGATAGCGATTTGGGTGCAGGTGAAATGGGCAAGACAAGCCTAGCAAGAGCCCTGGTGCATCATCCCAAAATCATTGATGAATACAACCAACATCGCTTCTTTGTTTTCTGTGATGGTATTTTCACTACAATTGAACTGGCTGGTCTCATCGGATCCCATGTTGGGTTGAAGCCAGGAAAGGATCTCACCAGAGCAGTTGTTCATCACTTTCTGACCAGTCCACCTTCTCTCTTGATTTTGGATAACCTGGAAACACTCTGGGAGCAAATAGAATCCTGTGGAGCCATAGAAGAGTTCTTGTCCCTTATAACAGACATATCTCATCTGGCACTGATTGTGAGTACATTTTTTTCTTAGGTGACTCAAAGTGAAGACATCAACCTAGATTACAATGTGAGGGGCCGAAAGACCTGGCAAAGTGCGCTGGACTCAGTCTTTTTTTGGACCTCTAAAGCCTTTGACATCAGAGGTTGCGTGGCAAACCTTCATTGATATTGCCGACAATGTCCATGACAGCCAGGATATTGAGAAGCTCCTCCTTCTGACAGACAACATGCTGCTAGCCATTGATCTCATGGCCCACTTAGTGGACTATGAGGGCTGTTCCAATGTACTGTCTTGCTAGGAGACAGAGAGAACCTCCATGCTCTCTGCAGGATATGACAGAAGATCAAATTTAGATTTATCAATTTCAGTATCACTGTCCAGCTCTCAAATTAAAGAATCTCCTCATTCCAAAGATCTCCTAATTCTTCTCTCAATCCTTTCTGATGGGCGGTCTGATGCTGAGCTCCTTCAAACCAACCTCCCGATTGATAATGTCCTTGTTTGCAAAGCTGCCTTTGGATCACCTATCCGGAAATACATGCAACATTTTATCCCCTACAGATTCTCTCCTTCATCTCCTATTCAAGCTATATTCCGAATGAATTGAACTTTATACCACATATTTCGGAACCTTGTCAAGCACTACAATAATTACTCGAATCACAGCCAATTTCTCAAACATTCAGCACTTGTTACTCAGAGGCTTGGACCGGACCAATCCGAATGTTGTGAAGACAATCTACTGCACAGTGTCTTTGTGCACATTCAGTCTGGCTACTGGGTGTGGCCAGATATCTTTGATAGACCGGATTCCTGATCTTCTATTCACCTTGGTAACCATAGACTAGAGGTTGATTTTATCACACAAACCATTCCAGCTGGGAAACAGATCTCCAATTCAAAAGCCCTGATTGAGGAAGTACAGAAACATTTCTAGCACTTCACGATCTGAAGCTTGAATGTAAGTCCTTCCATTGTTTTGTTCTCAACACTTGAAAATGAATTCACCAGATTTATTCTACACCAAAAGCAGGCCTATGAGGCGCAAAGACTGGCAAAGATCTCTGCCAACTTATATAACGAGGCCAGGGCACTGCAAATTGAAGCAATCTCCTGGTCCACACTAGGTCATTATAACTACATTATCTTGCTATCTCAAAGGGCCAGGGGTCTGTTGAGACTGCGTGGTCTGTCTGCTGGCACCCTACACTACAACTTGATGGTCTCTGAGGCAGAAGTCTACAAGTCAAAATCAAGATGCTCTCGATATCCAAACTGAAGTTCTTCAGAAAAGTGCTGTTGACAAAGATCGGAATAATCATGCTTTTTCCCTACTCAATTTTGCCAAAATCAGTGTGCCAATTGGTGCACCAAAACAAGAGGTCAAGAGAAATCTTGATCTGGCATGGCCAATCTTCCAGTTGATAGGAATTCCGCGAACCCTGCAGTGGTGTGATAGTGTCTTAGCAGACCTTGAGCTCAGGGACGGAAATATCTCGGGAGCGTATACATTTTTCCAAAAATGTCTCAAGGCATCCTTAGGAAAGGATGTTGATGTTGTCACATATGCTCTTGTCAGGCTGGCTGATCAAAGATGTTGGAATCTGGTGGATTGGACACCAACCTGGACAACCGTGTTCCTGGTCTATGTTCTCAAATCATATCAGAAGCTAGAGATATTCAAGGCACTACAATTCCTCGGAGATGTGTTCTTGGCTCAGGATGACCAGGACACAGCAACAAGCCTTCTCACAGTTGCATTGGAGGGGGTATACGAAGCGCGGATGGTTCGCGGATGAAATCGGTTTGATTTCTCACGTGAGTTCGATTCTCATAGGGGCCATTTATTACTTTCAACTCGAACCTACCATATGTACACACAATCCTTATCAAAGTGTTGGGGCTTTCAGCACACCACCTAGATAATGTTGAGACAAACATTGTTCGGGTCCTTCTTGCTTATTTAAGGGCCTTTATTTGATTCGATGTCACCTTTTCAGTAAATTTCTCCTCTTCCAGCAACCAGGCAATATTTTATGGGTTTCTCGATGCTAGGCGCTTTATTTGACTATGAAATACACTCCCTAATTTATTTGTGAGACCCGGTGCACCAGTGCATCTGGCGTCGTGGCTGTGCCATCCCACGCTGGGGCTTGTTTGGAGCAGTAGCCGTAGGCTTGTTTGTACGCGTAGATACGGCATCATCACCCATTCTTGGCTGCTCACCGTGTTCACCGTGCCCCGTCCCCGCTCCTCACGCGTCTCCCCTGCTTCGTCATACCAGACGGAGATCCTGCGGATCTCACGTCTCCACCGGCTTTACCACTCCTAAGTTCCAGTCGGGAAACCATTAATCAGGTCTGCAAAACAATGTCCATCTCACAACCTAGGATCTCCCCGGAAGACTTCGATAAAGTTCAAGGTATTTTTTTAAATCATCAAGGGTGTGCCTCAATATCCTCGGGATTTTATGTGCTTCTGCTCTTGTAGGGAAAAAAGAAGATGTCCCCAAATTTGGTCACATGCATAACTGGTCGCTTAGTCATGTCAATAGTGGCTGTGTATTGACAGCTTCCACCGACCAGTTAGCACTCTTTTTTCTCTTGTGCTCCAGCCTCCACAGATACTGATTGCTGGCCGAGTGATTATCTCTTTCTAGTCATCTGGCAACCTCCTCCACCCATTTTTGATCTTGCTATAGTTGGCATCACTTCACATTATGATGAAGAATTCTTTGACGCGTCACGACGCGTGCATTCAACGTGGATTTTAACTCGTGTGAGTCCCTAAGCTTCAAACATATGCTTGTCCAACTCCACTTTCAGATCACTTAGTCTCCCTGCATGCAGTCTATGCAGCCGCTTTCCATTGTTTTCGAAATATCAGGCACTCCGTAATGTGAACGCGTAATGTCACAGTGTGACACCACGCGACATCTCATTTTTTTTCACTTCCCCGCTAGCACAAGAATGATATCCAAATCATTGATAGTGCCCAACTTGAGCTTCAGACGTGAATTGAAGTTTACTCCTAATCTGCGGGGTTCTGAACTGCGGTCAGCGGTGACCCACTGCGGCTAATTCCATGATTTGCAGACCTCTCGCAACGCGCGCACTGTGTTTCACAGTGCCTTTGGAGCCTGTTTTCTCGGAATTTTGTCCTCAATGGAGCTATACCACTCCATTCTGGTTCCTAGCAATGGCAAGCGGCGTGGATTGAGATGAAGATTCAGGCGCCAACAAGATCTGGGTATAAAAGGCCCCCATGGCGCGTCTTTCTCTTTCCTCATTCCCCTTTCAATTGTTGGCTTTCTCCATGTCTTTGACTGCCAATACCATTCCATGTGGGGGTCTCGATAACGTCGATGAAGGTTGTCAAGAAATCTTTCCACGCGCTATTCCAGGCAGTGTGTGTCAAAAGTGCAAAAAAATCAAGGCAGCTTCAACAGTCGCAATTCAAGAAGAGCTCATGAAAGTGCATACTCTGGGCTTCGCGTCCAAGTTACTTTGCTCACTGAAATTATTTTAGACTTTGAACTCTTGCGAGAGTTGCGGGGTATGTGGGACAACAATTACCACTGCTGTCTGCGGCACTTGCAGGAGGAAAGGTGTGCTCTTTTAATCCGCGTTCCATCCCTGTTTTGTGTGCTCACTCTATGGAACCAAGATATGTTGGAGAGCGGCGGGGAAGACCCTCTTACAGGTGGGAAGCAGCACCGCTTGGAGAGACTCCAAAAATTTCTAGGCATGTCTGGCCGTCCCACTCCTCTCCACGACGTCAGCAATAGAACACTTGGAATGGCGACCAGTATTTCTGAGCTAGAGACTCTCAAAAGCGGAAATCAGAAGGGCAATTGGACAATTTTTGTCACTCCCCGCCGTGGCAAGGCGGTGGAAGGACCAGTGATTATAGGTGGCGAGGTCACATCCCGAATTTGGGCCCAAAAAAAAATTTGTCCGGACTATTGGCTCGGCGAGGGTCTCGAATTTTGTCCGGATTACAGCACTCGGCGAAGTTCAATTTTTTTTTGTCCGGATTATGGCTCAGACATATTTTTTTCCCCCAAAAAGCGCTCCAGTGTACTATAGGAGGTTTAAATCGCTAAGATATCTGATATATACTCAATCATCGATGCACTCGTCCTCCGGTAGCTCCATGATATGAATATTTGCCTTTCCCTTCCTTTGCACTGTATTCAGGCTTGCAACAGCTTTTGCTAGCAGTGCTGTCTCTGCTGAAATCTCCTGAAACATTGTGTGCGCGAGGCCCAATCTCGACGTGGCTGTGGAAGGTATTAACAGTTTCTTCCTTTGGCAAAAAAACCAGGAACGAGTTTGCTGATAAATGAGCAAAAGATGCAGTACCCAACTTTATCGAGCGAGGTACGAGCTAGAAACGATAAAGCGTCTGTCTAGAGAGACTAACATGGAAGCATGTTTCGGGATCATCTTGAATCTTCGGCGGAATTCTAGCTCAAATACTCGCACTAGCGTGGGTGTCCGCTGTCGAATGTAGCCATAGCAGAGGCTGAGAGCCGTCACGAAAAATTGCACGAAAACACGTAAAAATAACATTATGGCTCATTTGATGGTAATTGGCCCCAATCTGAGCGGAATGTCGCCTCGTCTGGCCTAAGATTACAAGCAATGCCTACATCACAGTCGGCTGTATCTCGCCACCAATCTAAGTTCGACAAAACAACATCTGGTCAGCTCATCAAATGTCCGGATTGTGCCTGAGACCTTGGCGCAGGCTCGCCCATTTGTCCGGACGGCAACTCAGACCTTCTCGAGATCAAAGTCCATTTGTCCGGACTCTGGCGGTGACCTTGGAGGGCAAAATTTGGAAATTTGTCCGGACTACGGATGCGACCTCGCCACCTATAATCACTGGTCCTGCGGTGGACAAGTCCATGGGAAATGTGACGAAAATATTTCCGGGGGGCACTCAAATGGACGGTAAGAATTAACTCATAAACTGAACCGTTTCTTACTGACCTATCCCAGACGCATTGGTCAAAATAGTTGAACAGTTCAACCTCGAGTGGGTTCAAATGCCCCATCATTTGCTGGATCTTCAAGCGTTGAGTTAATCTAGCTTGTTCACATTTTATCACTGATGTTCCGTATCCAGGAGGGACTGTTCCTTGCGCTTCTCTGGCAATATTACGATTGAAGCTCAAGCGATGACCATGACTATTCAGGACCTATTTACCTATTACCAGAGACGTCCGGATCGACACCTTGTGGTTGACGGCAAGCTCAAACTTCCCAAGGGATCATCCATGAGCTTCGAGCTCGCAATCAATGAACAACGGGTAAGCACAATTATGACATCGTAACCTGTCCAAAATAAGCTCAATCAGCCAAACACGCAGTATGCTCAACGTCTGGCGGAACTCAACGGAGAGGACGAAGATGAGGACATGATGTCAGGCGGCAGCAGAAAGCGCAAGCCTTCGCAACAGCGGGCCAGTATCGCAGGGAAACGGGCCAAGACAGGTAAGCATTTGTCGTTATCTTTTCTTTCCTTCTCGCTCTGATTATTTTGAGGTGGTCTCGGGGTGTTGACCTCCACGTTCTGCGACGACGACGACTTCTCTGCCCTCAGCAATAAACCTGAGACAGATAAAATCGAGTTTCAGACCATCACATGTGTACCGAAAGGATCTGACGGAAGTCAAGGATTGTCCAAAGATTCCGACTTGAAGTCCGGTCAAATCGAGACCAACGCGCTCATTCTGTCCGTGCGCGATCGAGGGAGATCTAAGGATGTATACAAGGTTCGTGGTTATCATATCATTTGTTCTGATGCCCACTGCTGATTCGTTCCAAGTTCTCGATCAATGGCGACAAACAGCTGTATGTCGCAAAGAAATTAGTCGATATCGGGCAAGGTAGAGGTAAACTAATAGGCCCCACCGAGGCCTGTGCTCTTTTAGGTCGGGATCTAGTTCGTCTCAAACGTCTGGCCTCATTCCGTGACGATTTTTTCGATCATGCGAGAGAGAAGGGTGTCAATGAGTTGGCAGGTGCGACCGCCCCATCTCTTTCTTCATTCGCTCACGATATGTTTGTCAAGACTTTGATGTATCGGAAGGCTTCATCATTCTCGCCACCAAGAAGCCTACTGGTGACGATGATGAAGAAGATGTGTCTGAGCCCGAGCCATACCTTGTTGAACCTCTCCGTACATCATCTGTGGTAACAAAGTTCACTGGTACCTTCGGCTCGACGCAAGACAAAGACAAGGTTTCTGCAACGATCTTAGCATTTTCCCACTTTGTGCTCCAGCAAACAGCTTGTCGTCTTGCAATGGCCGACCTACAAGGTGAAATTTACTGGTTCACACAAAGTCGTTGTCCTTATCAATCAATATCCGAGGTTCCTATCACACTGCGAACAGAACTCGTCACCTGGTTCTTTTTGATCCAATGACACACACCATCGACGGGTATGTACCTTTTTTCAGCTTGTTTTACGGTCAATGCTGACTTATTTCATAGTAAAAGTGGCACAGGAGATCATGGACCCACCGGGATTCGTGACGCTATTGACAGCCATATCTGTACTGGGTTGTGTAAGAGTCTGGGCCTTCCCTCTGTCGAAGTCCTTGGCAAAACTCTTGATGCTCGTATCACTGAAGAAGGAGAAGCGGCTGCAGGTTTGTTTCTTTTCCTATTCTCTAATTCCAACTGACCAGCACTTGTAATAGATGCACTTGGCGCGCTCGCTCACTATGATTCCAATTTTTAACTGCTCGCAATTTTGATTGTTCTTGTACCGTTTGACGACAAATTCTACTTATATACGAAGAATTCTACTTATAACGTGCTCACTGTTTTTGAATGAATTTATAACTACGGTTTCTCAATTTAAAATTGCATTCAAATTGCAACAAGTGAAGGAATGAGACGTCGACCTTAACTCAAAATCCCGGACGGAACGGCCATGGCACCCGTTCGACGGGTGCCGTCGAACCGTCGCGACGGTCATGGGTGGCAGCCCTAAATCCGGCCGCTTTCGCGTTGGTGGTGTTCTGTTTGATGAACGTCGTGGGGTCTTCGACCGCAGTGGGCTGGAGATACTTGATTAAGCGGCGAATGAAGGAAAGACAAAATCGGACGGACAGTCATATGTAGCCTGGCTGGTCGCGCCCGGGGATCGCATGAGCACGTTCGTGTCCGTCGACATACACAATTTTATAAAGAGAGAGAAAGAGAAACATCAAACAGCTAGCACTCGACGCTGTAGCTCTTTAACTACTTGTTGAAACACATTCCATGCAGTGGGTAGGATGATTTCCGGACAACCAAGATCCACATAGATCCCATCTGCCTCTGCCTGGAACTCCCTGGAAATAAAGCGAAAAGCTGTGTCTCTCGCCTCCTCGCCGCCATATGTTTCCCGCAAACGTTGTACTGTTTCAGGATTGACCTTGATAGAACAATCGCGGGCGGTGGCGATGACGGATTTTGGGTTGATGAGCATGTTCTGAGGGGAAGAACCGTACGCATTCTTCTTGCCTTTCGACTTTTGCAACTTGTGAGTGTTCCAATACTCGCGGAAATTATCAAGGCCGTCTTGAATCAGAGGTACCCACAGCCAGTAGAATGTCTGGCTATATTCATATTCAGTTTCTTGTCGACGTATGAAGAATGTGTAAGACTTCACCGATGAATCTCGTCATTCGGGAGGAAGATCCCAGTTGCAGCTCCTTCTTGAAGCACCTGTTTGGTGCTGTGCCCATCCCCATCTCGGAGCCAGCGCCAAAAACTTTCTATTGGCGTGTTGTTAGTACTGGACTGCTTAAGACCATGAGGGTGCTCGGGTGGAACAAGCTCGGGCGCGACCTCGTCTCTAACAGGAGGATTGGTTTCATAGTGCTCGGGAGGATTTATTTTGTGACACACACACCTGAGCTGCTCATGTATCTTGTGCATCTCGTCCACTTCGCTCCCAAGATCGGTTATCAGCTGCGCTGATATTGTGACTTCGAAAAAATGAGTAGGGACCGTGCAGGATAGATAGTATAGCTCACAGTCGCGTGCCTCGACAAGGTCAAGATAATAATGAGCTATAGCTGTCCTGTTTCGTACATTCGGCATCAGTAGGAGGGCGTGGACGAATGAAGACCATTGGTCTTTTGAGCCATAGATGGGCAGATGAATCCCTATCCCGATATCGAGACCCTGTTCTGAGAGCTTCTCATGTCCATCTGAATGCTCCTGATGCCAGGGACCGAACGCCTTCAAGGGTGTCCGATGTTTCGCCTTCTTTTTCTTGCCCACAAAACGATTCTCGAATTCCTCGTCAAACTCGTTGTGCAGTATCTCACGTAAAGAGTCCCTGTCCAAAACGTCAGAATCACTATGTTTTTGAGTTGCGGTGGTTTACTATACCGAGGTATGAGTACACCAGCATTCGCTAATTGCCCTTTAACCTGGGTGACGCCCCACCCACCGGCAACGTCGCTCTGCTTTAAATCCATCACTGCCTGCCTGGTCTCTACCTCAGTGCGCTTTCTTCCACTCTTCTTTACAGTTTCGATGCCCAGTCTCTTTCGGATGGAATAGAGCTTCGTCTTGCTATGAGAAAAATGTCAATGGAGAAGAAACAAGATTTGACAGCAAGCTCACCGGATTTGCAGGTTAAAGTCGTGTTGAAGTCTTGCTAGTTGATCTTCTGTACCGAGTCCCGATCCACTGTTCTCTCGAGAATACCGTATGAAGGCGTCATACAATACTGAATCCTCTGGGTCTACAACGGCCAAGGTCAAGACAGGTTGCGTAGCTGAACATGACACATACAATCTTGTTCCGCTGTGCCATTTGTACCAGTAGCATTGACCATAGCTCGGGAGAGTGACCAATGACACCGAGGAGGCTCGGAGGAGAGTCACGATCGGCTGCTGCAGGCTGACGTATTATAATCACATGTGGCCAAGGAACATCTTTGATTGCCTACGGAAACAAGAACGTAGGCACCCAAGTACAATGGTGGCCAGGGAACAAAAATGTATCTCATGAAATCGAACTCACCGGCCTCGGCAAATTTCCATCGGATCATGCAGCACAAAGAAAGACCTTTCCAAATGGCTACTATTTGAGACCAGAGTGAACGTGCTTTCCTAAACTGAACACTCATTTCTTCACTATTGAATACCGCGCATCTCTGTCGAACACTGTTTCTCCGCGGAGTCTGTCCCTGGAACATCGAGGCCTTTGACGAGGATGTAGCAACTGCAGACAAATCAGCACTGCGCCCCGACCAGAAGACAATAGTGCGCTACAACATACCACATGATCCACTCTGTGCCTCCGACGACGAACTTGCTCGGGAGATTGACGACCTCTGTGAGAGCGATAGGCCCACGCTTGCTTTTCTTTTGCTGGATCAGCAAGGAGGATGCGGCTGCCACCAGGCATGCATACCGCCACCAAAAGTGCACCCATTGACCTCAAACGATCTGTACGCGGAAGCATCAGCTTGACAGCACAGCACAAATGAGGAAAAAAAGAACGCACCGACGGCCACGTGTCAATGAACCCCGCAATGCAACTGGTACGACCGGAGATGAAGGGTGTGTACCCCTCCACGTTGGAGTAGCGATCCCACGTTGCCTGGTAGCGAGAACGTGAGAAGAAGACGGCGAAGAAGTCGGGAAACACTGCGACTTGCACCAAAAAAAGGCTCACCCTTCTCCCCGAGTCGGAAATTGTCCTAATCCAGCCTGGCGTGGCAGCGGCGACAAATACGATGTGGTGTTTGACAGCCCAGAGGGAATGAGGGGATGGTATAGAGGTGCACTGTTCAAGAATTAGCGAAACAGAAAAAGAGATAAGTGTGTTCACGCTCACTCTTGTCAGATTCGGGCTTATTCCAAATCGGGCAAAAGGCACGATTACGTGGCAATAGCGACGAAACACCTAGGTATTCGGTGGCCAGAGGGAAAGGTGGAATTTGATAGAGATGCACTGTTCAGGAATTAGCAAAATAGAACAAGAAATGAGCGAGTTGGTGCTCACTCTTGTCAGATTCGGACTTTATCCTAATTTGGCATTGGACACGACGACATGGCGGCGGTAACGAGAGGCCGGGATAGCATTGAAGATTGAGGAGATCCTATAGAGGTCAATTTACAGAAATTAGTGAACAAAAAGTAAGAGCGCACTTTGTGAATGTGACACCGACGTGTGACCATTCGGTGTCGTACAACGTAGACTCATAGTTGTGAATCTTTAGCCATCCTATACACAGAGAAGAACTAAAATAGTTAGAATCTCGTCAGTAGATTGTGTTGGATGAGAGGAGAAAATAAAACGACCTGCAATCTCTAAAAAAACCCGCCAGGCGAAAGTGTCTGTATGCGGGGGTTGCGACTTCACCGTGCCAGCGGACATTGATTGGAGCATGACCGCACCTAGTCGGGGTGCGTATGCGCCGCTAGAGGTGTTGCCTCTGTGGGTGGTGCTCGGGACGTGGTGAGTGGGTCAGTCCCTTGGTCGTACCCTGACTCCGGCGCAGCAAGCGCCGCCCTTAGAGGGCGAGGAGACCCAGCGCAGCAAGCGCTACCCTAACGGGCCAGGGGCAACGGTACTCGAAGGGACACGACGAGGAGGTGTTGTCCAAAGCGCCCATCGGGTGCCTAATCACCAAGGACTCGGGAGATTCAAATACAATGATGTCTGAATAAAGGTGGTCAGTATGCTGTGATGGACCTTGATACTAAACTCATACCGAGAGCTGAAGCTCACCAACTCTTGTCCCAGACTCGGAGGGTGCTTGAATCTGCCAAAAACGCGACGGTATGGTGGCGGCGCCGACTACGCGATGTTTGATGGTCCAGAGGGCAGATTCTATACAGGTACATGGTTAGATAACTCGCAAAAAAGGGTAAGAAGAGCGAGTTTGGGCTCACTCTTGTCAGACTTGGACTTGATGGCGTGGCGGCAACAAGACGGAGCGGTGTTCGGTAGCCCAGGGGGGATGAAGGGATTTTATAGAGGTCTACTGTTCAAGAATTGGAAAAAAAAGAGCGAGTTTGAGCTCACTTTTGGTGGGATTCGGACTTTACCCTAATTCGGCGTTGCACATGACGGCATGGCGGCAGTGACGAGACGGCGCGGTTTTTGGAAGCTGCGAGAGATGGGGGGATGCTGTAGATGCACTGTTCATGAATTAGCAAAAAAGTGCAAGAAATGAGCGAGTTTGAGAATGAGCGAGTTGGTACTCACCTTTGTCGGATTCGGACTTTGTCCTATGCAATCCGGCTCGGAACACGATGGTGTGGGCAGCAATGAGACGCCGAGGCGTTCAGCTTCGAGGGATGGAGCTCAAAGAGTCTGTCCAGAGGGTCGCCAGAGAGCAGGAGGCAGAGTTTGGCCCTGTTGATTCTGGAAGGTATAGGTGTCTTGCGGGCGGTGGGAGGTGTGTCAACACTCCCCGCAGCCAGCATGGAGTTGCTAGGCGAGGAGAGAAGAAAACTTCCAAAGCAATAGGCCACCACACACTCAGAACGTCCTGTTATCTGCAAAGCTGCCAGATAGCTGACTGAACTGTACACCCGGGCAACAAATGTATGCGAAGGCGCGAGTTTGTGGGATGGCTTAGTGGTCAAGACCAAGAAGCCACATTCAAATTTGTATGTGTGTGTATAGACAAATACAAATCGCGTGCCAGGTTCGCAGGCCAGTGGCTCAACATGGTACGCGATTGATCACGTGGGCGTCTCGTAACGCGTCGAGAACTGGCCACCGGTGGCCAAATCTTGACGCGGCCCAATTAATAACGTGTCTACTGGTCTGCTACTTATTAAAAATCTGCCAGTATTTCTGCGAAAAAATTGCGCCCAACAAAAAGGTTCCGGAGAGATATTTTGGCAGAAACCCAAGCACGTTAACGACAAACAAGTTAACTTGGCGGTGAATTGCAACTTGAACAGTATACTATGGCTTTAGGTGGCCTGTCGCAAATACATTGTACAGTGAAACATTAAAAAACTATATGGCGCCAGTGGGAGTCGAACTCACGTGAGAAATCAAACCGATTTCATCCGCGAACCATCCGCGCTTCGTAGGGGGTAACACAAATGGATGTTCACTGCAGCAGAGCAGAATGTATCCTCCGACTTGGAGATATTTATAAGATGAATGGAGAGTGCTTGGAGGCGGAAGAAGTATGGAGAACAGCAAGACCATTATTTGAACGGTCATTACAGTTGGAAAAAGTTTCACAGGTTGACACAAGGCTTGCTAGTATCACACAAGATGTGGTTGAAGAAAACACAATGGTCTTGGCTCATCCCTCAGTGTTTCAGGCACCAACGAAGGTTCCAGATAACCATGCGATGCAGAATGTTGGATTGGATGATCAACCGGATTACGCTCCGGTCATGTTGTAATTATCAATATGTTTTAGCCGTAACTCACGGTTTTTATATAAATCCGAATTTTATTGAACCATACGGTTGAAACAATGGTTGACCTTTCTCGTTTCACCAGGAATTCCGACACCACCCAAAAAGGTACTTACCAATCCCTTAGAGGCGGACAACGCGAACCGTGCCAATGCAGTGCATGGCGATGGGAGGCTGTCAGAGGCTGTGCGTGGTTCAACTGCGGGATCTGTTGATGTGCTGCGGCGCATTGACCCTTACAGGAAGAGTTCCGGCATGGTAAAGGTGAGGGGCAGTGCTAACCCATTTTCCATTCCTCGTCCTCTTTGTTCTATATACGACACTGGAAAGTTGCTGGAAAGGTGGTCGGTCGAAAACATACGGCACATCACCACATACAAACATCAAGTGTCTTCTTCCACCATCATCACGTCTCAATGTCAGCCCCTGTAATGCGAGGCAAACGACTCAAAAAACCCCCAGCATGCGATTCCTGCAAGGCTAGTCCGACTTGCATATGTTAAGTAATGCTAACTGTCAGTATTAGGCTCGTCGTGTCTTGTGTCATCCGCAGCCCAATGGCGCACCCTGCCCCCGTTGTGTGGAGAAAGAGATCATGTAGGCTATTCTACACTTGAATTACACCCATTGAAAGTCCCCCCAGATGCACGACCACTGCTGTGCCTCGCGGGAGGCTCCGCAAGAATCCTGCGCCTGCCACTTCGACATCGCCCAAGTCGCTCGCAGCCACTGAGTCAGACCCTCGAGCGTCGTATTTATTGCTGCCAGATCCTGGAACGGTTCCTCACTCCTCAATCGACTTTCAAGATCTCAGTCCTGAATTCGTTGCCCACTGCTTCGAATGTGCGTGTGTCAATAACATATCTTGTAAACTATGACTGAGCGCAGCCTGCAGGTCTCAAACACATGCCTCAATTTAACCACCCCCTCATCATGATGACTGCCATCAAAAAGGTTGTCTTCGCCGCCTCGTTTGAACTCCATCGTCTGCCTCCACAATCTCGTGTTCTTGCCTTGTGCATTGCCGCCTTCTCATCGCTTGCGTCGTTCCACGAGTCCGTGCTAGGGGAAGGCCCGCGCCCAGACTCGTTCACGGACCAGTCGTTCTTCAGGTCGACACAGGACCTTTTGTCGTGCGGCGTGCGGCGTTCAGCGACATTCCGCGCTCTTCGCGCGGAGGCGATCAAGGCCGCCTGGGACGCTGGAATCATGCTCCAACCCTCTAATGAGAATGCAGCATCGTGCTTCCTCCTGGATCTCCTCGAGCAAAGTCATTACTTTCGTCTTTTGCGCAGGCCTACTCTTGACTCCCTCTACAGGTGACTTCTGCGGTGGCTCGAGGCCCTGGGCAAGTGCGTGTGTCTCCCATATTCGTGCGCTGGCCCCCGTCTGGCGAACGGCCTTCACGGAAGATGACGCAAATCATTGGTGCGGCTTCATCGTATGTTAGCTGTCCGCGTCCCCAGGATGTATGGCTGACCGTGAGCAGATGGGGGAGGCTCTCAGATCGACAAAGAGCCGAACAGCCGTGCTTTTGTGCGTATAAAGATTATCGGCACCGATAATACTCTGACCTGCGTCATAAGCACTCTTGACGACCAACGTATGCTTTCTGGCCCCGAGCCACCCTCGCTGGAGGTTTTACTCGCTTCACTGGAAGAATCCGCCCACAAGCCGGGTCTTTCCTTCGTTTGGTCATCAATGCAGCCATGTGAGTATGTTACCCATCGATTTCCTCAATTCTGAACTGCGAACACCCAGACATGTTCCACATCACATGTCTTGCGCGCCAAATGTATGAGACCATCAACGGAGGTATGAGTTTCACAGATCGAAATATTCAGAGCGTTCAACTTGATGCCAGACTACGCCCGAGCCAACCCTCTATCAGAGCAAGCCACAATCCAGTTCCTCTCCTCCATTTTCCTCGTCCATTCTGTCTTGTCGCTGCTGCTCGACCGCGTCGACGCAGCAATCACCTCTGCAACAAATGATCGAACGCCCTTCCTCCTCGACGATGCCAACGTCGACCGTATTGCGCGTACGTGCGCCTACGGCGCCACCCTCGGCTTTACAGAGCTGATCCTGCCATTTTACCACGAGTTGGAACAGCGCAGTGCGGTGGAGGAACCGCGCGTGCGTGAACGGATGCAGCTGCTCCGTACCCAGGCGCACCAGCTTGCCATGCTTGGCGCGCGTGCCTTCGTGCGCACTATCCGCCTCCTCCCCGCGATCCACTACACGCCCGTGTACTGGCGTCATGTCTACGCATGGGCAGAGTTCTGTGCGGCGGAGACGGACCATGGCCCCGAGCACACACGCGACCTTGAGACGTGCGTCTACCCACTGTCCCCAGACTGGACTTTAACATACTCCTACAGACTTGCTAACGAGCTGAGGCTCATGGGGTACTCACTGGACATATTTTCTGCGCCAGAATCGGCTGCGCTGATCCAGCGGCTGGACGGACAGGTAGATGCGGCGGACCCATCGCCTCCTTCGGCTTTTTTCGATCCCGAGATCCTCGACATGTTCTCTTCCTTAAACGATCCCTGGATGGCGAACTCCTACGACGAGATACCCATTGCGTAAAACTGGGATTGGGTTTTTTTTTCTCTGCTCAGCCATTACCAGCCCAAAATGTGACATTCTGGCCTTAGATTAGTCCTAGATGAACCATAGATAATTATCCTGATTCATCTCTCGAAATCTGCAGAAACCGTTACAGCTCTTTGCAGGGGCGCAACTCATTTCCCCCCCCCCCCCCCCCCCCCCTTTTTTGGCACTTTTTTGATGGTTTGGACCAGGACAACTGCCCTGGCCTCAAATCTGGGCCGTTCGCCTCGGGAATATGCTCAATCGATTCGCATCCCGAACACGAAGTCACCCACTTCCTCAGAATTTTTATATGACACCGAGAACTGCTTTGTGAGCAGCGAAAGCAATTACTTTTGATCATTTTTGATCATTTTTCAGCAAGACAGCTGTTCTACCCTCAGTTCTCAATCTTTTTCGTTGGGAATAGGCTCAATTGATTCGTATTTCGAATGTGCAGTCAACTGCGTCCTCAGATCTACGACTCGACCTCCAATATGGCTGCCTGGTAGACGAAATCCCTGGTAGGTCATCACTTTTGATCGCCAGTCAGCAGAACAGCTGCTGTGGCCTCAAGGTATGGCTCCCTTCACATGGCATACACATAAATCTGACCCGAGGCGAGTTCAATTTCTGTGAGTGTCTTTGCGGCCGTTCATGGATGACTTTGGATCGACGACATCCACATGTGTGTTTTCGGACTGCGGTACCTCTTGATTCAGCTGTTGACAACTAACAATTGATACCGCATGCAGGGTCTCAATACACTTCATATTTCATTGATGTGGACAGCCATGTCGGAGTATTTATTTGATTGGGAATTACGGAGATATTCGAACCCTACAGTGGTGCGCTAGTGTCCTTGCAGACTTTGAGCTCAGAGATGGAAATGTTTCGGGAGCATATACACTATTCCAAAAATGTCTCAAAGCATCGTTGGGAAAGGACGTTGATATTATCACATACACTAAGTGGACAAAGATAATGCTCTATGCGTTCCCGACTATGAGGAAAGATTTTGGCCTGAAATGAAATGTCACATTGCTCGATTAAATACACTTTGATTACATCAAAACTTCTTTGATGCGCCAACAGAATGTCGAAATTTGTGTTCTTCATGTTTTCTGGCTCAGCAGGTATTTTTTTTTGAGATAATCTGAGGTGCTCAAATTGTAGTTTGTGGAGTCCCAATCAATTCCACAACTTGAATCATGGAGAAATAAACAGGCGTCAGAGTGCTAGAGCACTTGCAAATTGGCTATTTTGGCCACTTTGCGGCCGCTGTAGTATCCGAACGCTGTGGCGTGGTTGGCAGCACATAGTATAGTTTGGCTGTATTAGTCTTGGAGAACTGTCATCGGCAATCACATTGGGTTTTCTGCTTCTACTCCCATCCTGCTGCGAGTCCCGCTGGCTCATCTCCGGCCCAGAGACCCCGAGGCGTCTCCAACGCCTGTATATTTTTTGATGGGTGAAATTGTGGAATCAATGAGGACCCTCAACTCCCATTTGGGTGATTCAGATCATTCCAAACAAATTACCGGGCAACTTGATTTGTTTTTTTCCCTTTTTCGTCTATGGTGATGGCACATCGAAATACTTTGATGTGATCAAAGTGTATACCGCCTCCAATCGTCTTGCCCACAACGTGACATCTTATTTCAGGCCAAAATCCTTGTTGTTGAGAACCCGCATAGAGCATTCTTTTTGTTCACTTAGTGTACACTCTTGTCAGGCTGGCTGATCACAAGACGTTGGAATCTGGTGGATTGGACACCAACCTGGACAACCGTGTTCCTGGTCTATGTTCTCAAATCAAATCAGAGGCTAGAGATATTCAAGGCACTACAACTCCTCGGAGATGTGTTCTTGGCTCAGGATGACCAGGACACAGCAACAAGCCTTCTCACAGTTGCATTGGGGGGGGGTAACACAAATGGATGTTCACTGCAGCAGAGCAGAACGTATGCTTCGACTAGGAGATATTTATAAGATGAATGGAGAGTGCTTGGAGGCGGAAGAACTATGGAGAACAGCAAGACCATTATTTGAACGGTCATTACAGTTGGAAAAAGTCTCACAGGTTGACATAAGGCTTGCTAGTATCACACAAGATGTGATTGAAGAAAACACAATGGTCTTGGCTCATCCCTCAGTGTTTCAGGCACCAACGGAGGTTCTAGATAACCACGCGATACAGAATGTTGGATTGTGATCAATCGGATTACGTTGTAAATATCAACATATGTATTGTAGTCTCTGACTTCAAGTTGCGGTCTTTAGATCCGAATTTTATTGAACCATACGGTGAAACAATGATTGACTTTTCTCGTTTTACACCACCAGAAAAGATAGCAAATTTTTTTATTGGGAGCTGACCACGCGAATCGCCAATGCAGTGCACGGCGATGGCTGTCAGAGGCTGTGCTTGGTTCAACTGCGGAATTTGTTGATCTGCTGCGGCGCATTGGCCCTTACGGGCAGACTTTAGGCATGGTAAGTAAAAGCGAGGAGTAGGCTATCATGCAAAATGATTTCAATAAGCGGCGTGTAAGCCACACCGCTTTAATTGCATTACTATCTTTTTTTATACGACACTCATGGGGAAAGGTGGTCGATCGCACATCAACATATACAAACACCAAGCATCGTTGCTTTCCACCATCATCACGTCTCAATCTCTGCCCCTGGAATGGGAGACAAACGACTCAAAAAGCCCCCAGCATGCGATTCCTGCAAGGCTAGTCCGACTTACCTATACTTCTCCGCGCCAAGTAATGCTAACTGCCAAGATTAGGCTCGTCGTGTCTTGTGTCATCCGCAGCCCAATGGCGCGCCCTGCCCCCGTTGTGTGGAGAAAGAGATTATGTAGGTTATTCTACACTTGAATTACACCCATTGAAAGTCCCCCCAGATGCACGACCACTGCTGTGCCTCGCGGGAGGCCCCGCAAGAATCCTGCGCCTGCCACTTCGACATCGCCCAAGTCACTCGCAGCTACTGAGCCAGAGCCTCGAGCGTCGTATTTATTGCTGACAGATCCTGGAACGGTTTCTCACTCCTCAATCGACTTTCAAGATCTCAATCCTGAATTCGTTGCCCACTGCTTCGAATGTGAGTGACAAGATATCTTGTGAGCTATGGCTGAGTGCGCCCTCCAGGTCTCGCGCACATGCCTCAATTTAGCCACCCCCTCATCACGATGACTTCCATCAAAAAGGTCGTCTACGCTGCCTCGTTTGAACTCCGTCGTCTGCCTCCACAATCTCGTGTTCTTGCCTTGTGCATTATAAGCCTCTCATCGCTTGCGTCGTTCCACGAGTCCGTGCTAGGGGAAGGCCCGCGCCCAGACTCGTTCACGGATCCGTCGTTCTTCAGGTCGAACTCAGACCTTTTGTCGTGTGGCGTGCGGCGTTCAGCGGCATTCCGCGCTCTTCGCGCGGAGGCGGTCAAGGCCGCCTGGGACGCTGGAATCATGCTCCAACCCTCTAACGAGAACGCGGCATCGTGCTACCTGTTGGATCTCCTCGAGCAAAGTCATTACTTTCGTCTTTTGCGCCGGCCTACTCTTGACTCCTTCTACAGGTGACTTCTGCGGTGGCTCGAGGCCCTGGGCAAGTGCGTGTGTCTCCCATATTCGTGCGCTGGCCCCCGTCTGGCGAACGGCCTTCACGGAAAGTGACGCAAATCATTGGTGCGGTTTCATCGTATGTTAGTTGTCCGCGTCCCCAGGATGTATGGCTGAATGTGAGCAGATGGGAGAGGCTCTCAGATCGACGAAGAGCCGAACAGCCGTGCTTTTGTGCGTATAAAGATTATTGGCACCGCTAATACTCTGACCTGCCTCCTAAGCACTCTTGACGACCAACGTATGCTTTCTGGCCCCGAACCACCCTCGCTGGAGGTTTTACTCGCTTCACTGGAAGGATCCGCCCACAAGCCGGGTCTTTCCTTCGTTTGGTCATCAATGCAGCCATGTGAGTATGTTACCCATCGATTTCTTCAATTCTGAACTGCAAACACCCAGACATGTTCCACATTACATGTCTTGCACGCCAAATGTATGAGACGATTAACGGGGGTATGAGTTTCACAGCTCCAACCTTCGCACCGCTCACCTTCGTGCCAGATTACGCCCGACTCAACAACCTATCAGAACAGGCCACGCTCAAGCTACTCTCTTCGCTATTCGTCGTACATTCTGTCCTCTCGCTGCTGCTCGACCGCGTCGACGCAGCAATCACCTCTGTAACAAATGATCGGACACCTTTTCTCCTCGACGGTACCAACGTCGACCGCATTGCGCGTGCGTGCGCCTACGGCGCCACCCTCGGCTTTACAGAGCTGGTCCTGCCATTCTACCGCGAGCTAGAGCAGCGCAGCACGGTGGGGGAACCGCGCATGCGTGAACGGATGCAGCTGCTCCGTACCCAGGCGCACCAGCTTGCCACGCTTGGCGCGCGTGCCTTCGTGCGCACCATCCGCCTCCTCCCCGCGATCCACTACACGTTTGGGCAGTGGCGGAGCGTCTACGCATGGGCCGAGTTCTGCGCGACGGAAATGGACCGCGGCCCTGAGCGCATACGCGACCTTGAGACGTGAGTCTACCCGCTGCTCCCAGACTAGGCTGTGACATACTCCTGCAGACTTGCCAATGAGCTGAAGCTCATGGGGTACTCACTGGACATATTTTCTGCGCCGCAATCGGTTGCCCTCATTCAGCGGCTGGGCGGACAGGTAGATGCGGCGGACCCATCGCCTCCTTCGGCTTTTTTCGATCCCGAGATTCTCGACATGCTCTCTTCCCTCGACGATTCCTGGATGGCGGACTCTTACGACGAGATTCCCATTGCGTAAAATTGGGATTGGGGTTTTTTTTTTTTTTGCTCAACCCCAAATGTGACATTCCAGCCTTACATTAGTCGTCCTAGATGAGCCGTACATAATTATTCTGATTCATCCCTCGAGATCTGGACTTAATCTGCAGAAACCGACAGGATGGAAATTTTGTAGTTTTCAGTCGAAGTGAAAAAAGTGTTTGACATGGTTGAAACCACACACGCCCAGGATACCAAACTTCTGTACCCTAAACGACGACTAAAAACAAACGCGAGAAAGGACTCACTCGGAACTCCCGCTCGATCCCTCCGGTAGGACGCCAAGATACGGATGGAGTCGCGTCCTGCTGTGAAAAAGACTCATCGAACACCATAACGCTGCTGGGAGTGGAACCCTGGTTAGCTGCAGTGCCTTTTGATCTTCCCAAGGAAAGCAGCTGCGCCACCTGCTGCGGTGCGGGCTTATCGAAAACTCTCCGTTGATTTTTCTTCTTTTGATTGACGGAGATCTCCGAGCTCTTTCAGTCATTGTAAGTATCCACCTCTTTTAGGAGGGATAAAGACTGACATTAAGTCTTTAGTACTCAATGGAGGAGATTTTTTTTCAACGCTTCAACTTTGGGCAAATTATTGTTTTGAATTCAGTATTTGAACACGTTGCGCATGTTTAGTTGGCAATTCAACGTGGCACATCATGTGATACACACGTGAGATGTAATTTCTTTCTCTGAGTCCTCGCCTCGATTGCGCCGAGGCGCTAGTCTCCCTAGTCAGACCATGAATCGAATGTTTTTTTTTTTTTTTTGGGAGAGGTGGAAGAAAAACTTGATTATGGTCTGATTTCATTCGCGCGCTCGAAACCGTAGGTCGAGGTTCGGGGAATTCCGAAGCTCGATTAGGAAATTGTTGCCTATTGGGGATGGGTAGGCCAAATCGGACCTTCGCACCTGCAGCGAAGTTGAGCCAACTGGGAATCATCCACTCCTCCTGAGGAGTAAAAGCATTGGAATAGCCTTCAGAATGTCTCACAGATTCAATTTCCATTTCTTACAAAGCAACCATCGCCGATTCGCGGAGAGGCATTCTGAATGTGGTTGTATTTGTTTTACACGTGACTCCGAAGCGCGACCTGCGGTATCAACCCATCAAATAGATCTAGACTACCGAGGCGCGCCCTTTCAGTTATTTCTTCGTGTTAATAACTTCTGGTGTGAAATCTGATCCAAAGATGACGCTGGGTTTCAAGGCACGGCAAGAAGAAGCCTCGCGATCTTGTGTTGCCAGAGTGGACGAGAATTGGACGAGAATGAAATCAGTGAAAATGCGAAGCCATTGCTACAAACTCGGAGCCACCTCCTGAATTTATCTCGGACGCGTCCCGGGACCACAATTCCCTGAAATCAATATCTCTTTCTGAGATAAGTGGACGGGCGATACCAGTTCAGCGGGTACATAGCTTGCTGGAAAACTCGAGAAACCTTCCATTATCATTCGCAGGTATTCAAAATCCCGGCCCATGGAATGCTGATGATCTCCTCTCCATAAAGCGAATGTTTCCAGTATTATTTTGCGGGGAATTAGTTCTTTTACTATCGGGACATTACACGTCAAATGTTATGATTTCAACAACTCCTCAATGACATTAATATTGACCGTCCATGGCTCAGCTGGACGGACCGAATTTTGGTTCCTCGACTATCCGGCCTTCTGGGAATGAAGATGAGAATATAGAAATTAGAGATACGATCCTGGAACCCACCAACAGAGTGAATTTTACTAAAATGCAAGGAATCGAGGCCATCGAGGATCGCGCGCACGCGCTTCAAGTCGGACGTGGAATCTTCAGACAACGATAATTTATCTGCAAAAGCCATGAATGCGGTCTTAATCGTTTCTCGGGCCGTCGCGTTTTCGAGCCATGGAGTGAGGTCTTCGTCCGATCGCGAGGGCCTTACATACACCTCGAAAATTTGTGTGTTGATAACCGCGGCGGCCAGAGCCTCGCGGCCCGCCGTTGCGAATGAGTGTTGGATAGACTTGGCGAGGCTGGTTTGGTGAGTTTCGTGAATTGGTCCGGAGGGAGAGTTATTCTTGTCTCTGCCGATTATTTGAATGGTTTCGGCAGCGTTGAAGGGGAGGGGGTCGGTTATACAGGATTCGAGGAACTCCGCAAGCAGATGAACATAGGCTTCTGAAATGCGCAAGCCCATTGTTTGCCATCGTTCAGGATATTCGATTGCTTCCTCGGGAGTAAAAACGACTGCTGTTAATGTGTCGACCGGCAGCACCGGATGGTTTAAAAGTGAGATCCAATTTTCGTCTGGGCGGTAGCGCAGTCCACCCAAGAAGGCGTGCTTCACCATGGTTCTGACCGACGGCAAGAAGGACGAGGCAGCCGTAGTCCACATGGCATCCATCAAGGGCTGGTACCTAGACGGGTCAGGGTAGTATAAATCGGTCCTTGAGACGAGACGCCACAAAGCAATCAATGACTGGTCCCTGTCATGGCCCAAAGGGGTTGGTCCGCTTCTAAGTGTTTGTGGGAAGGCAGCCCATAAATATGGAGTGATAGCGCGCAATGTGGTAGTAACCGCATAGTCCGAACGACGGTCATTCAGATATTTTATCAGAGCCGAGGGGATAGAGATAGAGAAATCTTCAGGGCGCCAGAAATAGCACGACCGTTCCATGATATCATCGATCCACTCAAATTCTGTGGTGTTGAAATTTCCAAGTTGAATGGACACGACACGATCCAGCATTGGATCCAGAATGTCCTGTATATCGGAGAACTGACAGGACGGGCAGTGCATGAGATCAAGGGTTTCTCTCCACCGATAGGGCAATGAGTCCAACTGTGCTGCACGCGAGAGATAACCAAATTGGATGATGTGAGGGATTACGGTGCAAACTTTGGCGACGACGTTGATGAGTTCTTGGACTAGTGGGAAAGGGGATTTAGCCCCCGGATGATTCAAATATGTTGTCACGATGGGATTTTGTTCGATTATCTGGTGAAAAATCCGTTCATGGCGCAGTGGACCTAAGCAAGATGCGACTAGTGTCAAATCGGGTGCATGACCGCTTTCAGTGTGCTCTGCGCAGTGTGTCAAGTATAGCTGGAGATTGGTGAGCTGGGACTGGATAGCCTTGAATCTACTCCATCGCATCAGCTCGTGCGCCGAGAGGGAATAATGCGAGATTCCAGCCGGAAATTGGCGTGGTGGAATTTCGGGTGGGGAAGGGAACTCGAAGACGGTGGAGTCGGAGTTGAACAAGCTGGCAACTGCCCAAATGGCCTTGTAGCAAATGATCTGTCGACGTTCCCTGGCGTTCGATGATAGGAGCCCTGTATTGCAAGAATCTAAAAGACCTTGGATTCGAGCATACAATCGAACATCAGGGTCCTGGACAAGGATGCGGAAGTGGTTTGAATACGCGTCTCGGGGCTTGTAGGGACCCCACAGTACGTCAGGAATCGCCTCCACGAATGGATCAAGCTCTACATCGTCGGATAAAGATTTGATGGTCCAAATCAGTGCTCGGCCATCTCTGAATGACTGCTCTTCCGATATTATCATTGCCTGTCGCGATATCGCTTCAACCACCGTTTCGTCTTTGGTACGAGCTGGTTTAGCGCTCGATTCGGACCGTAGATTATGTTCAAAATTCCGCGAAAGGCGCCAAAAAGCCCCGGATAGCGGCGTGCGATATGGGCAGTCGAGATATCGTAGCGGAAGGAGAGTGAGGACAGAGTATACACCAGTGACGACGACCAGGATTGCGGAGGCGACCCCGGTCATAGTGGCGTTCACCGGAATCAGGAACGCAACCAGTCCGGCAAAGAAAAACAGTAGGGATGCATGCAGCAGCAGCGGGATGACCTCGACGACCGTGTGCATGTTGAATCGTTTCAGCCCGTAGTATAGAAAGGAGAATATGCGGGCACGGATCAGAGGTGCTGAGCGAATTTCGGATCTGTGCAGGAAGTCCCGTGCCCATTGTTCAAGGAGCGTCGCAATGAGCGCGCAACTCAGAGCCAGCCCGAGACTGAAAAACCACAGGGCATTGCATATGAGTGACGACGCAGACGGAGTGAAGAGGGGAGGTTCGGGGATCGAGAATGTGCTCCCGTTGGCTGATGCGGCGAGTTGCTGTGATATCTGAGACAAGAGCTGCACTGTGGTATTGCTCGAGTCCGGATTCAGAGTCTTGTAGCTCTCGATGAGAAATGCCGTCAAACTCGCCGAGAAGAGACCCGCCTGCGTGGGTTGGATTAAGAAGCTGTAAGACAACGATAAACCCGACTTACGAATATCAACATGCCCTCCATATCGCTCTTCCAACTTTCCACAAGCGCTTTGTCATATTTCTCGGCCTCGGACACGTACACCGCCCAGATCTTTGCAGCTGCAGCCTCATCGCCGGGATCGATAACTGGTGATGCTTTAGCTTGAATTAAACGATAAAGGAAGGCTAAGAACCTGTGGACTGCGGGGATTCGCCCTTTTGCTCGACGTCCATGGTGGCTGCCGTGAGTAGATGTGTAAAGCATCACGTGCTTAGACGCGTCGCATTCCCGAGCAAGAGGTGAGTGATCTCTGGATCAGCCAATACTTCCCACGGGGGGGGGGGGGTCGTGGGATGATGATCAGTCTCGGCAGTGCACGGTACGAATTTTTTTGACCACCCCCCGGGCTCGAATATCTGAGTAACACATCTCATTCACTGGCTGCGATATTCCTAACATGAAATGCATGGGATTTCTTAGTTTTCATTGCACCGGCAACGTCGAGACAGTCGTCGGCCATCATCGGCTGAGCCATCAGCTGACATAATCGTATTGCAAGATCCAGAGATCACTGACCTCTTGTTCCCGAGCCAAAGATGTGCAACGCGTTCTGAACCCGTGAAACTCGAAGAGGGGAGAGTTGATGGGTAAAAGTCAATTCCATAAAAATGATCAACGAATGACACTCGAGTTGACTGCCGCCGGCTCCTCCCGCCCTCTACCGCCTCCCGCCCTACTAGTAGCCTGCAAGGGCGTTCTCCTTACAATACCTCACTTACGAACTGTCATTGACTTTTGACGTGACTTTGACTTTGACATGACAGATCGACACAGGTTGACCTGACAGTGGAGTATACTTAGAGAGTACTTCGACATATAAATACTGAACGTTAAACACTGAACGTCGAAGTGCCCCACCCCCAACCCCCAACGATGCGCTTCTCCGCCATCCCCATCCTCATTCCCCTGGTAGCATTGATGTCTACTACGCACGCCTTCGTCATGATCCAAACCTGCAACGGTGCGGACACCGGGAGCCCTTGCGTCAACTGGCAAGGCACTCTCCCCAGCGCATGCTTCAACCTCGCCACTGAGGGACAGGATAACATCGTCTCGAGCGTGACACTGACCTTCGAGGTTATGTGTACTTTGTATGTGTAAGTGTCATCCATGAACGGTATCAGGTTCGAACTTAGCTGACTGAATTGATTGGATTCAGCGACACGGGATGCACGGGCAACTCGGTAACCGTGACACAGACTTTCCTCAACCTGGCGGATGTTGGGTTCGATAACGTGGTGTCGTCGTTCAAGTGTGTGTCTGCGACATAATGAAAGAATCGGTGAGCTCTCTCATAAGTTTGCAAATACCTCGACATGAGTATTGAACTTTATCGAAGACAGTTGGCAGCCAGATATTACCTCAAGGTCAACAAACATTACGATTCTACGAAGATTTAAGCAGAATATAAACAAATGATGAATCGTCATACCACATTGATCTTAAACCTGAGACTGACTCAGTCAAGAATCGAGATAGAAGAGATCCATGTCTGCCGCTCTAGATTAGACGTAAGCTCTTCCAGATGCCAATCTATCATGCGGTCGACCCTGGAATCGAGACGGCATAGCCTATTTGGGGTGCGACATTAAACAGATTCATCGATATCATATCTGATGCGGAAGAGGGAACGTTTGGACAGGTACCCAACAGGTACCAGTTTCCACCCACTGGCAGAGAGAAATGTTTGAGTGAGTTCCAAGTCTTCAAGTCACTACTGGCCAATGATTTCAGGTAATAATGCCACACTTTTATTAAGGGAGTTCAGGATCTTCTAAGCCCCAGTGCAACCCCGCAAAGGATCTGCTTCTTGTTGCTGCGGATAAAATGTTCAAGGCCAAAAACGTGATCAGACGTGTTAATAGAGCAATACATTGTACGATTCACAACGCCCTCCGGGTACCCCTGGTATCTCACACCCGACTGCCCCTGTACGTGTGTGTAGTTGGACCTTCGTTTCTAGGATCTCTAGATGCTGGCAACCCTTTTGAGGGCCTATGAGATCAATTTTCGATAATTATTCATAGTCTCATGATATTTCAGTACATTTTAGTGCAAAGTCCATAGTTTTGAGCAAGTCTCAAGTCGGCAATGCAAAGTTGCAAGTCTGAAGTCTAAAGTCTAGTTGATCTCGGATCATCGGCAGCGCGCTGACAGGACCATTCCCACACATTGTAATATTATCCTAGATATTGTCTTGCACCTCCAGCTTGCCCGAGAACTCTGAGGTAGTTCTACAAATGCAATATCATGTTCACAACAGATGTTCTTCCAGACACCTCAAATTTTTGCAACCACATCTGACTAAGAGCAAAGTGTATCCAGTATACATTGTCTTTATTTTATTTTATTCTTCAGAAATTGATGGTGAGGACAAGACCTCTATAATATATCTGCTGTTGTGGGTCTAACTGAGCCCCGTTCCAAACTGAATATCTTATGCTCTGTCGGCCATCTCGGTTTGATTATTGTGATGTATAAATATGTATTTTCTTGAAGGTGGTTGAGAACCCAAACACATTCCACATTTCCTCCAATGAAACTGGAATTATGACTCCAAAAAGCAACCTCTGGGAAGCAAGACAGTTGAAAACAGGCATATTAGCCTTTTGGACCCCACTCTGAATTACTTGACTCAGATTTTGTAAAGAAGACTGGTCAGGATCAAACCCACCTCATCTGTAGTTGGGGATTTTGCCAGCTTCCATTGGGCTCTTAGTAGCCACAACGGTTCGAATAGGGGCGAAATTTTCCATTTGGGAACTCGGCAAGACACGGGCCGAGATTGACTCGTGACCGAAACTACTAACTTGCAACTATGTTCTTCGTCAAAAACTACCAACTACAGAGTACGAATAAATGACGAAAAATAATCCCATAAGGGCCGTTTAGTGTGGTGTTTTCATCACATTTGCTGGTGCAACAGTCTTACAGCGGGTTGCAAACTAATAGCACTAGAAAATTAAAAGAGCAATTTCATGGGATCTTATTACTCCCGGATGAGTTCAACGCGCTTCTGAAGGGCTGTTTGACCCATACCATACTCACTGGAGAGCTCAAGTCCTGTATTATTCAACGCTAGGAAACGTCCAACATAATAAGTTTCAACACAGTTGAATAGCTGTCGTGATACTTACAGCACCCCCATCGTTGAGGTTTTGCGAGATTCCGAGCATCTTAGGAATGCCTCTGGTATCTGGGTGGTGAGTCTCTACTTCGATCCAAGTTTTTGAGTTTCGTTTACACTCTTTCACTTAACCGAATCCCTGAGTCCGGAGGGAAACGTGAGCGACCCAAGAGAATAAATTTTCAGTCGGGCCGCCGTTGGAACGCGCACTTCACGAAGGCTGATTGGTTAAATTGTGCACTGTAATTAGCAACAAAATTATGTTTGCTGTCGCGCACCGCATGCTTCAATGTTCACTGAGTCTTGACTAAAGTTGATTGGTTCTAGTCTTGTGTTTACCGCAGGGTGTAGCTGCGTTATTATGCAATCGCGGAAGGAGTGGATTCATCACGGGACCAGTCGCGTCGACATTGCCGAGCCAAACATGCGCAACGCGTTCTGAACTGGTGAAATTTGCAGGTTAGTGTTGCTGTGGGGTCTTCATTGCTGACATTTTAATCCCAGCAGAATACTAAAAGTTCAAAAAATAACTCTAGTTTCCGGGATTTCTCCTGAATCACTACATACAGGGCCCGAAGAATTGTGCCCCATATTCCTGAAGGTCTTCCGCAGGACAAAGCTCCACCAACTGGGGAAGAGATGAATAAGCCAAAGACATGCAGGATATCATTGTGAATCAAACAGATTGTAAACATTATGTATGCATTGGATCTCTTGGCTATCGGCTCAAGTTCGGCTGGCAAAAAAAGAACCTCCCGGTGAACGTGATGCTGTTGCCTGCTTCACATTAAGGTTTCGTCTCGGGGGACATACTAGATAGCTGCAGCTGGCTGAAAAAAAAACATACTAACATCCAGATTTAAAGAGAAAAACTGGAATGTCGTCGGATTCGAACTGCAGCAATATGTTTTGGAGAAATCGCTTCAGAAAAGCTGACACTACTATATCAAATTTCGATCCATTTCATCACGGTATAGCTACAGCAAACCATGAAATATTTTAAGACTACGGACCAACAACGGACTCATCAAGTCAACATAGTAACATCCGAGAAAAAGAGAAACAAATACACAAAAGACCAACAGGATCAAGAGTTCAATTTCTGTGTTTGTGCCCGCCAGGTGTTTGCAGGTGACCTCTTGCGACGAACGTCCCTGCTGATTGTGGCCTAATGTATACTGAGTGGAGATACCGGTGAAAACGAGAACCGACAATGCAGTGCAGCGATGGCAATCATGGCATTAGTGAGTATGCGACCCAAGACATGGGATAGGATAACCTTTCGGGTCGGAGTCCCACATTGGTTTTAAAAATGTGCGTAACGGCATTTCCTCCTGAGCAAATTTCCCCGGCAAGATCTGGCTCACAATCAGCAACAATAGCGGATGACCTTGGGGTGCTTCTGCAGACTGAGACTCATTACACCAAACATTCCACTTCGCAGACGGTATTACTAGTGTCCCTCATTCAAAAATCAAGTTGAATCTAGTTGAATCAACTGTGGGGTCTTTGATGTGTTACGGCTGAGGGTTCCGTGTTTCAGGCATTAATATTGTAAAGCGGGAAGGCAGCCAGTAGCTGTCCTAGTGGGTATAAACGATGCCGTATCATGATGGCCGAGAACATGCGACTATATACACTAGTGTCTTTTGTCTTCCACCATCTTGCGTCTCGATGTGGGCCCCTGCAATGCAAGACAAGCGCCTCAAAAAGCCCCCAGCATGCGATTCCTGTAAAATTAGTGCGACTTGTTGAATCCAACGACCACAACCAACGTCACAGTATTAGGCTCGTCGCGTCTTGTGTCATCCGCAGCCAAATGGTGCGCCCTGTCCCCGTTGTGTGGAGAAACATACCGAGTAAGCTCTTGTATTATGCGGAATTAGTAGATACATCTTCGAGCCGCTTTAGATGTACGACCACTCCTGCGCCTCGCGGAAGACCTCGAAAGAATCCTGCGCATGTTCCGAGATCGTCCAAGTCGCGCGCAGCCACAGAGCCAGAGGCTCAAACGTCGTCTTCATTACTACCAACTGTTGGAGCGCTGTCTCACCACTACCATCCTGGAGCGGTTTCTCTCTCATCAATTGACGTTCAAAACCTCAATCCTGAGTTCGTGGCCCACTGCTTCGAGTGTGCGTTCCGCAGACATTGTCCTGCAAGCTATTGCTGAACGCGCCCTGTAGGTCTCAAATACATGCCGCAATTAAACCACCCCCTAATAACGATGACCTCAATCAGAGGGCTTGTTCTCGCTGCTTCGTTTCAACTGCATAGGCTGCCTCCGCAGTCTCGTGTTCTTTCTTTGTGCATCGTCGCCTTCTCATCGCTCGCCTCCTTCCACGAGTCCGTGCTCGGAGAAGGCCCGCGCCCAGACTCGTTCACCGACCAGTCATTTTTCGGGTCGAATTCAAACCTTTTGTCGTGTGGCGTGCGGCGTTCAGCGACATTCCGCGCCCTTCGCGCGGAGGCGGTCAAGGCCGCCTGAGACGCTGGAATCATGCTCCAGCCCTCTAACGAGAACGCCGCATCGTGCTTCCTCTTGGACAATCTCGAGCAAAGTAATTGCCTCCTCCATCACCGTCCCACCCCGCTGAATTCTCCTGCAGCTGACTTCTGTAGCAGCTCGCGGCCGTGGGCCAGTGCTTACATCTCGCATATTCGCGCGCTGGCCCCCGTCTGGCTGACGGCCTCGGAATTCACAGAAAGCGACGAAAATCATTGGAGCGGTTTCATCGTACGTCAGACCTCCGCGTCCGTGGATCTGCGGCTCACTATGGCTAGATGGGTGAGGCCCTCAAGTCGACGAAGAGCCGAACGGCAGTGCTATAGTTCGTGTAAAAATTCTCAGCGCCGCTAATGTTCTGACGCGCGTTATAAGCACTCTTGACGACCAACGCATGCTGGCCGGCACCGAAGACCCCTCACTGGAGGCTTTCCTCGCTTCAGTCGAAGCATCAGTCCATAAACCGGGTCTTTCTTTACTTTGGTCGTCAATGAAGCCATGTGCGTGTGTTTCCCGCCGAATTCTTCAATTCTGAAGTTCGAAAACCCAGATATGTTCCACATCACATGTCTTGCGCGCCAGCTATATGAGACGATCAACGGAGGTACGAGTTTCACGGCTGGAACCTTCACATCGCTCAACTTCATGCCAGATCATGCTCGACGCAAGCCTCTATCAGAACATGCGACGCTCAAGTTCCTTTCTTCGCTGCACCTCATTTACACGGTACTCTGGGTACTCCTCGATCGCGTCGACGAGGCAATAACCTCCGCAACGACCGACGGGACTACTTTCCTTTTCAACGGTCCCAACATCGACCGCCTCGCGCGCACCTCCGCATACGGCGTCATCGTTGGTTTCACGGAGCTCGCGCTGCCGTTCTATCTTGAGCTAAAGCACCGTTGCGCGGCGGAGGAACCGCGCAGGAGCGAGCGGATGGAGCTCCTCCGCAAACAGGCGCATGACCTTGCCACGCTCGCCGCGCGCGCCTTCGTGCGCGCCATTCGCTTCCTCCCTCCGATCCACTACATTCCCGAACTCGGGAGCAGCGTTTACGGATGGGCGGATTTCTACGCGACGGAGGCCGATCCTGGCCCCGAGTGCGCGCGCGACCTCGAGATGTATGTCTGTCCGTTATCCTGGGCATTCACTTTGACGTGATTTTACAGACTGGTGAACGAGCTGAGGCTCATGGGATACTCGTTGGATATATTTTCTGCGCCGAAATCGGTCGCGCTGATTCAACGGCTTGGCGGTCAGGTCGATGAGGCGGAACCGTCGCTTCCTTCGGGGTTTTGCGATCCCGAGGTACTCGACATGTTCTTTTCTTTAGATGCCGCGTGGATAGCGAAGCCAGGCGACGGGATGCCCGTTGCGTGAAACTGGTCTTACTGAAATTTTGCTTCTTCTTCTACTCTCAGAAATTACTGGGCCTCGGTTCTGTTAGAGCAGGCCATATATACCATACCATTATGCACGGGCCTTGCACGTACTTTAAAATTCTATAGAGCTGTAATCTGGTCTGAAAATAATTATCGCACAGTAAATAACGGGAAGCAAGTTGCACCTATTCACAAGTTCAGACGAAGTCTGTCTGTAGATCTGAGGTTGGAACATGCGAATGCGCGAAGGACTAGTTTACTGGGTGGCTCGGAAAGAGTACGCCACAGTTGAAATTAAGCCTGTACGTGTGATCAAGCTTCGCTTCACATTTCTTCGTCGTTCTCAGCATGCATGAGGTGTGGAAAAACACCACTTCTCTTTGGAAGCTTGTACATACAAATAAAGCTGGAACGGTTGCATACGTCAACCTGGACTCACATTGGCGACCGTTTGACTTGAAGATACCACTTCTCCTAAGCCTCCGCGAACACTGTCACTTTCGACAACAACTTGAAGGATTTTTAAACCATTCCGATGCGCTGTTTGAGTGTAAAGAGCTGAGGGTCATCCATTCTCGGTTGGAATTGCAATTGCTGGTTTTGAGTTCAAATTCAAGATCAAAATGTCCTTTCGAAACCGCACTCACGTGACTGAGGAGGCCGCGTCGCGTGGGACCAAACATGCGCACTCAACGCGATGTCGCTATACCATGTTTGATGTGAACCACGCTGAAAATCTGGAGCGTACATGTGCTTCCCAGCCCTACAGTACGCCAATGTTTTTGCGGGACGCGTCCATCACCATCCAATTCACGAAAAAAAATAGGCACAGGATCGCATTCAAGTTCGGGATACATCGCAAAACTCACGTAGGATGCCCACCAAAAGGCACAAGGAATTTCGCACAATTATTGCCCCGCCATCATTATTGTTCAACCTATGGTTCCAGGTTATTGTAAAATATAGAAGGCATGCGGCTGCCCAGCCGGCGAACAGGTGAGGATTCAGGCTGTGATGTTCACGTGGTGGCAAGCTGGAGGGAGGCTGGAGTCATGTTTCAAAAATTCTGACTCCCCCTGAGGGCTCCAAGTGTGGTCAGCCTGTGGACACTTTGGCGGTGTAACAACAAACTCGTCACAAACCACCATGTCTTCCTGGCGCGGTCCATTTAAGGCCTTCAATACCATCCGCTGACTATGAAATGCACATAATGGAGGCACGTCCACACAATACGGGTACTGTACGGCAGTGACAAGGATAACATTTGTGACCTCCGCTTTGGGAAAGACAGGAACCCACTTTAGGGAATCATAATCCCAATTGCACAAGCAATGACATGGTAGTCATAGTGGTTTACATAACTGACGCGAACAACCACGCCTGTACCGAGTCTTCTTTCGCTGTACTTAGTCTGAACCACCAACCCTGTCAAAAAAGATGTTACAGAACATTATAATGCGGGTGCTGGGAGCAGAACCCAGATCTGCTGCAATAAATTCCCCATGTCTCTTACACGTCTTGGAGCGGTGCGACATGCACCGCACCTGCTTTTTTCAGGTGCAGTATCCTGAATTTAAATGTGAATTGGAGATGCGCTGGTTTATGTTGTTTGCAGTCAACTCGCACCCGCAAAGGACAAATAGACGTCGATGCCGCGTGTGGATTCTGGGTAAATCTGCAATCCGGAATCAGTTTCGAAACTCCAACAAAAGCTATGCCCCGTGGCGGTGCTGATGTCGGCAAACAAAAACCACACGGTTGCCTTTTCCTGCAACCGCAGCGGCCGTCGAAAGCGGGAAGGAAACATCGAGTGGCAGTGGCCCCACGTCCCTCAGTTTCGAGCCTTGATTTATCGACCTCGGCTCTCGGCCTTTCCCGTTGCCCGCGGTCGTTCACGACCAGCGAACTTAACTCGTTGATTTTGGCAAAGTCCACAGCGGAGATTAGGACCTTCCTGTGGTATACGTGGTATACCGTATACATCCAAACTTCATCGTCCTGAATGATCAACTGTGTCACGAGTCCCGCTGTTCTGACTAACCCTTTATCTCTTATCGCACTTGAAGGCTCAATGGAGATGGATATTCACGTTGTGGACACGCGAGGAAAATGAATCCCTAATCGACTCGGAGGCAAATTGAAGTCCGAGAAAGCGCCGGAAAGTCTGCCAGACTCTTTATATTACTCCGCGATCTTTCCCCTTCGCTTCGATCCGACTATATGTTGAAGAATCCGGATACAGTTACCTACAGCTCAGGGCGCTGAGCGCGCCAATCTCTCACCGAGCCATATATTGGTGTTGATGGTTGAGCGCTCCTTTAGCCTCTTCTCGCACGCACGTCGGGACACACGCCGCAGCGGACGTATCTTTAAGCTTTACCGCCCCCAGGTATGACCAGGTATAGCCTTTTACTCCAAGGTAAATGATGAACGATCATATTATCCACGCCATGCGCTGATCATTATCGAGGATTCAATTGCTTCGAGTTGACAGTTGCCTCTTCATCGCAAGTGATATCACTGATCTTGCAGCGGAACAGTCCGTTAAATTCGTGCTATGCGATTGGGGTTTTGGGTTGTTAACTGAAATTTAGTCGACTCCTCTCCAGAACCGAAGTTGTTACATGAGGGCAGATTTTTCGATGGCCATCCCCCGCTGCGCAGCTTTTTTCCCCTGCAGAGCCCTGAACCTCAAACGGTGAACCCTCATCTGTTCTTTAAATTGATGCTATCGCGGGACCATTTAAGTTGAATACTATTCTGGAACAGGCACGATGATCATCAGATCAGGGATGAGGAGCCATATAAAGACGTACGCCGTAATTCATGAATTGCTCCCTCAAAATGACCCCAGAAGAGACCGCAACGCTACGGGATATTGGGCTCGACCTTGTGAAGGGGTTCATCGCCATCACGAATGAAACCTTGCTGCTCAGTGAGCTGTTTATTATTTTAATGATTGTCGATTGTCTAATGTCAATTTTAGCTATCTTTGGTGGCTTGGTGCTCAAAGCTACGTTCCTCCTACTGTAAGCTTGTTCTGCTTGGCTACTCCGACGGAATATAATCTGACCTGTCTAATGTTTAGCGACCACCAACGGTGGCGGAACCGATCCGCGCTTTTCACCTTGCTCGCCATCCTGACCATGTTCGTCATCGCCATCGTACTCTGGGCGTTGGATTTGGCGAACTTCATCATGGAGGTGAAGCTCACGCTCATCGTCGACCCCGACCTCTCGGTCGATAGTAGGCTCGGCAACGCGTTGGCATTCATCTTCCGGCTGGCGGCGGTTCAAGACGCGCTGTATTCGTACATGGTTAGCTTTCAACCTTTTTCGACACACCTAACACTGATGCTACTCGGTTCCCTACAGTCTCTTCTGGGAGACGCGGTAATCATCTGGCGCATCTGGAGCCTCAAGGTCTATTACCGCCCCTGGGTACTTCTCATCCCCATCGCGTTCCTCTTTGGCTCCCTAAGTAAATGCCTCCTCTGCTCGCTTTGTTTCGTTAACTCACATGGAAAATAGTTGCGACACTGATGCTCACGTACTGCGTCGCGGTGGTCGGATCAGAAATCGTGCTCGGGACGTTCCAAAAGCCCGCCTTCTGTCGGAACGTGCAGACCGCGACATACGCTATGGCGTGCGCGACGACCGCCATCGCGACGATCCTGATTAGCGTGACTACCCGGAACTACCGCAAGTCGATCAAGCCGACGCTAAGGAACACCATGGTGTTGAGCGCAGGGTCAAAGCCCAAGCGCCGCGGGCAGGTGGAAAGCGTCCTGCTGCTCTTGGTGGAGTCGGGAGTGCTTTACTTCCTCTTCTTCGTGCGCCTATTTTTTTTCCCTCCTCCTGTTCACCTCCCTAAGATGCATGGATCCCTTTCTTTCCCCAGGCGATACAAGTGGTCTGCGCCATACCTAGGGTGCAAGCCTGGATCAGCACGAAGCCTGGCGTGGCTTTCGCCTTCACCATGTATTCTTATTGCTCCAGCGTGATCGTGGTAAGCCCACATATATACCTGCCTTGGTTTTATCGAGTCTGAGCTGCCGCGACAGGGTATTTACCCGACCCTCGTCGTCGTCCTCGCACACTCCCACCGGGCACCGGGTCGACTTGACGACTCCCGCACATCCGCTTCTACCATACGCACCGCGCCATCCAACAACCTATCCGGTACGTGGCGGCCGACGGTTCAGCTCGGCATGAAGCACACGGAAGACGAGATCGAGCTTACCTCGGGGCAATCACGTGAACAAAATGTGAAGGTGTCCGAGTCCTTGGCGCTTTGAGAGCTTTTGTTATTATTATCATGTAATATTCCATTGAATGTAGACTGTAACAAGGTTGTAGGGCCACGTGTTAGAGGAAAAAGATAAAGATACTTAGAAGAAAATCAGATGTACTAGCGTGCATTGAATTTCTTCAAGTGAATCAAGTAAAATGGCGAAACGGATGCCATGGCGGACTGGCACGTTCCCGGATTTGCCGTTCGTGTCTCAAGCGAATGCGGAAGCTTGTATTCCAAAAGAGGCACTTGCTTGAAGTGCCCGGTAAGTCCAGATTTTCGGCAGATTGTGGGGATGCGCGCCCATGGAAGGTTCAGACATCTAGCCCTGGGATTCTGCGATTCTGTGTTAGCCGTCACGGACTTCTCCGTATCCTCGGCCAGGGTAGTGCCTCCCAGCTGCGGTGGTGCGCGAGATGATGCATTGATACTGGCAAGCGTGCCTAGGGAGACATCAGGCCCAGCGCTGTCTACACTCTGAAAGATGCCGAGTTGCCGACGTCGGAGTTGTGATCCAAAGAAATCGCGGTTACGTAAAAAGATTGCATAGCTTTCTACTTAGTCACTACAGCTTTCGCACCTCCCACCATGTCTTCGGCCAAAGACACTGTGATTTCCACACCCGAGCTCCTCGAGCTCATCCTCGCCCGCCTACCAATGCGTAAACTCCTCACCACCGCTCCGCTCGTCAGCAAAACGTGGCAGGAACTCACGCTCTCCCCCGCGCTGCAGCGCGCCCTCTTCTTCGAGCCGGACCCACTCTCCGAGCGAACCCACAACCCGCTGCTGGTGGAGCTGTTCCCTCCCTTCTTTGCACCACCAACCGCGAATCACTGGTCCTGGCCTGGCGAAGCCTCCTCCATCATGGCGATGCCGTGGTCCAAAGCGCCCGACGCTTTCAAGCGCGCGGACGCAAGTTGGCGTCGCATGCTGGTGCAACAGCCCCCGGCGCAGACGATGACCGTCACAGAGACTTGCCACGGCCAGGGCGGTAATTTTGAGCGCCGTGTGGTGCTGAATAATCAGTCGCTGCGCATGGGTGCCCTGTATGACCTGGCGGTGCCGCTCATTGATCGCGTCGTGTCCTCGTTCTGCATCCACTGGCACACCGATGTCAATCCGGAGGGCGATCTCACTCTCGCGGTCATCTATACATCGCAGTGCACTGGACTAAGAAGGATACTCGACAGGCAGTTTTACAGTGATGGATCCAAGGCCAAGATTGATTTTGGAGAATGGGAGGACGCGCAGGACTCAGATGACTCGGAGGACTCGGAGGAGGATTAGGAGGACGTAGTATTGCAGAGCTTCCAATGAGATACGATTTACATTGAACTCGACGTTGACTGAGATGCAGGAAACTCCAGCCAGACAAAGGCCGGCAGATTGTCGACTCCCAGCCCGGTGGCTCGGAGACCTAACCTTTGAAAAAACTGAAAACTACTAGTGAGTGATTGCAATCCAGGCGCGAATCCAGATGGGAACCGAAGCCTAGCCACATCGCGACTCGAAGACAGCGGCCCGCGGTATTGAATTCGGGCAAGTCGGAAATATTAGTTAAGCTCGGAGAGATCCAAACCGGATGCGGCAAACTTCAAACAAACTTCTAGAATAAAAGCCACGGTGAATATTTCGTGGTGAACGGGACAAGAAAATCGGCTAGAAGTATTTGTGCATGAGTTCATAAAAGGACTTTGAAGACAAACCGTTGAAAGTGGAATATCCAAACTCTTGTCGAACTGGGTGCTGACTAGCTTGCACGATATATAATCCCTTGACGTCTGGAGAAGTAGTGTCGAGGACAATTGAACACGGGAAAATACAGGCTCGAGAGAAACATCGTGGATGGCTGGAGTTCTCCTACTTACCTCAGTTGAAGGCCCGCGCCATTACCCACATTGGGCAGGTGTTGCCAATGACGCCTGTAATAATTTCTTTGCAGTCGTCCCTCCCACCCTTTCCCTTCGGCATGATCTCAAAGCCGAGCTTTGTATAAACCTCAATCTAAATATTCCTCAGCTCATCCGAGAATGATCAGGAAGAAACAAACTCACATTAGTCTCAGTGTCGGTTTCAAGACAAAGCATTGTGCCAGTGGAACGAGCTTTCTCGACCATCATGTCGATAAGCAGACCTGCGGCGCCTTTGCGCTGGTAGTCGGGGTCGACACCCAGAGTCTGCAGGTGCCACGAGTTGTGCTTGGTTCCGGCCCCCAGGGCGGCGGCGACGAAGGTATCGTACTGGGGGATAAACTGACCCTACAGGTGAGCGATCCTGCGAGTTTCTATGATCAGGATGACCCACCTGGGTGAGCCACCAGTTTTTCAGTTTATCGTCAAAGGAGGCCATAAGGGGGTGAAGAGATTGTTTCTGCGATTCCTCGCTGGTGGTTGTGTCAAAACAAGAAGGGACGAAATATTGGGAAGGAACATATGTAGCCCACATAGTGTGGCCCGGTGCAAACCACACCGCACATCCAACGATCTTCTTGTTAGCGTCGTTTGTCTCAGCAACGTAGATTTCGCCATCCACCAAGCCTGCGACGACGGTGGACATATAGAAGGGACCGACATAACTCCTGTCCGGCTCGTTGAGGTCGTGGGCGGTAACGGTAGCAGTCAGGGGATCTGGAAATGCAGAGGTTCATAGCAGCGAGAATTGGACACCAAATACCAACGCACCATTAATGAAGGATCTGCTCAACATAGTCTCGAGCTCGCTGAACTCGGGCAAGCTGCCTGAGGTGGGAGCCTCCAGCTTTCGTACCCGGAATAAGGTCGACATCGCAGTCGGGGGCAGAGCGGGCGATGATGAATATCCCATTTGCGTAGCTTTATATAATCGGGAGATGCCGCTGTCCCTCTGCATCTTTCCGTTCTCGTCGCATGCAGAACCCCGGCCGTGGAAGTTTCTATTGAGACCGCGGAACATCGCGCACGCGCCCGATTGGGAAGGGCGGTATCCTAATCAGGTTTGTGCTCTCAGCGCTGTTTCTGATGGGATTAAAGTAAGTGCAAGCCTTGTAGTGCACATTACAATGAGTTTTAAGCTAAAAATTGGTGCATAGATGATCCTAATTAAATCCTGAAATCTCACTCTCTTTTCCCCTTTTTTCTCTCTTTTTGCAACTCGAAAACTTGAATTGTGCCGTCCCTCAACAGACATGGGACATGCCTTTTATCTATTTTGATCGTTCTTGCGGTTCCTACGAAGGATACCTAGCAGAAATATGCATCACGTGATGACGCGCGTCTCGTCTACAGAGCCAAACATGCACAACGCGTCCAAGTCGGAAATCGAAAACACAACGATTCACCCAAATTAGAAAGATTCACTGAGTCCAGGATATCGGATATAGGACATGAATAATGAATTCCTTGATGATGAGGATATTGGATGCATTTCCCACATTGAGTTCAATTCCACCTCGGAGCAGTCGCGCGTTCGCACGTGTGAAGTCTCGTCTCATTTAGACAGTCCAATTTTATATTTGACTGCAGGTTTAAAAAAAGTTGAAGGGTTAAACACGGACCAGCTTTACTTCCGACTTGATGCAGTTGGATATGATGCACGACTGTCACCACGTCCAAGATAGACGCCGGTGGCCTACTTACATGTAATCGTTGTCGTCGCTTTGCTGTGGAATAGGTAGATACGCCAAGATAGATGTACAGCACAGAAGTGTGATTGTAGAATCCTTCGGTGATAATTCTTGTTTTGAATCGAGTTATGCCAGATACAAGGCAGTCATGCGAGGAACCGGAATAGTTTTGAAAGATAGACGCTGGTGTATATATAGGCGTGTAATCGTTGTCGGCGCCCAGCCATGGCATTGGCAGATATGCCAAAACAGATATATGGCACAGAGGTGTGGTGATTGTAGAATCCTCCGCGACATCGAGTTGATAAATTTCGTTGTTAAATCGAGTCATGGCAAATATGGAGAGAAACATAGGGCAGTTGTGCAAGGAATTGTGGGAGATGCAAATGAATCCACCCGAACTTGGTGTTTTTAAAGCAAATCAAAAACACCTAGGCTGTCGAACAATGACCTTCAACGTCCAAGTCAGAAACCGCGGGACGCCCAACAGTAGTATCTAGGCATGTCAAGTCGTCAACAGAGAATTTATATCGACGTAAATGACAATCTCTGGATTCTTTTAAATCCCCCTAGCCCCCCATCCGACCCAGGATGCCCTCCGTCACCAGATACTACGACTCCTTCAAGCACCCGGGCCGCAAATACGCCGCCTGGGTGGACACACTCTCCCCTTCGGACCTCCAGCGCCTCGAGGCGGACCTGCGCCGTCAAGATAAGGACCACACCGCGCTCTCCACGACCGTCTTCGTCACCTCCGTGGTCTCGCACGGGATCCTCGCGCCCGTCGGCGCCGCAGCGGAACTCGCGGTGGACTACCGCCGGGGCTGCGCGCGCGACAAGCTCGTGGTGGTGCGAGAGGCGATGGAGGCGCGCAGGATCCCGAGACTTCCCGAGACTTCCACCGACGAAACACTTGCGACTGACGAGAAGAGCACGGACGCCGCTGGAACGGAATCGCTCCCTGCAATCAGGGCGGAGGATGCCAAGCCATCCATTTCCCCGCACACTGTCCCTCAAGTTTCATCAAGCGCAGCGGAGGGCAGCGAACAGAGAATGGATCCGCCCCAGTACCATGCCCGCGCACGCGGAGAAGCTACTAGTTCCCGCCCGCGGTCCCACACCGTGACGCGCGGCGGGAAAGCGGCTGTGGAGGAAGTCGGGCGCGTGGTGGGGGACGCGGTGAATTGGGCCAAAGACTCCGTGGCGAGGCATGGAGGGGCCAAGGGGGCGGTGGAGGACGTTGGGCGGGTGGTGGGCGACGGCATGCGGTGGGCGAAGGATCGGGTACAGGAGACGAGTCTGCGAGTAACCGCACCGCGCTCTCCTTCACGTCCTCCGTCACGCGGGGGTGGGAAGGTGGCCTTACCCGCAAGCGCTGTGCCAGCTGTTCCCCCACTACTGCACGGTACCAGGATAGAGGCCCGCCCGCAAGAGGTACAACCTCCCGCCTATTACGTCGGTACCCCATCTGCTAAGCCTACTCCCCAGCCGGAGTTCTACACGGTGGGAAAGAGGGTTGGGAAGCCTGTTGTACCGCAATTTCAGGGTACAGCAAACGACGCGGAAGTTTATGAGTGGAATCCATTGGGCGGAACGATTCCTCAGTCTTTTAGTGTGCGGGGTGTGTGATTTCCCCGTTTTTTTTTTGGCTCTCAATCCTTCACTCTCTCACCTAATTGGGGCCGCATCGAATTATCATTATTAGTGGTAGTATATATGTTTATGTGTGTACGAGGTTACGGCGTCCTTCATTGTATCTTGGTACTAAATCAATGCTGCAGTACATCTTCAAAAATATAAAGTACAATAATATAAATCGATTCTTCGGCTGTAGTGATTCGCGAGAAACCCCCTCTCGTTTGGCGAATGTGATTTATTTTGCCAGCTGGCAGGGGTATGGGAGGAGATCAATATGAGTGAGCGGACGACACAACAGTAATGCCGACGTGCAGCTTTCACCGATTCAGAACGCGTACAAGTTGCACATCTTTGGCTCGGGAATGCGACGCGTCTAAGCACGTGATGCTTTACACATCTACTCACGGCAGCCACCATGGACGTCGAGCAAAAGGGCGAATCCCCGCAGTCCACAGGTTCTTAGCCTTCCTTTATCGTTTACTTAAAGCTAAAGCATCACCAGTTATTGATCCCGGCGATGAGGCTGCAGCAGCGAAGATCTGGCCCCTGGGCGGTGTACGTGTCCAAAGCCCAGAAATACGACAAAGCGCTTGTGGAAAGTTGGAAGAGCGATATGGAGGGCATTTTGATATTTGTGAGTCGGGTTTATCATCATCTTACAGTTTCTTAATCCAACCCACGCAGGCGGGTCTCTTCTCGGCGAGTTTGACGACATTTCTCATCAAGAGCTACAAGACTCTGAATCCGAACTCGGGCAATACCACAGTGCAGCTTTTGTCTCAGATATCACATCAACTCGTCGCATCAGCCAACGGGAGCACATTCTCGACCCCCGAACCTCCCCCCTTCACTCCATCTGCGTCGTCGCTCATATGCAATGCCCTCTGGTTTTTCAGTCTCGGGCTGGCTCTGAGTTGCACGCTTATCGCGACGCTTCTTGAACAATGGGCATGAGACCTCCTGCACAGGTCCGAAATCCGGTCTGCACCAGTGATACGAGCGCGCATTTTCTCATATCTTTATTGCTTACGGACACGAATTGGGCCCCTCCCGTTCAAAGCTGTCGAAACCATTAAGAATATCCAAAATGACCTCCCAGGGGACCCATTCACGAAAGTCATCAAACTAGACTTGCCCGATCAATCCAAGATTTATTTGCAGGTCCGGGCCGCGAGGTTCTTGGAACCGCAGTCATCAATTCAAAGATTTTCGACTTGTATGCAGGAGTGTTGCCATCCTGATTCTCATCCTCAGGTGGCGACTGGACACCATGGCTCAGAGATGCAAACGCCCGTGAATCAATCAAAACCACATTCATGGCTTACGCAGAAAAAGTATCCGCATCCGTCGATTCCACACCAGACTTGACACGTGTGCGCGCAGTCATCCATGGCCTGGATGCCTTTCATCCTAGTCAAATTAAATCCGCCGGTACGTCTTACTATCTTATCTCTGCAATATATTCTTATCTTCATTTCAGACACCGCGATGATGGAGGAACCAACATAACATTTCGTCCATCCAACCGAGCCATGGACTAACTACCTCATAACGTTCATAAACCTCTTACCAATATTTTTCTTTGCATTTTCATGACTCACAGGCTTCAATTGACATGACCACTCAAAGACATGACAACGTTGCCATAGTCGAGATCAGCTAGAGATCGTCGCGTATAGTTCAGAGCAGCTTCACAAACTATCAGAACCGGAAGCTCATTCCTCACCATCTGGCGGTTGTCCTCAGATTGTGAATTGCCCGCCGGCGAAATATAAGCTCGGATGTCCTCCGGACTCGTAAAACTCCATTGTCGTCACCTTCAAAAGTTCTTTGGCGTGTTTTGTCCGATCGTGTTGATTGCACATGTTTGGTCTCACTCGCGAACGCGTTCGGTCACGTGTGTGAACGTTTTTGAGAAAGATTCAAAAGAAATTGAATTCAAGACGGTTGATGCGTGGATATTCAGGCGAGACGTGCTCAGGAACTACAGGAAATTGTTTTGCACACCAGTCCGCCGCAAGGGATTAGAGATCCGTGAATGTGAATACAGTGGCCCGGGGTTCAGGTCGACAACCAGTCTAAATGTCCCCTGGTTAATTGGTGCGGATCCATATCGTAATGTCGACGCTATATTTACCACCGCGTTTCCATGCATAAACATCCCTCCCAACGGGCTGTATCGACTCCACAGACATAAACTCGCCGCGAAATTACGACACCAAAGACTGTCCCGCCTGCACTTTGGATCGAAGTCGATTGAACCAGCGTGAATATCGAAGAAGAATCACAGCCGTTTATCCCAGAGGTGCTTCGATATGATCATAGGGCGGAGTGACAAAACTTGAATAACATCCAAATACAAGCACGAATGGGGTGAAATGAGCGCCATGGCCTTTACCCTCGGACAATGAGCTCCAAGCACTTACAGATTATTCCTCCCTGTAATTTGATCCCTCCTGCAGTACATTTGCCAGCACAAGTCATTCCCAGCTGAAGGGGTGCGACGTGTATTGCCAACAACGAAGCCGCCATAATTTATATTTTCCCTTCAAGGTACTCCGGAGATGATCTCCAGGAATACAAATGCGGTGGGGGGTACTAGGTCTTCATCTCTCTTCCTTCCAGCGACGCGCTGCTGTCCTGTGCTAGCTAGTGGATATTCGTGTCTGGCACACGTGGATAACTGGTCGTTCTATAAATATTTTCAGTTCTATTTCCGCACTTCTCAACCAGCTTCTGATTCAGTGATTCCCACTGATGGAGCGCACGGCGTTCATGCATCATGCTGCGAATCCAGTGCATATGCTCATGCCGTCCCCATGACTCTCGTGAGTCTGGTTGTCAGCTATTCTCCACCGGCGCGTATATAAAGCATGCGAATGCGATGTTTCTCCCCCGTTGCACGTTCGTCCAAACGTCCACCTTCCCGGCCCACCATGCTGCCCAGCGTCGCCCTCGCGCTGCTCTCCTCCGTTGCGTCAGCTCTCGGTGTGGTACCTCCAGCGAAGCGGTACGTTCCAGCTCGAGAACGCCAAACTCGTTTATAATTGGGGATTTACTGGAACAGAGCAACGGTGTGCAACGGAAACGCTGCGCTCTGCAATCGCAGCTACGGCAACACGACTTTCATGGGATCTCACGACTCGTTTGCCTTTAGCGAAGACTCCCTTGCCCGTATGTACGGTCCCGAAATATGTTTGATAGATGCTGAACAAATTTTGTTTCCATAGTGGCGCGCGACCAAGAAGTTGACGTACCTACGCAATTAGGACTCGGAGTGCGCCTTCTTCAGGCCCAGGCACATCTCAATGATGGAGTTATTCACTTCTGCCATACCAGTGAGTATTCCGTCAAATTTCATCAGGATTTTATCTGCCAGCGCGTTCACATTTGCTGACGACATCCGTTAGGCTGCGCCCTCTTTGATGGTGGAACAGTCCTTGCATACCTAACAACCGTCAAGACCTGGTTGGACGCAAACCCGAACGAGGTCATCACTCTCCTTTTCACCAATCCCGAAGGGCTGTCCATCCCCGACGTCTGGGCTCCGGCCTTCGAGCAGTCTGGTTAGTATTATCTCCATTGCGGGAATATTTCCTGGACCTTAAAAAACCAACAGGCATCGCGTCTCTCGCCTATACCCCCCCTATGAACCCCATGCCCCAGTCAGCGTGGCCCACGCTCGGGAGCATGATCGACGCGGGCACGCGTGTCGTGATATTCCTGGACGCGGGTGCAGACGGTAGCGACGGCGGAGTGGTGCCCTACATCCTCCCCGAGTTCACCATGGTGCGTCTTCCCCGAGATCCGCAACCTCGTTCCACAATCTGAATAAAACTGTTGCAGATCTGGGAAACCCCTTTCGGTTACACCAACGCCTCCTTCCCATGCTCTGTCGACCGCATCGACGGCTCGCCCGCCGACCACATGTACATGATCAACCACTCGCTCAACATCGACATATTTGGGATAGTCGTAAGTGACCCGGAACAGGCGGGGACGACGAATGGGGTCACTTCGTCAGTGTTTAATTTGACGTTTTTCGGGGAGTTCTAATCCTCGCTTTTTAGAATTCTCGCCCACGCGGATGGTTGTGTACCTTTCAGTCAGGCCAACCGCCTCCCAAGTTTCGTACTGCTCGACTTCGTGAACCTTGGCACGGGGTTGGCGGCCGTGAACCAGTTAAATGGCCTTACTAGTTGAACGCAAGAAAGGGGGTTGAATATTATGATATTTGGTGGAAGTGCGGAATATGCTACCCATCGCCGTACATTTTTTCGTACTCACGTCGAACACGGACATCTTGGTTAAAATCTTCAGAAGAGAAATGTCGTCCATGCGGAAATGTGGATGTGAGACACTGGTAATATCAATATTCTCGAGATTGATAATGTTTGCCGACGAGAAACGTGCCTGCCGTGAAGTTGTCTTGCCCACGTTGTGCGAGAAGCACGATGTGCAGAAGTGATCTGGTTCAAGTCATTCAGGGAGTTACGAGGAGCAACGTTCGAGTAGGGCATCTCAGTAGATTCTTGGCCCTGAAACTGTGGGTGAAGTTGCCAGTGTATCAAGACTGAATGTCGCTATCTTGGCTGAGGCTATGAGCATTACTTTTGAAGAAACCCCTCCCCCCTTTCCGGAAGGAGGAGGATAACTTACTCGTGTTCAAAGTTTCACTGACATGGATGATGGGCCCGCGATATTAACAAGACTTCACTTACAATCCATTTACACTAGGACCGAGTAGAACAGTGCCCTTCGAACCAACGAAGAAAGCGTCACAAGGGAGGAGAAGGGGCGTCCAAAAATAATCGAAACCCGAAGCAGTTGGATCGTTCAGAGCCATTTGCGGGCAGATAATCTTGTCAAATCTTGATAGTCTGTTCGCTCGATAGTGCAACCCACAAGGGAGGGCAAGGGGTGTCCAAAAATTACCAAAGTTGGATGGGCTAAATGTTGATAGGATTTTGACTCCATAGTACAGGGTGCAGGGTTCAAATTTCACAGTACGTGCGACACTCGTTCTTGAATGGATTACAATAATATTAATCATTGAGAGCTATTAGATAGATCGAGGCCAGAACGGCTAATCCACCGCCCAATACTATTTTTCATGCAGTGGATATTCCATCGTCTCCGTCGTCTGGTATCGCGTCTGGGGTCGCCAGCCACGCGGGGTCTACCGAGAGGAACATGTCGAGCAGCTCGGTATCGGAATACTCCGGGGAAGGCGACGGATCCTGCGTATCTACCTGTCCACAAAGCCGCTGAATCAGCGCACCCGACTGCGGCGCAGAAAATATGTCCAGTGAGTACCCCATGAGCTTCAGCTCATTCACCAGTCTATTGTAGAATATGTTAAACTCCCATTATGATTCTAGGCAGGTAGACGCACGTCTCGAGGTCGCGTGTGCGCTCGGGGCCGCGGTCCGTCTCCGCCGCGCAGAACTCGCCCCACGCGTAGACGTGACGCCAGTGCTCGGGTGTGTGGTGGATGGCGGGGAGGAGGCGGATGATGCGCACGAAGGCGCGCGCGCCGAGTGTGGCGAGCTGATGAGCCTGGGTGCGAAGCAGTTGCATCCGCTCGCGCATGCGCGGGTCCTCCACCGCGCCGCGCAGCTCCAGCTCCTGGTAAAATGGAAGGACCAGCCCTGTGAAGCCGAGGGTGGCGGCGTAGGCGCACACGCGCGCAATCCGGTCGGCGTCGGTACCGTCGAGGAGAAAGGGTGTCCGGTCATTCGTTGCGGAGGTGATGGCTGCTTCGACGCAGTCGACCAGAAGCGAGAGGATAGAATGGACGAGAAAGAGCGAAGAGAGGAACCTGATCGTGGCCTGTTCTGATAGCGGATTGAGTCGGGCGTAATCTGGCACCAAGGTGAGCGTTCTGAAGGTTAGAACTGTCAACTCATACCCCCGTTAATCGTCTCATACAGTTGGCGCGCAAGACATGTGATGTGGAACATATCTGGGTGTTCGCAGCTCAGGATTGAAGAATTCGATGGGCAACATACTCACATGGCTTCATTGACGACCAAAGTAAGGAAAGAGCCGGTTTCTGGGATGTTTCGAGTGAAGCGAGCAAATCCTCCAGTGAAGGTGGCTCGGGGTCGCACAGCATACGTTGATCGTCAAGAGTACTTGTCGAGCACGTCAGAAATCAGAAGAGACGTCGAGAGAAAAAAAGGACGAACAATAAAACTGCTGTTCTGCTCTGCGTGGATCTCAGAGCTTCGCCCATCTGCTGACGGTCAGCCGCAGATCCACGGGGCGCAGAGATGTGACGCACGATGAAAGCACTTGTTTCAAAGAAGAAACCCCAATGATTTGGATGACTTTCGCTGAATTTTGCGGCCGTCCGCCAGACGGGGGCCAGCGCACGAATGTGGGAGACGTACGCACTTGCCCAGGGCCTCGATCCACCACAGAAGTCACCTGTTGAGGAAATTAGAGGTGGAAAAGCGTAAAGACAAAGCGATTACTTTGCTCGAGGATATCCAGAAGGAAGCACGACGCCGCATTGTCATTCGAAGGCTGGAGAATGATTCCAATGTCCCAGGCGGCCTTGAGCGCCTCTGCGCGGAGGGCGCGACATGTCGCTGACCGGCGCACGCCGCACGACAACACGTCTGGGTTCGAGGTGAAGAACGACTGATCTGTGAACGATTCTGGTCGCGGACCTGCTCCCAGGACACGCTCGTGGAAGGAGGCGAGCGATGATAGGGCGATGATGCACAAGGCAAGAACACGAGATTGCGGAGGCAGACGATGGAGTTCGAACGAGGCAGCAAAGACGAGCTGTTGGATGGAACTCCTCTTAATGAGGGGGTGGCTGAACTGAGGCATGTGCACGAGACCTGCAGGGCGCGCTCAGCCATAGCTTACAAGATACCTAACTCACGCACATTCGAAGCAGTGGGCAACGAATTCAGGATTGAGATTTTGAAAGCCGATTGAGGAGTGAGAAATTGTTCCAGGATTTGGCAGTAATAAATACGACGTTCGAGGCTCTGGCCCAGTGACTGCGAGCGACTTGGACGATGTCGAAGCAGGTGCAGGATTCTTGCGGGGCCTCCCTCGAGGCACAGGAGTGGTCGTGCATCTAGGAGGACATTAATGTGTATAACTCCAGAGTCGAATAACCTACATGATCTCTTTCTCCACACATCGGGGGCAGGGCGCGCCATCGGGCTGCGGATGACACAAGACACGACGAGCCTAACATTTTGCGGTTGGCATTACTTGGCGTGAAGAAGTATGCAAGTCACACTAGCCTTGCAGGAATCGCATGCTGGAGGCTTTTTGAGCCGCATGTCTCGCATTCGAGGAGCCCACATTGAGACGTGATGATGATGGAGAGAATGAATGTTTGATGTTTGCACATGTTGATGTACCGTTGATGTTTTTCGACCCACCTTTCAAATAGGCTTTCCCCATAAGTGTGTAGTATAAAAACGGACAGAGCCTGACAGAGCCATGAAAACGCTGCCATTTACGCGCCCTCACCTTTACCAATCTTTCTTTATCTGTACGTTACTAACGACCACTGCGCCGCAGCCCATCCACCGATCCCGCAGTCGAACCAAGCACAGCCTCTCCTAGCCTGCAACTGCAGTGGGTTCGCGTTCTCGGTACCTTGTAGTGCATCTCAAAATTGATGGTCAAAAAGCACTAAGAAAAAAACATTGTACTGATCACTTGTGTGGTTTTATAAAACAAGACATGCCTGAGCGAAGCTCCAGCATTGAGTGCGATGTCGGATGCCGAGACTGAAATTTTCCGAGAACCTGTGCACTCGAGATTTGAGGCATATGGCCATTCAGAAAGAAAAATAGTTCAAATCCAAACTCGACCGAACTGAATGTGAGTCCAGGTGGAAATCAAAACGCTTCCATCGGTCCGAACCGCTAACCTGAAAAAAATGCCTGCTTCGAGCTTATGAGTGCTTCCTATTCTTCCTTTATTAGAACTTGAATTCCAACGTGACTGACGAGAAATTTCAGGGCATTAGGTTGACCATCTCCAAATTCTTGTCTCCACCGAGCTGACAATAAGGCCTTTGTGTAGGAGTTGCTTTAAATTTGCACTGAAGATATGAACGTTGGAGAGAACACTGAGTCCATTGGCAATCTAAGTACGATCGATCTAAAGAACAGTTCCCTTCGAACCTCCAAAGAAGTCGTCACAAGGGAGGAGAACGAGGTTTCCAAAAATTACCAAAAGCCGAAGCAGTTGGATGGTTCGGATATAATTTGCAATCAGCAAAAGACCACGGATCGGTGTTAACCTCACTTCCGATGGTACGTGCCCGAGCACAAGAGATGGGGAACAATTTTGATGGAAGCCGCTTTTTATACCTGCGCAATCGTGCACGGACCAGTGAAGCATATCACGTGTGAGATGGCCACAATTCGGTGAACCAAAATTCAACTCGCTGGCCATTATTTGCTGAAAAATAATCTCGGGGTCAGAGCAAGCCACACTCTTGAAATATTTTAATGCGATAGTACCGGGTTCAGGATTCAAATGTCGCAGTATATGGACGCGTAGGAAGTTTTTATTTTGTTTTTTTGGGGGGTTTGAACTGAGAGCCACTGGTACAAATTGGGCTGCATGCCGTTGAATTAGGGGTGCTCAATTCTTAATCTGGACAGGTTCAGTTCGGATTTTAATTCAATATTTGTACGAAACAAACAGGCTCCGCTCAAGACCAGGCATTTCTTCTTTGTCTCCTCTTGAATTTGTGCAGATTCTTCATATTCAATCATCCAGTCCTTTCTCCTGCTCTCTTGACCTAATTGGTTGATTGTGCTTGGGACAGAGATTTAAATAGCTTTGTTTGTCCTCGCAAATATTGAATAAAAAACCGAACTGAACCCGTTCGGATTAAGAATTGAGCACCCCTATTTGTTCCCTGGAGCGGTCAACTGTCTCTTACCCGAACACCCCTAACACAATATTTTGGCGGGAAAAGGTCGTACATATGAACCCGGGTCCCGCAGAACTTCGAATTAACAAGGGGGAAATGGAGGTTCAGATGGTGCCGGAGGCACTGGGATAATTACACTACGGTTCATGTTCTTCCAGTGTGTAGAGACACTCTCTAAATTCCTTCTGCATGCTGGTTGAAATACTCAGCATACACAGCTCATTCCATGCCGTCGCGATTGCACGAAACGAAACGGATCCAACGAGGAAGGAGAATGCTTTGCAATAATGCAGGGTTCAAGATTCAAAATTTCGCAATGCTATCGTTGGAAAAAATCTTTGAATGGCACTTTTGATGGACGTCCTATATCTGTCCCTAGGACTTCACGGCGGGGTTCGAGTTTTGCATGAAGTATCCCTAACCTATGCATATGGACATTCCGAGGAAGCTCAATTTCCGAGCTAAAATTGAGCCCGCAGGACAGTAGCCGGAGTTGTGCAAAAAGAAGAAACCATGAGGGCGATTAGTTCGATCAAAATCTGACTATCGATGTTATCCTAGGCTCGAATACTCCGTGTGCAGTATAGAAACATGCGGGTACAAGCCATGTATACGGCATGCTTGAGTCTACTACACATTTTGCATGAGTAGGCCATTTTGCATAAGTAGGTCAACGATAGTACGTCTGAGGACCGGTCTTGAATGAATCAACAAGTAATTATTCAGAGCTAGTTGTAGGACCAGAATGGCAAAATTGTGAAGCAGAGGAACTATTTTTACGCAATAGGTATCCCGTTGTCTGGCATCCTGTCGTTCGACACCTCGTCATCTGTGTTCGCCATCCACGCGGGGTCCCCCGAAAGGAACATATCAAGTAGCTCGGGATCGAAAAAAGCCGAGTCAGGCGAGGGGTCCGCATTGACTTCTCCACCCAGTCTTTGAATCAGCGCGACCGATTGCGGCGCGGAAAAGACGTCCATTAAGTAGCCCATGAACTTCAGCTCGTTCGCCAATCTGTAGGTAGGATCACGTCAAAGCCAGCTCCAGGAACAGCGGACAGACGCACGTCTCGAGGTCGCGCGCGCGGTCGGGACCGAGGTCCTCCTCCGCAGCGTAGAATTCGGCCCACGCATAAACGCTCCTCGCGTGTTCGGGCGCGTAGTGGATCGGAGGGAGGAAGCGGATGGCCCGCGCGAAGGCGCGCGCGCCGAGTGTGGCAAGCTCGTACGCCTGAGTGCGGAGCAGCTGTATCCGCTCGCGCACACGCGGTTCCCCCGTCGCGCTGCGGTACTCCAGCTCGCGGTAGAAAGGCAGCACGAGGTCCGTGAAGCCGACGATGGCTCCGTAGGCAGCGGCGCGCGCTACGCGCTCGTTTTTGTTACCGTCGATGAGGAATGGTGTTCGGTCGTCTGTTGCGGAGGTGATTACTGCGTCGACGCGGTCGAGTAGCATTGAGAGTACCGAGTGGATGAGGAACAGCGAAGAGAGGAATTTTATCGTGGCATGTTCTGATAGGGGATTGAGTCGGGCGTAATCTGGGATCTGGTTGAGTGTTCTGAAGCTTGCAGCTGTGAAACTGATACCTCCATTGATAGTCTCGTATAGTTGGCGCGCAAGACATGTAATGTGGAACATATCTGGATTTTCAAAGCTCAGAATTGGAGAAGTCAATGGGTAACACACTCACATGGCCTCATTGATGACCAAACCAATGAAAGACCGGGCTTTTGGGCGGACCCTTCCAGCGAAGCGAGCAAAACTTCCAGTGAGGGTGGCTCTGGACCAGAAAGCATACGTTGGTCGTCAAGAGTGCTTATGACGGACGTCAGATCATCAGCAATGTTGGCGATTTTTGATACGCACAACAACACTGCCGTTCGGGTCTTCGTCGATTTGAGAGCCTCACCCATCTGCTCACGGTAAGCCGTAGATCCACCGGATGCGGACGTCTTACGTACGATGAAACCACTCCAGTTGTTTGTATCACTTTCTGTGAGCTCTGAGGCCGTCCGCCAGATTGGGAACAGCGCGCGGATATGCGAGATGTAGGCACTTGCCCACGGCCTCGATCCACCGCAGAAGTCATCTGTACAGAAAATTAGAGGTGGGACGGCGTAAAGGCCAAGCGATCACTTTGCTCGAGGATATCTAGAAGGAAGCATGATGCCGCGTTCTCGTTCGAGGGGTGTAGGCTGATTCCAATATCCCAGGCGGCCTTGACCGCCTCCGCGCAGAGGGCACGGTATGCCGCCGAGCGCCGCACGCCGTATGATAAAAGGTCTGGGTTCGAGGAGAAGAACGACTGATCTGTGAACGATTCTGGTCGCGGGCCTGCTCCCAGGACATACTCGTGAAACGACGCGAGCGATGAGAGGGCAATGATACATAAGGCAAGAACACGAGGTTGCGGAGGCAGGCGATGGAGTTCAAACGAGGCAGCAAAGACAACCTTTTTGATTGAAGTCATCGTGATGAGGGGGTGGTGAAATTGGGGTATGTATTTGAGACCTGCAGGGCGCGCTCAGAAATAGTGTTTTAAGGTATGTGCGACACGCACACTCGAAGCAATGGGCGACAAATTCCGGATCGAGATTCCGAACGTCGATAGAGTGAGAAACCGATCCACTGGCCGGAAGTGGGACTAACGAAGACGACACCTGAGGGTGTTGCGCCGAGTCTGTGGCTGCGAGCGACTTGCACGATGCCAGATTAGGCGCAGGATTCTTGCGGGGTCTACCACGAGGCATAGGAGTGGTTGTGCATCTGGGGGTGCTCAAATATGTGTCTGATCATGATATGCACAGTGAAATCACTTACACGGTATTTTTCTCCACACAACGGGGACAAGGCGCTCCATTCGGCTGCGAATGACACAAGACACGACGCGCCTAATGCTTGTTGTGTCGTTGGTGTGATGGTTGGAGTGAAGAAGTTGTACTAGCCTTGCAAGAATCGCATGCTGGAGGTTTTTTGAGCCGTTTGTCTCGCATTACGGAGGCAGACATTGAGACGTGATGGTGGTGGAAGCAGCGATACTTGTGTTTGCATATGTTGATGTTACGTTAGTTACTGTTTTCCGCGATCGGACACCATGCTCTCACTTTACCATGCCTGCACTCTGCCTATGAGGACCACTGCGCACAGGACAGATCCTGCAACCAAGCACAGCCTCTGCCAGCCTGCCATCGCCACACAGTGCCGCGTTGTCAGAACTCAGCCCCCTATCTTTTTCTGATGGTCTCAAAATGCTTGGTAAAAAAAAGCACGAAGAAAGAAAGGTCAACCAGGCTCAGTGTCACTGAGGCCTAATTATCTCCATCATCAAGTAAATCAATGGCCAAAATTTGGTCTTTTTGGCTCCGTCCGGTAAGGTAAATCAACTCAAAACCAGGACTATAGCTCCGTCGTAAGGTAAATCAGAGATTTTTTTCATACCTTCACATGTGTAGGGCAACAAGAATACGCTCACCGGGGAAAACATTTTTTTGCCAGCCGAACAACAATGAGACAACAATGAGGCAAACACTGAATTGGTGGTAACCGGAAATGAATTAATTTCAAAATCACAACGGACCAACAACGGACTCATAAAGTCAACAGAATAACACCAGAGCAAAAACAGTAATTATAGTGGCCCTCAGGTGAAGGTTGAGAGACAGAACAAGGAGCATGATACGCGGCGCAACGCGGCGTGTTAACGATACCGGCCGATTGGGGAAAAATGATTAACGTAACCTATGCAAACGACAAGCCAACCACCATCACGCCCCAATGTCAGCCTCTGGAATGCGTGCGAGACAAGCGGCCCAAAAAACCACCAGCATGCGATTCTTGCAAGGCTAGTACAACTTTTTCACTTGCACCACAACATCAACGAAACAATAAGTATCACTAGGTTCCGAGTGGTGTTCTGTGCCATTCGCAGCCGAATGGCGCGCCTTGCCCTCGCTGTGTGGAGAAAACTGAATTTGCCGCCCACTGCTTCGAATGTGCGTGGTGCAGCCATGTCTTACAAGCTATTGCTCAGCGCGCCCTGCAGGTCTCAAATACATGCCCCAATTTCACCACCCCCTCATCACGATGACTTCAATCAAAAAGGTTGTCTTCGCAGCATCGTTTGCAAATTTTGAACTGCATCACCTGCCTCCGAAACTTCGTGTTCTTGCCTTGTACATCGTCGCACTCGCCTTCTTCCACGAGTTTGTGCTCGGAGAAGGCCCGCGTCCAGACTCGTTCACGGACATCCATTCTTCAGCTCAAACCAAGACCTTTTATCATGTGGCGTGCGGCGTTCAGCGGCATATCGTGCCCTCCGCGCGGACCAAGCCTCTAACGAGAACGCAGTATCGTGCTTCCTCTTAGACATCCTCGAGCAAAGTAATCACCTTAATTCTCCACCGTCGTGCCTCTTTAAATTCGCTTGCAGGTGACTTCTGCGGCGGCTCGCGCCGTGGGCAAGTGCGTACATCTCGCATATTCGCGCTCTGGCCCCCCTCTAGCGGACGTCAGAATTCACAGACAACGATACAAAAAATTGGGCTGGTTTCATCATACGTCAAATGTTCGTGTCCCGTGGATCTACGGCTGACCGCTACCAGATGGGTGAGGCTCTGAAGGCGACCAGAAGCCGAACGGCAGTTCTCTTGTTCGTACTTTTCTTTAAAAAGTATCGTTCTATTTGTGATGCGCGCGATAAGTACTCTTGACGACCAACGTATGCTGTTCGTTTTCCCCGAGCCACCCTCACTGGAGATTTGCTCGCTTCGCTCGAAGAATCTGCTCCAAGGCCCGGGCTTTCCTTGGTTCGGACGTCAATGAAGCCATGTAGGTATGTTGCCCATCGAATTCTTCAATCCTGAGCTTTGAACACCCATATATGTTCCACATTACATGTCTTGCACACCAACTATATGAGATTATCAACGGAGGTACCAGTTTCACAGCTGCAAGCTTCAGAACGTTCAACCAAATCCCAGATTACGCCCGAATCAATCCCCTATCAGAACAAGCCACGATCAAGTTCCTCTCCTCCCTTTTCCTCGTCCATTCTGTCCTCTCGCTGCTGCTCGATCGCGTTGACGCAACAATCGCCTCCGCAACGAACGACCGGACGCCTTCCTCCTCGACAGAACCAGCGTCGAACGCGTCGCGCGCGCCGCCGCCTATGGCGCTGCTATTGGATTCATGGACCTAGTGTTGCCTTTCTACCGTGAGCTGGAACACCGCAGTGCCCCCGATCCACTACGCGCCCGAGCACGCGAGCAGCGTATACGCGTGGGCGGAGTTCTACGCTTCGGAGGTGGACCTCGGCCCCGACTGCGCGGGCGACCTTGAGACATGCGTCTGCCCCCTGTTCCTGGAGCTGGCTTTGACATGATCATATAGGCTGGTGCACAAGCTAAAGCTTATGGGCTACTTAATGGATTTCCGCGCCGCAATCGGTCGCGCTGATTCAACGGTTGGGCGGACAGGTCGATGTGGACCCGGCGCCTGACCCGGCTTTTTGCGATTCCGAGCTAATTGACATGTTCCTTTCTGGGGACCCCGCGTGGGTGACGAACGATGCCAGACGACGGGGTACCTATTGCGTAAAAATAGTTGTTCTGTTCCGCTATTCTGGCTTCACTAAGTCGTCAATGAATATTATCCAGTCTCGGAGATATTGCGAATCCCAAAGTCTGAAATCATGATCCGTTTCGTTTTAGCCTAATGGCGGAGGTAGCATGGTACGTATTTGAACTAGCGCGGAGAAGGTTGTACCAGGCTGATTCCTCTTACTGTAATTTGAAGTTCTGCGGGCTCACATGTACGACCAGTATTATTCTCTTGAAGAGTGTTCGGGCGCCAGACGGTTGAACGCTCCAGGAAATAAATTCAACGCTCCTGGTCTTGCATGTACAGAGAAAGTTCGATCCGCAACCCTGCACTCAATGCAAACCATCATCAAGATTTAGCCTAGCTCTCATGCCAAAACTCTCTCCCCGCAAATAATATAATAATGGGAAGCGAAGCGGATTTTGGTGGTTCGATTCACCGAATTGGGGTCGCCTCACACGTGATATGCTTACTTGGTCCGTGCACGATTGCGCAGCTATAAAAGGCAGCTTCCATCAAAATCGTTCCCCATCTCTTGTGCTCGGGCACGTACCATCGGAAGTGAGGTTAACACCGATCCGTGGTCTTTTGCTGATTGCAAATTATATCCGAACCATCCAACTGCTTCGGCTTTTGGTAATTTTTGGAAACCCCTTCTCCTTCCTTGTGACGACCTCTTGGAGGTTCGAAGGGAGTTGTTTTTTTAGATCGTATCGTATTTAGATTGCCAATGAACTTGTTCTTTATCTTCATCGTCCGTACCTCAGTGTGGATTAAAAGCGACTCCTACAAAGTCCCTTCAATTGTCTCGTTCGCTCGGCCAAGGCAAAAGGAGATGGTCGACCTAATACCTCTTCAGACGCGTTCGAGTGCAATTCTAGTCCAAGAAAGGAAGACTGGGAAGCACTCACATTTCTCAGGTTGGGTTTCGAACCAATGGAAACTAGAGATCCAGTCAAGTTATTTACTTTGACCGTTTTAATTTCAACCTGGGACTCGCATCCAGTTCGGTCAGGTTTGGATTTGAACTTTTTTTTCTGCCACAGAGCACTCAAGTCGTAGTGCACAAGTTCTCGGAAAATTGCAGTCTGGGCATCCGCCATCTTTGCTCCGGCATGTCTTATTTTATTGAACCATAAAGGTGAGAAGTACAACGGACCCCGTTTTTCTTCGTGCTTTTTGCCCTGCAAGACGAAAAGATACCGACAACGCGAACCGCCAATGCAATGCATTGCGTGGCGATGGCAGAGGCGGTGTTGTCAATTTGTCGATGGGCTGCGGCGCAGTGGTCGTCAGTAACTTACAGGTAAAGGCTGGGAAAGTTGAGGGTGTGTCTTTCATGACTGATGGCTCTGTCCTTTTTCATACTACACACTTATGGGGAAAATCCAAAATTTATGGTCGAAAAAGATCCACGGTATCAATATGTGCAAACATCAAAGTGACCTTCTCTCCACCATCATCACGTCTCAATGTGGGCCCCTCGAATCCTCAAAAAGTCCCCAGCATGCGATTCCTGCAAGGCCAGTGCGACTTGCATACACTTCTCCACGCTAAGTAATGCCAACGATCCAATATTAGGCTCGTCGTGTCTTGTGTCATCCTCAACCCAATGGCGTGCCCTGTCCCCGATGTGTGGAGAAAGAGATTATGTAGAGGCTATTCCACTCTGGATTTACACACATTAAACGTCCCCCCAGATGCACGACCACTCCTGTGCCTCGGGGGAGGCCTCGCAAGAATCCTGCGCCTGCCACTTCGACATCGTCCAAGTCGCTCGCAGTCACTGGCCCAGAGCCTCGAACGTCGTATTTATTACTGCCAAATCCGGGAACGGTTTCTCACTCCTCAAACGACTTTCAAGATCTCAATCCTGAATTCGTTGCCCACTGTTTCGAATGTGCGTGAATTAGATGTCTTGTAAGGCTATGGCTGAGCGCACCCTGCAGGTCTCGTACACATGCCCCAGTTTAGCCACCCACTCATCAGGATGACTTCCATTAAACAGCTCGTCTTCGCTGCCTCGTTTGAACTTCATCGTCTGCCTCCGCAATCCCGTGTTCTTGCCTTGTGCATCGTCGCCCTGTCATCGCTCGCCTCCTTCCACGAGTGTGTCTTGGGAGAGGGCCCGCGGCCTGAATCATTCACAGATCAATCATTCTTCACCTCTAACCCAGACGTGTTGTCGTGTGGCGTCCGCCGGTCAGCGGCATGCCGCGCCCTCCGCGCGGGGGCGCTCAAGGCCGCCTGGGACATCGGAATCATTCTCCAGCCCTCGAATGAGAACGCGGCATCGTGCTTTCTCTTGGATATCCTCGAGCAAGGTGATTCCTTTCCACTTCTGCGCCGGCCCACCCTTGACTGCTTGTACAGGTGATTTATGCGGTGGATCCAGGCCTTGGGCAGGCGCATACGTCTCCCACATTCGTGCGCTGGCCCCCGTCTGGCGTACGGCCGCAGAAAGTCATCCAAATCGTTTGGGTTTCTTCTTTGAAACAGGCGCTTTCATCGTGCGTTACATCTTTGCGTCTCGTGGATCTACAGTTGACCGTCAGCAGATGAGCGAAGCTCTCAGGTCGACGCAGAGCAGAACGGCAGTTTTATTGTTCGTTCTTTGTTTCTCAGCGTCTTTTCTGATTCTGACGTGCGCGAAAAGCACTCTTGACGATCAACGTATGCTCTGTGACCCCGAGCCACCCTCACTGGAGGATTTGCTCGCTTCGCTCGAAGCATCCCAGAAACCTGGTCTTTCCTTACTTTGGTCGTCGATGAAGCCATGTGAGTATACTGCCCGTCGACTTCTTCAATCCTGAGCTGCGAACACCTAGACATGTTCCACATCACATGTCTTGCGCGCCAACTGTATGAGACGATTAACGGGGGTATGAGTTTCACAGTTCCAACCTTCAGAACGCTCACCTTGGCGCCAGATTACGCCCGTCTCAATCCGCTATCAGAACAGGCCACGATCAAGTTCCTCTCTTCGCTCTTCCTCGTCCATTCTATCCTCTCGATTCTGCTCGAGCGCGTCGAAGCAGTGATCACCTCCGCAACAATTGACCGCACACCCTTTCTTCTCGACGGTACCGACGTCAATCGCATTGCGCGTACGTGCGCCTACATCGCCACCCACGGATTCACAGGGCTGGTCCTCCCATTCTACCACGAGCTGGAGCAGCGCGGCATGGCGGAGGACCCGCGCGTGCGCGTGCGCGAGCGGATGCAGCTGCTCCGCACCCAGGCACACCAGCTTGCCACGCTCGGCGCGCGCGCCTTCGTGCACATCATCCGCCGCCTCCCCGCGATTCACTACACGCCTGAACACTGGCGTCACGTCTACGCGTGGGGTGAGTTCTGCGCGGCGCAGACGGACCGCGGCCCGGAGCGCACGCGCGACCTCGAGACGTGCGTCTACTTGCTGTCCCTGGAATCATAACGGAGTTTAACATATTACAAAATAGACTGGTGAACGAGCTGAAGCTCATGGGGTACTCACTGGACATATTTTCTGCGCCGCAATCGGCTGCCCTGATTCAGACGCTGTGCGGACAGGTAGATGCGCCGGATCCGTCGCCTTCCCCTGAATATTCCGATTCCGAGCTACTCGACATGTTCCTTTCGGTAGAACCCGCGTGGCTGGCGAACGCAGACGACGGAGTGCCAGACGGCGGAATACGTATTGCGTAAAATAAATGCTCCGCAATGTTGCTATTCTGGCTCTACACTAGCTTATTGTGATACATTCAACAACGCGTCTTCGATGTACTATATTTGGCTGCAAAGAGGAGTAATATATAACAACCCGGGTTCAAAGTTGTACTAAAGTAGAGTTCCAAAAAGCAAGTAGAGCGTTCAGAAGCCACAAGCCTATGCATGAGTTTATTCGATCTAATTTCCGAATCTGTCAAGGACGGAGCCAAGATGAAGCCCTCATTTTTCTTCTCCGACGGAATTTTGCGACGCGTCCGACGCGATCGGTCATACCACGTGTCGTGTGACTTACCACATCGTCACTCTCGTTCAGGGGTGGCATCGCCGCTCCACCGCCGCGCCCGAAAAAAACGCTGACATAACTGTCATCTTCCGTGTGCACTGTTGGCGCACTGATGTCACTGGTCGGAATATCGCAACCGAAGAGGTCGGAAGTGCCAGCATGATACCTGCACGATGGTATCGGTGCGTCCAGTAGTGCCAGGAATCAAAGGCTGGCTTCATAGCCATCGATAGAAGTCAATTGCCAGCTCACGCCAATGACTTCCTCGCTGTTTGTCCGCCGCACCCCAACTGAGCGGTCTCATTGTGTCTAGGCTTATCCTCGGGCGGCGCGAATGCAATTGCGTACACCTCAACCGGTGATCCGTGGTTATTTCGATAGGCATACATAAGACGGCAGAAAACGGCTCGTACCTTATCTGCTATTCGCGCTCACCGTTCTTATATCGAAGGGCAGTTATGCAGGTACGAATATCGAACTGCTGGGCTCCTATGCTGTTCTAAATCTCGTGCCGCGGTAGATGCTTGTTCCCCCCGCTCAGCGGCTCCCCCCGGAGCTGACAGACTACATAATCGACTTCCTCTGGGAGAGCCAGCCCGACCTGCGTGCGTGCTGCCTCGTGTGTAGGGAATGGCTTCCATCCAGCAGGCGTCATCTGTTTGCATCGATCTCGTACTCCGATGGGCGGTTTCTGAACCTCCTGAAATCTCCCTCGAACCTCGTCGCAATCCATACGCGGTCCTTGGATCTCGCACGGCTGCCGCCACACCCTGCGGACACCAGCATCCCGCTCATTGTCTCTCATCTCCCCGCGCCACACCCTGCCGGCGCCAGCATCCCGCTAATCGTCTCTCATCTGCCCGGCTTCCTGCAGCTGAGATCTTTGGCACTCGGATCGTTCCTGCCCTCGAAGCACGATTTTCCGGTCCTGCCCCAGGTTGCGCAGCTGTCCCTGGAGCGCAGCAAATTCATGTCGTGCTCCGAGTTCACCCGTTTCCTCTCGAGATTCCCGACCCTGCGCGAACTGAAGCTGTCGTGCGTCACTTGGGAGGACGCTGGTCCCCACGTCTTCCCTCAGCTCAACCTCGAACTCGGCTCGTTTTCCGTCCAGGGGTTCCAGGACCACTCGGACATTCTACCCTGGCTTCACTCTGAGGACTTCTCGCCTCGTACCCGACATGTTACGTTGTACATTTCGAACAACGCTACGGAGACGACGCTCGGAACCACATCGAAATATCTTCAACATCTGAACGGGCATCTGAATTCGTTGAGACTGGACCTCTACCCGTCACCTTATTTGCACAGTAAGCTTTTTTGATGTTAGATCTGCACTAGATTGAATTCATGCCACTTTTGACAGGGAACGTCGGGCTGCTTCATCTAGACAACCTCACTTGTCTTCGCCGCCTGAGGATCGGCCACGGGATATACTTCTATCCAGGACCGCCCGCTGCATGCAGTATATTCCCAGGCGTCATGGACATCACCTCGCTCGTTTTCCCGCGGAATCAGCTGGAGGAGTTGGTTCTCGACGTCGACATCAGCGAATGGCAGCGACTCGATTCGATGATTGGACTCAAGAATATTCTAGACCGTCCCAATATCGCGCAGATTGCCGTGATACGATTCCATGTGCTGAGACAATCCCACTTGCCTGCACCTGCAGACGTTGCATGCCGGCAGTTCAAAAACTTCATGCGCGACAAGTGGCCCGACCAGACTTTTGTTTACACGCAGGAATCGAGCCGGTACGCTGAACAATCCTCAATTCCTCTTGAAATTTTTCATCTCCCCTACAGAGATTCACTTTGAACGTATCCAATTCCAACGAAATGCATTCTCTGGTTCATTGAACGGGATGGGTATACGTGTATATAGAACCAAGGGGTATATCGGGAGTCGAACGAACAACAAACCACACGCCGAAGACAAAACAATTTCCACCTAATCGCTATCCTCACCCTCATCCGAGTCTTCGTCCTCGTCGGGGCGCAGCCCAGCCTCGACTAGGATCGCCTCATACGGAGACACCACACCCGCCTTGCTCGCAGGCGGCACGTCGCGCTCGACCGCGCATTCCATCACCATGTCGTGGATCAGCGCGTTGATCCTGCATGTCACCAGCGTCAGCCGCATCCTCTTCCTCAATAATAAAAGCAAAGGCAAACGCACTGCGCGGGGTGCGTGATGTTCCCCCACTGCACTGCCTCGGGGACCTCGTGCAGGCGCACGTCGATGCCCTCGACGCGCAGCGCAGCGAGCAGCTCCTCGGCGCACTCGGGCGGGTACGCGATGTCCTCGCCGCAGTGCACGAGTTGCACGGGGCACGCGATGCCGCGGAGCGTTGGGCGCGGGCGCACGGTGAAGAAGTCGACCGTCGCAATGCGGTACTCCGAGAGCTTGGGCGGGGACCAGTTGCGGATCGCCGGGCCGAGCGCGCTTTGCAGCAGTCTACGGGGAGCATTCAGTATCAGGAAGGAGGATGGGAATAGCAGGGGGAGACGCACGCGGAGATCAGGGGGGTCTGCATGTTGTTGACGCCGAGCTGGAGGGCCCCGCACACCGCGTCGAGGAGCGCGGACTCGTCTTTCTGCCCGTCGGGACCGAAGACGGCTGCCCAGCATTCGAAGATCTCCTGTCGGCCCTCTGCGACTTCAGCAGGCTGTGGGGTTGGGTGTGAGAGTCTGAGTACTCTGCAAGCCAGAACAACTTTCAACACACCTCTTCGATAGCGGGCGGGGAGATGAGCGAAAGAGAGACAACGCGCTGCGGCCAGAGGGCTGCGAGCTCGAGGGCTATGAGCGAGCCCAGGTTCACGCCGACAAGATGGACGGGCGGGAACATCAGCGCTTCCTGCGTCGTAGGAAATATTAATTCATATGATTTGGTGAGGTGTGTAGTTGCACTTACGAGGAATTTAACGACGTCGTCGACGGCCTCGGCAATCCCGTACGTGGCCTTGACGGCACCAACAGAGTCACCGTGGCTCCGCAGATCGAGTGCTACGAGGTTGAACCGCCGTAGACGCGCGTCAGCAAATTGTTCTGTCCATCCGGTCGCGTCAGTGAATTTTTCTCCAGACGAGCAAATTAGTGCGCACGATGGAGGGCCACTTGGCCCATGTAGAGCGGATGAAGGAGGAGGACGGTTGGGAGGGATGGGTCAATGGCTTTTGCAGAGGGAGTGTTGGGTGTAGATATAGTGTATGAAACGCTCAACGGCCCGCCGGTACTGACGATAGAGATGTGAGGCATGATTGGAAATCCTTGGATGAAGGTCGTCTTTCCTCACTCCAGGCCCGTCGCTTAAATACACCCTTAGGAGCGCTTTGCGCACCTGGCAGGAAGGGGTTCATTTTGCGTCCAAACATGTGGAGATGGGTGGCCTAAACAAATCATCTACGACATGGTAACTAATGAAAAAGATTCGAACCCTGATTTGAAAATGCGGGGTCGCTTGGGAATTTTTAGGGTTGACAGCGATACGTAAAGGGCATATCGTTGACCTTAAGAGAACACGTTTCCTCGCCGCGCAAGGAATATATTTTCGAGAGCAAGGCAGACCTGCGCTTGTTTTTTGCATTCAGATATTCATTTAGGCCGATCGAGGACCCCTAATTGTAAATTAACGTGAGTCATGGCACGACGCGGAGGGTATTTCATCCTTACGATCGGGGGAGGAATGAATCGCCGTCATTGGATTTTCTACTTCGTTCAAAGTGTCGTTATCATGAGTCCAGGACAGTGTGGCGTCGCAGAGAAGACAATAAAGCCATGGTTACCTGGAAACTTCACCCGGGAAAAGCCGGGTAATATTTCATGACGACTAGCCTCATGGGACTGGTTGCGATCGAACGTCCGGAATCGCAATCCTTGTCCCCTCGAGTGGGAAGATCGCGGCACGGGCCGGTAAAACTCCACAACGAAAACTCCACAACGAATACTGCTACTATTGATTCTTTCAAGTGCCAAATGTTAGGAAGACAGAGGGGAACATTGGGCAGAACTGGTGCTCATTTATATGGAAGGCGGATTAGGGTGATTTAAGATTAATTCCAGTCCAGCTCAACTTTGAAGATCAAGTTCAACCTTCAAGATCAGACCTGGATGATATGCGGTAATTTAGGGTCAGTTCACAGGCACCCGGTGATTCGTGTATTCTTATTTCACAAGCAATGGACTTGAGTGCGAACTTGATTGCCAAATTTAGCGAACAATGATTGGATGGTGAGTGTTTAGTTTGTTACCGCATTCCTCCCAACCTCCCGCCTTCTCTTTATTCTGAGTTTAAATCTCTCCGTGTCTTTGCGTGACCTGGCATGAGCGCATTTGCAATTGACGTCGTCGCCGTGGGTGCCTTCTGATGAATCGCGTGGATCTGGTCCGGCCGCCCTGGGTACTGTGCGGCTATTGATTACGATCAAGTGTTCATTAATTTCGCAATTTTCGCTCACCGAAATGGCCGATAAATTTCTTTTGATTTATGGCGATTTTTGAAAACCTCAGAAAATTGTCCGTCACGCGTACTGGGTCGTGTATGATGCGAGGCGATGACGGGGCAAGAGACTACTTTCATGCTCAGCGCCCGGGCCTGTTTTCAAACGATGCTGGCTGTTGATCAGCACGTCATGGATGGGAATCCTGGTCCAACGCAACCCCCCGTTTTTTTGGCCGTCCTCTACGTGCGATCCTTACGTGCGTGCAGGACCGTGCTTGAGGATATGCCATCGGCCGCATCGACCTTAGGTAGGTAGGTAGGTAGGTAGGATAAATTATTTCTCTTCGCTGACGTACTATTCCATGTGCTCACTAGATTTCTATCATTTTCTATTGTCGTTCATCAGCACTTGCGCTCACAACGACTTTACTGTTTATAGACTTGACTGGTGACGGAATTTTTTCGTCGCCGCGCACTCTCTTCACCTTTTTCCCACCTGTGTCGAGACATCATGCAGACCGTAAACCTCCTCTGGCTTGCCGTTTTCTTGGTGTCCATTAGCAGCTTCGTCTATGGGTCCCAACGAACAAGACCATCAACGACGCCGGATCTCTTGTCGAGTATTTTCCCTCTGGGAACGATCTTTGCGTCGGCTGCGTCTTTCCGGACGGGAACTACAGCGTAGAGGAGCTCTTCAACAGGACGATCGCGCGGCATACACTGGAGGACGGGCTCATCGTGCTGAACTTCACGAGTGAGATTCTGCATCCCCACTCTCTGGGTAAGTTCGCTGCGTCTGTTATGGAATAGGCACGGCAATGTATGTTTCTTCGCCGCCCCGGTGCGGGCGAAAAGCTACAACCAAACCTGCTCGTTCGCACTGAATGGGAAATACAACATCACGTATTCGGCCTAATTCTCCAACCCGCTTCCCGAATACAACATTTCCGTGTATCAAAATACCGCATTCACGAACGGCGCACATACGTTTTCTATCTTGATCACCAAGGATGAGGAAATCAACTTTGATTATGCCATATACACGCAAGTGAATCAACCCGAGTAGCTGAGTCCTAACCTCCTTCTTTGTGTCCAATTCAGATGATGAATAAACGGTCGTAGGACCTGCGTCCAACTCCATCAGCGGTTCGCCGAATTCCACTAGCGCTTCAACGAGTTCAACCACCGTTTCCAACTCGGCGCCGAACTCTCTCGTACCAGACTCTGCCTCGTCCGCGTCCTCCCTTATCGCAGCCAAGAAAACTCCTGTCGGTGCCATCACAGACGGCGCCGTTTCCGGGATCGCCGCGATCCTTGCGCTTGCGGCAGTCCTGTTCTGCTGGCGCCAGGCGCAAATCATCGCACAGCGCGGAAACACCCGCAGAATAAAAATCCCATCCCGAAGTGGGGCGTCTCCTAGCCGCAAGCGCGCCAGCGGAATGGCAGCCTGAAGACCTTTTCAAAGACGCCCCGATCCTGCTCCCCCCTCCGCGTCCGCTTCGCTGCCCGAACTCGAGATGCTCTTCCGCGGGTGCTGGCGCAGGACGTCTGCCGGCCCGACGCGCAGAGCAGCGTCGCGTCGGACAACACCAGCACGTCTGTCTCACGCTCGATCTTCACGATGAAGCGCGACCAGACGCGAATCGTGCGCGAGCATCAATACAGGTACTCGGGCTATGGCCACGCCACCGTTCGCGACTCGCTAGTGCATACCGATAGCGGGCTACGGCTGACGGCGCAAACCGTCGCGGATGAGGATGGGGGGGTGCCGCCGACTTACGTGACTGAATGAGCTTGGACGTATGTATGTAGGGAAGTCGAGTCGAGTCTATTTGGATTTTTTTGATACCCGAAACTAGGACAGTAAATTTATGGATTATTTTCTATACGCAATTTAAAGCTGTTTCGAGAGGCCGCAGAGCAATTTGGCTGGCTCACCCACGCAGTTACCTTCCGCCTGAGATAATGGATAGTGCAGCCGATGATCGATGATAGTTATTTGATCAGCAACCACTGCGGTACGGAACTGATGTTGATTTTATGCGAAGGCCCTGCTGGTGGTTATGCAAAGGTTTCGATTGTAAGCGCTTAAGACCCAAACCGACGAGATGCTTCAAACGTCGGAATTTTCTCAGGATCGTAAGTTAATCGGAGCAGGACTGATAATGCACTGTATGTGTTAAGACTATGTACGTACGCAAAGGAAACTTCAGTTTCGAGAGTGGTTCAATCTGATTGGTTTAAAAATTCTCTGTAGCTATTGGTTTGCCTCGAAAGAAAATACACCGGGTTTGGCCGCTTTTCTAGACCTTTGGTTACCGCGCTGATTATGTACCTGGTATCCATCCTTACTATGTATGCTTCCGTTTTGGGAACGTAAGCCGAGACGCGTCTCGACGCGTTTCTTTTCTTTACGTCCCAGTAAAGTCCTCGGATGGTACGGATAACATTGACTACACCTATACTGAGCACCAGGTATGGTTGGATTAACATAATAGAAAGAATAGGATGTTTCCGAGGAGGAATGGGCAAAATCAGACGAAAATATCCATGCAAGGACTTCACTGGCTCGAATCATTCCAGGGAAAATTTAGCAGACGTTTGAAAGTGTTTATTTGGAAATCGGGCCCTGGTATTTTGCTGCTAGTCCCCAGCTGCTTCCACGACGCGTTCAGGTCGCGTAGGCCGGAAAAGGAAATCTTACATAATAAGGCGGGATACCTATCAACAGACTGTATAACAAGGGACTCGGAGGCACAAGGGGCTACCGATCCCCGAAAAAAACACCCAAGGTCGGAATACGTTTTTCAGAGGTTTGGTAGACCCTCCCCCTTACGTAAGCCAACACGTGCCATCAAATTGCCTTTTTGGGAGGTCGGAAATTTCCAGAAACCGCTCCCAGGTTATCCAGACACCACAGGGAGCATATGCTACCGAACAGGTTAATTCCAGGTGCTTCCAGACTCTTCAGGGCAAATTAAGGTGAATTCGCCCGGGTGGCTGAGATCATCACGTGAATGATATGATGTGACATGAGTGAAGCTGATTTGGCGAAAAAGGGCTCATATATTCGTGGGGTAGAGCTGAACAAGGTCTGAGCTCACAAGGAGCATGTTGAAAACTTTCCTTCAGCTAGTGTTGATCAAGTTTGCCGGTAAATATTTCCGATCTTTTTTTCAGGTGTTTTTCTGTGCATTTCAACGAGTTTTGAAAACAGGTATGAGATACATTTTTCAGCACCCAGAGGGACCCCCCTCCCCTTCTCCTAATTAGGAAATTCCTTATCATGGTAGCCCCTTGCGGAGGCACGAGTGTTTTCTACAGCGTCTGTCAAGAGAGACTACCGCTTTTCTACCAAGTTCCAACTTGATTTCTGGCATCTGCAACGTCCTGAATCAGCTGATTGGCCTTGTCCCTGGGTCCTTCGACCGGAAAAAAATAGGCTCCTTAGCCAAAAGGAAACACAGGTTTGACGTCTAACGATTGTTTGGGAGTGTTCCAGGTTCCTTAGGCTCGAAAATTCTGTGACCATTTTACGTGAGCTGTGACCGTCACACCCTCTTTCTTTCTACCATCAAACGCAAGCCGTGCGTAAGTGGCTCGCACAAGCTCGACTTTACCCAACTCTCCGGTTTCTCATAGTTTTTTCATAGTGCATATTCATCCACTTCGTGGATTAGAATTCGAGATGGAAGACACCATCATGCCACTCGTCGACGAAGACGTCGGCAAGGACCTCCGAACGGTGGACAGTCGTGTCCCAGTTAATCCTCCCATCACGGGCATTCTCTTGTCCGCCTTCGATTCGGATGACGAATGCGACAACTTTGAGCTATATGCTAGCGATGTAGAGCCAGAGCCAGCGCCACCATCGACCAACATCAAGGTAATGTTTCAAGGTATCGACGCAGTGTATACTCTCAAACTTACTCTCAGACGAACTTTGACGTTGCTTTGAGAGAAGTTCTCGATTTCAAGGGCGAATTGGCGGTTGCGACCAGCTACACAATCAATCTGGCCCCGAATCCATGTCTCGAGCTCGAAGGAGTAGGGACGGTGGGTCTCCCTCTGAGCGAAAGGGATGCCCGTGCTATCATCTCAGTCTGCGAAACCTTATACACTCCTGAGACCGATTCAGAACCCGGAATATGGGAGATGGCCGCAGATAAGGTATTCAGGTGTCGCGTTTTCTCCCCCAACTTCTAATAAATAAAACTAGATAGTTATCGGTAACCCCAATTGGGATACTTGGATTCAACAAGGAGCTGGAGTGCTTGCCTTGCACAGTCTCACCAAATCTGCCAGCGCTGCCTCAATGTTTGCCCTGCAAAAACTCGTGATCCATACTACCGACTTCAAGTACTCAATGTTTCCTCTTAATGTTACTCTAGTCCTAATTCCTCTCATCCACAGGGGCACATCTCAAACAGGGTGCGAAGTTCGTGGTTTCCCGACATGCCACTCACAGCATCCAGGTTCATCGATACAGACTCGGATGTGTCTGGTCATACATTCAGTCATCTCATTGCCGTCCTTCCCGGCCGGCACGAGGGAGGACAGCTTCATTTTCGTCACGGCGGCGCAACCAAATCCCTCGACACCGCGCACGAAAGTGGACGTCTGACATCCCTCGTTGCCGCGTATTCAAACTTGGAGCACACCATGTCTGCCGTGACGTCTGGGTATCGATTATCCCTTGTATACGATATCCTTCAGCCCACACTAGATGGCGGATCTTGCCCGAGTCTCCCAGATATGCAAACCGTCGAGAGGAAGCTCCGCAACGTGTTACTTTCGTGGCGGAAGGATCGCTCAGAAAACGCGGCCGCGTCGCTGGCGTCCTTGCTGCAGCACAAATATGACAACATATCGAACTTCTGCGCAGAGTCTCTCACTGGCCGCGATGCGCTCCTGGTTTCGCACCTCCGTCCGCTTGCCCGCGACCTCGGATTCCGCGTTCTTTTTGCGCATATCAGGTTCACGGTTCTCTCGACTGCACTTGCTAGCGAAGACGGAGATAGTGATGGATACTATGATTATGATTGGGAGCGATCTGTACTCGACGAGATGGATTTTACGGACGTCGACCAGCAAGAGGACGTGACTATCGACCAAGTTATGGACTTGAGCGGCATGCCCGTCGTAGTTCAACTCCACCTGGACCCCGAGGACCTGCTCAGCGGTTCCGCCACTGACACGCTTCCAGATGAGCATTCCTTCGACAGGGAGAGTCGTACGGTCAGTCCCTTGCCATGAACTTTCCCCGCCATTCATTTCTTCGCTCCAGGAAGCCACAAGAACCCAAGGTAAATATCTCAACCATCTACTTCCAGTTCCTCTGCTAAAGAGCGCCAATCCAGTCTACATACGCACCGTCCTTCTCATATGGCCCAAGAACGGCACCCTTGATCTCACCGTTACAGTCGACGAGGCACACGACTACGCATGTAGCACCCTTCAGAACTCTACTACGGCTTCTCCTACAAGAAAAGAAAAGTTACTGGTCGACAATCTTCTTCAGTGGTGCGAGTCGCATCTCCGGCATGACAAACTCGCTGCCGTCCAGGCGTTAACCCAGTCTGCTTGCCGTTGGCAAGACGTGCAGATGCTTTTGCGTGTTCTGAAGGCATACAAAGTAGATGAGAACACTAGTCTCCTGGGCGTCGAAAGTTTCGTATCTTGCTGCAAGGTTTTCGGGTGGGGTGCTTTGAAGGGTTTGTGAGTTATCTCCGTGGCATTCGTCCTTTTATCAGTCTAATAGCTTCATCAAACAGTTTCAACGATGCTATGCAGAATGAAGGGTCAAATACCTCACGAGATGCTCTGCTCGCCGGGTTAAAACAAATGGCCGCGGAGGGGAACGATGCCGACCTCTCCACGTGGTGCAAAAACCAGGACGAAACTTCTCTTCTAACTCTCCGGAAGATTGACCCGACTGAGATTCCCTCGCTAATCGATCGTTCGCTATCTCATGGTGGTGAATTTCTACGGGACATGTGAGTTTTGGTGCCCACATCCTGCTCGTCACTGACTTTTTTTTTCTAGTATTTTCCCTCAACTCCGCACCCAAGAGCTCTCAAGGATAGTCTGGATTGCTTTTCTAGAGCACCTCCACCAAAGCTTGACGACCATCTCACCTCCTTCCGCCGAGATCGTCAGAGCATTGATCACGTATGGTGTCTCCGAAATTGTCCGCGATCTCCCGCCCTTCCCTCTACAAGCTATAGAGGGCATTTACACGACTATCCAAACGCCAGATCCTGACGCCATTTTAATAGTGATCAAGCTCTGTGTTGAAACAGGGAACGCATCATGTTGCTTGGAAATTTTTGCCAAGATGCGGGACGCAGTTCGTCGTGGAACCTTTGACTTGATTTACCCGTGGCACTATTACACAGACCTGTTCCGTTCCCTGTCGGAGTATCTGCGTTCAACTCCGGGATTTGATGACATATTCCGCCCATTCTTCGCGGATGTCGTCGTTTCGATCGTCTCGTTTACGTGCACCACTTCAGAAGGGAAAGCCGTCCCTCCGTGCACCCTTTCGGCTCATCTTCCGATGGTCATAGCTGCAACCCGAAACGCGGGCGGGATAGATATTTTAAACGAAAGGTATGTTGACAATTACGGTTGGAGATGAACGGATCTGACTATCGCAAATGACCAGACTCAACCCTGATGTGTTGAAGGGTCGTGACTCCGGCACTTTGCAAGAACTCGCTCGCGCTGTGGCAAACGAGTTTCCCCGGGACGAGATACAAGATGCTATGTCAATGCAGGCGCGGGACGAAGTTCTAATTACCCTCGTCCGCGCGGCTATCGACGCTTTCCAGACCTTGTCACTCGTCGAAGCCCCCTGGCCGGCATGGCATTCCACGAGTCCCGAGGAGCGAATGATCGCCCTCGTCATGCTCTGTTTCGAGACGGGCGCGCAAAGTCAATGCGAATATCTCTTGCCTCGCTTCTTCCCACCTCCCGCAGGAACTCTGAAGGAATACGTGGCCGACGCCCTCGCTCCGTTCTTTCATGTTCTGAGGAATTACCTCCTCATGCAGGGCCTGGACTTCACCGCCGAGCCGTACAGAACGCTTGCCATCGATGTGACCACGGCTTTTGCCGAGGAGGTTATGACCGCAAAGCCCGATGAAGTCGTTCCTCTTTCCGAGATCCAGACCATCGGATGCAACAGCTGTTTACGATGTGGGACGCTCCGAAACTTCCTCCTTGGCGAGGAGCCCACCATTTCCCTCCGCTGCCAAAAGAGCATCCAGACGCATTTACAACACAAGCTGGCGCGCACCAGCGCCTGGGGCGTCGTCTGGGAAAGTACCAAGGACGGAATTTACCCTGTTCTGAAGGTCCGTCCTCGTTCTTCAATTTATCTGCTCGACCAGCCCATCTTGATCACATTATTTAGATCACGAAACCCGATAGCATCACGGCTCTGGCTGTATGGTCTGTGAATAGCCAGATCGGCAAGACGTTGCTGGACGGTCTGGGGGATGCTTCAACGCAGGCTCGTGTTCTTGGGGACGAATATCACCGGGTGCATACGCGTATCTGGGGAACAGACGATATGCCTGGCCCACTTGCTACTGCGGACTACAGATGACTGGAGCATAATGGATATGGTCGGTGGACACACCAACCCTATGCATCGTCTTGATGTTCGAGTTGGGTGGCCACAGGCGAGCGTAACTAGTATCTATTAGTAGACAGACGCTGGGGCTGAAAGTGCACCAACGGAGCTAGCCATGGACACAGGCGGCGTGTGGGAATGCGATCCAGATAATCCGGAGGTCAGCTGGAGTGATCGGATAGGTGAGTTAAAAAAAATGAAGGGAAGAGCGCGAAGTGAAATCACTCCGGTTGGCTTGAGAAGAGGGGGAAAAATTGAGAACCGTGTTCGTGGTTGGAATAAAGAGTGGGTTAGGAGACCAAATCGCGGAGATGAAGCACAAGTGATGCTTGCAAGTCAAGTACGCTTTGTCCTCTTTAACGCCAGAAAGAGTGACATTGCCAGAAGGAAAGCAGCAAAAACAAGCCACTGAACTCAGAACAAGATACAAGGGTACAACAAGACAAAGCTAGATCGAAGTTATGGCAGCTCGTAAAAATATCCTTTGCCTACAACACCCGCTTGACGCAAAATGCAGCACGTTTTTGACCGTCCGCGTTTGTCGGCATGAGGTTAGTCATGTAGCGGGGCTCGATGGACTCTTCAACAGGCAAAGAAAAGGCGAATTTGTCGATTAATTCGCTCAGAATAACTTGCATTTCCAGTACCCTGCTGCTGTATGAGCAGTGTCTAGTTGATATCAAGGAACGAGAAGGCTTACGCAAGCCGCCACCTACACAGCGAACATTGGCTCCTTGGTTTCTGAATCACAGCGGGAGAATTACTCACCCAACACAGGCATGTGCGCCACCGGAGAACGCAAGCCTGTTTAGGCAACATCAACTTAGAATTTGAGTTCTTTCATTCAGGTTGAATAGCACGCACAAGTTCGCATATGGACCGATTGCATCACTCTGCGGCACTCTGCTCTCTAGCCAGCGTCCTGGGTTGAACTGACCGGAATCTTCTCCCCAGCGCGACTCGAGCCTTTTACGGACATTAACGAGTTATAACAGCCTACGGTGAAGGGACGTACTTCTGATAAGACGCAAAACCGAGAGTCACGAGCTGGCCTTTTTTGATTTGAATTTGGCTCAAACGCTCCCCAGTGGTAGAGAGGATGCTCTGAGAAAGTGGGATGAACGTGTCCTTCGTCGCGACACGATACGTCCATGGCCTGACTGGATAAATCCTGAGCGACTCCTGCGATGTTGAAGATTTCCTTTGAATCGTGTGTAAGTTGGTTCACTGGAGACATACCTTTATGGTCGCATTGAGCAGAGGCATGCTATCGTATGCAACATCCCCGCGGCTGGTTCTCGGGCGCCCGTGTATCTCCGCTCGCAAGGAATCTTGTAGCTCGGGGTTTTTCGCGAGCTCGACTAGTGCCCATACTAACGTGTAAGCCTACGTACGATAGATACGTCAGAGAGCTTTGAATTTAGCAAAACTTATCGTGCAAAGCTTACCGTCGTGTCAGACCCCCCGATCATCATCACAGACGTTTGCGCAACAATGTCCTCCGGACGCAAAGATTTATTTGTCTGAGCATCAGGTCTCACTAGACACATTGATCAACGACTGTATCTTCCAGACAAAAGCGCAGATGTACTCACATAGCATGCTATAAACATCGTCCCCACCATCGAGCCCCTGCTTCGCTGCGTCCATCTTCTCATGGACAAGCCGCCAGCCCTCCCGACTGGCAAGTTCGACGTGGGTGCGAAGTGCTTGAGACGCCTTCGTGGGGAGGTTGATCGTTCGGCGGAAAAGCCACAACGGAAGTAGGCCGCCGAACTCGTCTACAAGGATTTGCGCTGAGGATTGGCTTGCAGAAGACGCCCTGTGAGAATAAACTGGGTCAGTGGAATATTTGCGGAACTGCCGCCCGGCGCACATTATGTTACTGTTACTTTCTACGAACTCGGCTCCGAGGTCGTCGACTGCGCAGCCAAATACCACTTCAATTGCGAGATGTCAGCAGATTATGGGGCAGGGATATGACAAAGGAGACCTTCGGTGGTTGAGCTGACTGTTGCACTACTAAGTAGGGGACAAATATCGATGGCTGACGAGTCGGATGCATCTAGTTTCTCTGAGATCTATGAAGCTCTAATTTAGAATGCAAATTAGTTTGAAAATTAGAAATCGTGCTCACTCCCTGTGCCACCTTCTCAAGGATGGGCTGGTATTGACGCACCGCGCCGGCAGTGAACGCGGCATTCCAGGCTGTACGCAGGTTTCGGTGCTCTTTGCCTGCAGATGATCAATATCACAAATAGTATATTGTCGTTGATTGCAACACACCTTTCAAAACGGCCATATTCCGTTCGCCAAACAACCAGCGGAACAGAGTGTCGAAAATGGGTGCAAACTCAAACTCGCCACTGTTCAGGATATGTTGGAGTGCAAGAGGATCGGAGACCATGAGGCGGTCGCGCTGCCATGTTTCAAACTATGGGCAAGCGCCGCCAGGCAATGAGGAGCACGACACACCCCAAAACATCCCTGGAATCTGTACACGGTGCCGTAGGTCTTTCGCCAAATATCGTCGTAGTAGCCGTACGGTGGGAGAAACAGCTGCAACATATTGCCTGGCGTGTTCGCCATGATCAGAATGGATGGCGAATCCGACACTGATCAGCGCCGACGCACCGAGGAGCCAAGACGACGGAGGAGGTCCGGGGATGCGCTGGATACTGTTCTGTTGCCGAATAGTTGAGAATAGGACGAGTCCGAGGGGGACAAGGAAGGGGAGGATTGCAGCAGCGGAGTAGGTCATAGTGGAAATGAGTTGCTTTCTGCTCGGGGGGGGGGGGCAGTACAGTGCGATAGTGGTCGTGAAGAGGAAGCGTGAACACCGTGAGGAAAAGAAGTGCTTAAGAAGGGGCAAGCTCGATCAGCTGTCTTCGCATACCGCTCTTCTCCGAATCGCGTGCTACCGCCATCAATAATGGAGTGAGAGCGAAGTGCAGGGTTGTGTGCACCTAGGATAGCGAAAGAAACATTCGTAAAAGAATAGGCGGAAACACTTTGCGGCGCAAGCGATGGGCCGCCAGGCTTTTGTTAAGAACCAATGTTTCCGTGATAAGGGAAGTCGCAGCGCCAGCCGCGTGAGCTCGGCTATCTAGTATTCACAATGCTTTATACGCCGAGTACTTCCTGGAACCCGGCGTTCCGCGGGACTGCGCAAGATGGAGCTGCGTGGCAAATCCAATCCAATCCGCGCCGTGATGCTGCCTGAGGAGGAAACTGCTCCGAATAATAACCGCTGGCCGTCGCGCAGCACTCGGAAAATTCCGAGAGCGACCCGGGAGGATCCAGAATGCAGCAGGAACTATGTCGAGCGGCGAAGGCCAGCAAGAGCAGGAACGGACTGAGAAGAGCTTCTCCCGAGGCCGTTGAAACCAAGTCTTTATATTGTACATGTGCCTGCATCCAGCGCAGGGAATAGAAGTTGGAATCGAAAAGAAGAGATGAAATGAATTTATGAAAGGCGAGCGATTGACAGTAGGTGGATGTCGGGTAGTCAGTTGAGGATGAACGATGTGTGCCACCTAGCGTTATTTCCTCCAAAAATTGGGCCTTCATTGCTACCCGTGCTACATTGCCCTTACATTACCAAACAAGTTATGAAACCTAGACAATTTCTTGCTCATTTTGAATTCTCTACCCCCTACCAAAAATCTTGGTCTTATACCCCGCTGTTCCCATGCTACGGCACCTTCCAAAAGAAGCACATTTTCACGCTACACGGCCCCTTGCCCTCCCATCTTGCGATGCTCAAACCACCTAGTTACCCTTACCTAACGACCTCAGCAACTTTATAGGCCAACTATACACCCCCAAATACACCTTCTGTAAGATGTTTAACCACCTGCCTCAAAATTTGGGCCCTTCAGAGAGAAATCCCTCATCTCCTTTCAAATCTGATTTTTTTCACACTTGCATCCCTCTCATCATCGCAAAACAAATTCTATCAACCCATTTTTTTCGAAATATTGAAACCCTGTTCAATACCTTCATTTTCCTTCTATACACCTCGATATTCTACCCAGTAACACCCAAGATATTCACTATTTTCCACCTTGCTGGGTCCCCAACCCCTATTCTCTTTGTCAAACTAGGCGCTACGACCCCGATCAAGTCCGTCGGCTACAACGTAGCCACCTCCTTCACCTCCTCTACACCGGCCGCTACATTCTGTCCTCAGCCATCCCCGCCGCTCACTTGTATAGTGCCCACATAGCGCCCATGTAGCACCCGTGTAGCGCCCTTCTGCGCCACCGGCGCCACACGCCACATTCCAGCTGTTCCCGAGATACCCCCAGCCCCTCCGTGATGCGGCTCTACCATACCCAACCACAACGCTACATGCTACACCCTACGTGCTATACGCTACAAACTATACCCGTGCTCCGAGTCGCGCTTCCACAAGCGCTACAATTCTTGTAGCTCGCTTTCGGTTGTCCCGCGACCACCGTCCCATCCTTCCCATGCTCAACGCATAACCACCAAGACCGGGTTCCTCCCGATCCTCTCCGAGCACGGCCCGCCTGTAGTCCCCGAGGCGCCCCGCCGCCACCGCCGCATCCACGCGACGCGTTTGTTTGCACGCGTGTGGCGCCGCCCTCTCGCTTGCCGACGCCACGACAACCACGACCTCGACCTGCATGCCGTTGACGGCGTGCACGTCGTGCCTGCTCTCCACCGCCCACCTTACGCTACGCTATGCCCGCCCTACTCCGCCATGCCCCATACAACGCCCCATACAGCCCTCGACGCTACGGCCACGACCATGACCACAGAATGCGTCCTCCCCGCCGTCCTCGTGTCACCACTGGTCCGCTACGCACGCAATCCAGCAAGCAAACGTTTTTTTTCGAGCAGAAATCTATCTGATGTATAGCTCCGGATCTCAGGTCATCGGGAACTATGATGCATATGAGTGGACTGAACGCATTTCCACCACCGTAGGTTTCAAATTTGACAGACCTTTCCGAACGCCTTTGGATCGATAATTCTACTTGCTCCGCACTGATTCTGACTCACATACCCAGGTTGACTTATCTTTTAGAGGAGATTGCAGTACAACATTGTATTCCGAAAACCAACCCAGAAACGTAACATTACACATACATACATATTTTCAATTCAGCCTTCCATTCATGTCCCCGCTTCCCCCCTCACTCACATCTTCGTCACCCCCTCGATCTTTGACTTCCAAAACAGCCAAAACTCAAAGTACACACTCACAACCCCTCCATCCACTTCACGACCTCTTCCGCCCACCTCTCCCCCTGGCCCGTCCCCAGTGCCAACGTAACGCTGACATGGTTATGCCCCTCCGCCACTATGTGCACCGCCGCCGGCTTAACGCCCTTCTCCACAAGCGCCTCATAGAAATCCTGCGCAACGACCAGGAACAACGCAGGGTCGCGTTCGCACGACACCAGCGCGAGCGGCGGGAGCCCCTCTCCTGACGCTGTGTGTAAGAGTTTTTCTCCTGACGCCGCGCGCAAGAGCGCCAGCGGGCTCTGCGTATGCGCGTTCTCGGCCGAGCCATAATACATCTCCAGTGGCCCGCCTGCGGCGACCTCACCGAAGTGCAGCATTGCGGACAGGCTCACCACGCCCTTGATGCGCAGTGGCAGACCCTCCGCGAGGGCGGGGTGCAGGAGGAGTGTCAGCGCGTGTACGCCGCCCGCCGAGTGCCCCATGAGGAACACGCTCTCGAGGTCCGCGCTGTCATCCAGGTGCACGCGGGCCCACGCGAGCGCATCGCGCAGGTCCTCAGCGGGGCCGGGGAAGGTGGTGCCGGGCGCGAGGCGGTAGTCCGGGATGACGGTGACGAAGCCACGGGTGGCGAAGTACAGCCCGAGGTTGCCGTACACGAGGTCGAAGGGCGCGGGGCCCGTGCGCTCGCCCGTGACGAAGCCGCCGCCGTAGACGAAGAAGAGGACGGGGTGCTTCTTGCCACCTGTGCTCGGAGCTGGGTAGTAGACGTCCAGCTAAGCAAGCCGAGCGGAGTGAAGGATTGGGCGATTATGAAGGAAGGAGGTGTGGAGGGAGAGAGGGTCGTACCTGGTGCCTTTCTGTCGCGCCGTATTTGAACGTTTTGCGCGCCTGGCTGATTTCCGCGCGCCTGGGCTCCAGGAGCGGGGCGAAGGCGGATTTGGCTGCGAGTACTATTCACGATGTTTTTCATTCCAGAGGATGAGTGCTACGAACTCGGGAGGAGGATCTTCTGGATGTCCGTGTCCTGCATCTGTGCGACGATATCCATTTTGGACGCTTTGATTGCTGGGGGCGATTACAAGGGAGTTGTGTGATCGAATTTGAGCCTGTCGTCGACGTAATATGTGGGTGAGTTAATCAGATGACTAATGTCACGGGATGGCGGGAATTTCAATCAACCAGTTCAACATGTATTCCCGCTCCCGATGCTTAAACATAACGAAAAAAGCAATGAAAAATTCAAGCGATCATTTATGCAGTGCTGAAAGCGGTCGAGTGGCTGAAATTGAACGATGGCTGGGTGCCCTGTTCGGAAAGAGAGTAGAATAATTTTAAGAATGTTTCCACAGATTCATGGTCGGAATTGGAATGAGTCTACCGGTAATGATTGCCGACGTCCAACACTGGCAGTAGTGCGGGAGAAACTACTGTACTGTATTGCGTCGGCAAAATCAATCCACTGTCCAGAAATAAAGACCAATTTGACATTTGTACAACCAGATGTTTGTCTGGGGGCGGATCGGTGAGGAACTCCGGCGCGCCGTAATTGATAATGAGAATGCTGCGGCGGAAAGCGCCGTATCGCGTCGAGTCTCGACAAGAAGGAAGATGTTGCGCCGGCGCTGGCAAGGGTGTTCACGTCCCAGATCGCAGTCGAAAAGCCTACAGTAAACCCAGGAGATTTGGAACAAGCCGCGACTGCCGTGTTCTCAGATTACATGTCATTGAAAGACACCTGCTTCCCATCACGTTATAGTAGTGAGCCCACCAACAGGGCCTGTAGCTTTGCACATTCAATTTGGTTTTGGTTTTGGTTTTGCGACCACAAAAGTGATATAAAGTTGTGAATTCAGTACTTCGACTTGAAGTTGGCATTAGCAAGCTGACTTGATTCAGAGGAATGGGGAAAATTCTCACCGTTCTCATCATTTCAGCCCAAGTTGATGCGCGCTGCTGACATCAACCGATCCTGTACGTGAAAACTGAAGCATATTCATGTGGTTGAAAAACAACGGAACAGGCCCGAGGCCCCATTCTCGTTGTCCTGCTTCCGAATCCTAAGTCCTGCATGGAATTTGAACATCGATTAGCTTCCCTGTAGCCCAGAACTATTCTTGTAGAAAGCTCCAGCAGAGTGTTGCATTGGATAAATCTTGAAGTCGAGCTTGCACTGTTTCGATCCTTGGATTTCCTCCGAACTTTTTGGTTTTTGGATATTTGACCAAGCTTGTACTCCAGGGCAAGTGGCTCCGATCCATCCGAGGATGCAAGAATACTAAAACTCGTTGAATGATTTTCCGCCCTCAAGCCCAACCCCAGGAATAAAGACTGTCCCGATCAATGGAACCCTGGGGAGTCAGTGGTGATAATGGTGGATTCGAATGTACTTGGCCAATGCAGGTGGTGGTAGCTTTAATTGAAACGAATTCCTGATGACGAATACAAGTTTGAATGTCAACCCAATATCTGAGGTCAAAATTTAGATGCAAATCACCCACTTGGGCAGACATTGGGCAGACAAAAGTCAAAGACAAAAATTCTGCGGGTGGAGACCTGAAACACAGTATTTAAACTGCACGAAATCCGGCCTTGAATGCAGATCTTGAACTTTTAGACGAAAATCAAAGTGTGGGAGTAGGTCCAAGTTGGATCTTATGCTTGTTAGTTGTTACTATTCGTAGGCTCGGACGACCGAGCTTCGGCGTAACGCGCGCTTGACTCTCATACATCACGTAGCTTGTAGTACCGTACTTACCTGATTTCAGTTTGGATTTGGTTCGGTGCTCAGCGCTCAAGAGCAAGTTGAAAGTTCAAAATGCGGGCAGTGAATCCGGGTGAACGAAGGCATTTCTTTATTTCATGCATACAACCAATCTAGCACCAGTGGGGAGCTTCGTGACTAGAGCGGCGCCTTTTCTATGTCTATTAGGATGGGAGTGATCTGAAAGAACGGCACGGAAGTACGTGCAAAAGACCAGAAATAATTGAAAGCTCGAAGTTGACCGGTTACCGGGAACGGCCGATGTGTTCGGGTTGCTTCGGAGCCGATTTACCGATAGAAATGTGCAACTTTAACAGGACTCAATAAAGTTAGTTGACATCGTGGCTGCAGTGCCTTCCCATAAAATCAACCCCTTCCGTTCTTCCCTGGGCCTTGACTGATGAATCCTGATCGCAAGTTACAACAACGACGCAGATCTGCTGGACCACGCATCGCCACTAACAGCTTTTGGGAAGTCTGGTCTCGTCCATGTACATAGCGATTCCGGTATATATTCTACTAAGACGATAGACAAATCTACATGTTTCCTGCACTGACTCTGCATCATATACAGATTTCGCCACGGGTTTTAATTCATAACCCTCCCGAATAGCGTTACGATGTCAATGCGCACTCGGGACTCCTCCGATTCGTGTTACTTAACATTGTATGTTGCACATCTGGCTTTAAAAATTGGCATTACTCTTTATTCTGAGCACGAGGCGCAATATAGCGGTTTCTCCTGCACCAGCGCTTGTGTTGGACGTTGGCAATTACTGTAATACCGGTTGACTCATTTCGACCACGAACTGTTCATCGTCGAGTGTGGCAAACATTCTTAAAATTATTTCTACTCGCTTTCTCAGCCATCGTCTTCAATTTCAGCCGTTGCTCTGCGCCTTTAAACTGCCAGTGAGTGAGCACTGCATAAATGAATTCTTGGATTTTTTCACCGCTTTGTCATTTTTAAAGATTACGACCGGGAATACATCTTGTATGTACGTTCCAAGTACTGGTGCAGATGTTGAACCCGGCCGATGCAAATTCCCGCCATCGGCCGCGCGCGGCCCGATCCGTAATATTATATTAGGGGCCATCTGATTAGGCTATCTTCCCTCTCACCCACATACTACGACGGCCACCGACGGGCTTGACTCGACTCTGCTCAATTCCTGACCACGACACAAGTCCCTTGTAATCCCCCAGCAATCCGAGCCTCTAAAATGAATATCGTCGCCCAGATGCAGGATACGGACATCCAGAAGATCCTCGTCCCCAGTGCGTAGCACTCACCGTCTCGAATGAAAACATCGTGAACAGTAATCGCAGCGATGTCGGCCTTTGCTCCGCTCCTAGAGCCCAAGCGCGCGGAAATCAGCCAGGTGCGCAAAACGTTCAAATATAGCACGACAGAAAGGCATCAGGTACGATCCTCCCTCCATCCCTCCCTCCCTCAATCGTGAACTCGGTTGGTTTTGGCTTAGCTGGACGTCTACTACCCGCCTTCGAGCACAGACGGCAAGAAGCACCCCGTTCTCTTCTTCGTCTACGGGGGCGGCTTCGTCTCGGGTGAGCGCACCCTCCCCGCGCCTGTCGATCTCGGATACGGCAACCTCGGGCTCTACTTCGCCAAACGCGGCTTCGTCACCGTCATCCCCGACTATCGCCTCGCGCCCGGTACAACCTTCCCCGGCCCCGCCGAGGACCTGCGCGACGCGCTCGCGTGGGCCGGCGCGCACCCCACGGAGCTCGGGCCCGACGCGGATCTCCAATCCATATTCCTCATGGGGCATTCTGCGGGCGGCGTGCACGTCCTCACACTTCTCTTGAACCCCGCCATCGCGGAGGGCCTGCCGCGCATCAAGGGCGCGGTCAGCGTGTCGGCACCGCTGCACTTTGAGCCCGCGGGGATTGAGATCGACTTGGGCGGGCCGCTGGACATGTATTACGGCTCGACCGAGAACGCCAACAAGCAAAACCCGCTTGCGCTCTTGCGCGCGGCGTCAGGAGAGGGCCTCCCGCCGCTCGCGCTGGTGTCCTGCGAGCGCGACCCCGCGTGGTTCCCGGTCGTTGGGAAAGATTTCTACGAGGCGCTTGTGGAGAAGGATGTAAAGCCGGCGCCGATGCGCATATTGGCGGAGGAGCACAACCATATCAGCGTTACGTGGGCGCTGGGGACGGGCCAGGGGGAGAAGTGGGCGGAGGAGGTCGTGAAGTGGATGGAGGGTTTGTGAGTGCAGGGTTGTGAATGGAAGGCGCGATGAATTGAAAGGGTATGAATTGAAACCATGTATGTAAATGTTAGGTTTCTGAGTTGGTTTTCGGAATACAATATTGAATCGAATCGGATCCCTGTTATACCGCCATCTCCTCTGAAGGATAAGGTGAGTTTCGTGCAACTCTGTATCAGTGCAGGGAGTAGGTAGATTTATCGAGACAAAGTCGCTCAGAAAGGCCCTACCACGATGAATTGAACTATGTAGATATGTAAATGTTATATGCGTTTTTGAGAACCCAGCCGAGATGATAGACACACACGTGTTTCGCAGCCGCTGAGTTGAATATGTACTTATCCTTGAACTCCTTGCTTGAATTTTGCTGAGAGACCTCCAAAAAGCACCCCGAGGTTCCATAAAAACAATACAAGCTCCAAGGATATTTGTGTGTTTGCAGAATCTAAAATCCAACTTGAACATTAATATTGCGTCAAAAAGATCAGGTTCATGGCCCAGCCCCCGCACGACAGTTTCCCATATGAAAATGCCCATGGGTAGAGAGATGGATACGTCGAATGGATGATTATTATACGTTGAATTGACTCTCGGATTTTGGGCTGAGCTGAAGGAGGAATAATAATTCTCGAACGGATCCACTATTTTCGGCAGTTTGCGGCAAGTTGTCCGGTTCGCCGAGATAATAGACTGTCCGGCTCGCTGAGGCTCGCCGAACCCGAAATTAGTATGTACATCTTCGTCCCTGTGTCTCTATGTATGTCCTGGTCCCCACCTTTCAAAATTCGCCTAGGTATTACGTAGGATACAAACGTAAAAAGATTAGCACGGCAAACAAACCGAATAGTTGGCATTCAGATCAAATATATACATATATGAGCGCTCTAAGCCCGGACCAGCGCAACGAAGCTGACGGACATCGTTGCCCGTACCCCGCATCATGAGCAAAATTTACCTCAAGTACACAGTACTTGTCGAACGTGAAACACCGTTTTCGAATCGACAAGTTCGTCCAAGGTCGAAGGAAGGAATTACAGGTGACGAGAGCGTCCACGCTTCGTCTCTGCCGAACCTATACAACCGAGACCCAGGTTGATGGACATGATCGACAATTCCACGGCTAACAGGTGAGTAATATGGACAGTACATACAGTAATACCGAGGGGATACGGGTGACGGAATTATGTAAAACAGGCGGGAGCAAGGGAGGAAAGATTCATATGGGTACAGACGGAACACGGATTCCGACTCGGAGGGCGAATAGCCGGATTGCTTCCCGTTTTCTTGGGTGAAACGGTGGATCTTCGCGAACTACGCGTTGAGAGTTATTACCGGGAGCACGAAACCAGATAGCAGTCGAAGAAGTCTCGGGAGTTGGTTCCCGTACGAAACACAAGGCCCACAGTGGCCGACGTTGTGAAATAAGCCATAGCCCATGCGGCTGGCATGAAACGGTCGACTTGATAAAAAAAAGGCAGCCAACTTCTAAAGACGAAGCGGATTGGAAACGCCGTATGCCGGACTGAATGAGAAGGGGTAGACCTTCGTTGAACTGTGCTGTTGAGATTTAGAGGGGGCGCAAAGCAGATGACAGTCGAAGAAGCCTCGGAAGTTGGTCCCATATGAATCACAAGGCACACAGTAGCCAACGTTGCGGAATAAGATATAGCCCATGGAGGCTGGCATGTATGTATGTAAATGTTAGGTTTCTGGGTTGGTTTTCGGGATACAACGTTGAATCGGATCCCCGTTGCAACGCCATCTCCTCTAAAGGATAAGTCGACCTGTCTATATGAGTTAGAATCAGTACAGAACAAGTAGATTTATCGATCTAAAGGGCGTTTCTGAATCAAATTCGCGACTCGGACAGGCGATAGTAAGATACCTGCGTTCAGCCTACACATCATAGTTCCCGATGACTTGAGATCCGGAACTACATATACATGGATTTCTTCTCGAAAAAAAAGCATTACTTGCTGGACTACGTGCGTAACATTGGACACGAATATTCCACGTGTTTGTAGACATCATGAGCAAAATTTGCTTCAAGTTGAGAAACTCTGTATTAGAAAGTTTGGCAGAAAACCGCTTCGAATCGACAAGTTCGTCCAAGCTTGAAGGAATTACTTACAAGGGACCAGAGCGTATTCACTTTGTCTCTGCCGAACCATACAACCAACGCCAGGTTGATGGGCATGATCGACACTTCCACGGCTAACAAACAGGTGAGTACTAACATTGATAGTACATAATACCGAGGGGATGTACGGGTGACGGAATTTATGTAAAAAAGATGGGAGCAAGGGACGAGAGACTTAGATTCATATGGGATACAGACGGAACACGTACTCGGAGGGCGAATAGCCGGATTGCTTCCCGTTTTTTTCGGGTACAACGGTGGATCTTCGTGAACCATGCTTAAGAGTCACAAAATCGGATCGCAATCGAAGATGCCTCGGGAGTTGGTTACGAAACACAATGCATAGCGACTCTAGATAGGGATGCCGGGAGCAAGGGAAGAGAGACATATGGGGTCGAACGGGGCACGGACTCCGGAAAGCCGGATTGCTTCCCGTTGTTCGGGTAACTCGGTGGATCTTCGTTGAGCTATGTGCGCTGTTGAATATTAGCAGGGGCACAAACCCAGACACACAGTAACCGATTACGCATGCGTGTTGGGAAATCCGCGGAGGCAGGCATGAAACGGTCGACTTGATAAAAAAAGACAGCCAACCAACTTCTAAAGACGAAGCGGACTGGAAACGCCGTACACCGGACTGAATGAGAAGAGGTAGACCTTCGTTGAACTGTGCTGTTGAGCTAAATAAGCTATAGCCCATGCGGCTCGCATGAAACGATCGACTTGATATAAAAGGCAGCCAACCAACGTTTAAAGACAAGGCGGACTGGAAACGCCGTAAGTATGCCGGAGTGAATGGGGAAGGTTCAGAGTTGAACCGCAGCAGGAAGAGATAATAAACATACATATGCCAGTGGAATTCAAACCAAAACAGATGGCCGCGAAACATGACTTGAGCAAGCGAAAGCTGCGGTAGATTTCGCTACTTGAGAAAACAATAACGTTGGCCGGGTAGATTTCACCGGGACGAGAGAATCATGTGTATGGAGTTCGAAACGGAGCCGCGAAACGAAACATGACTCATGAGTCGTAGATTTTGTTGGTCGTAGATGCCGTTAAGAGAGAAAATAACGTTGGCCATGGGGAGGGGTTCCGGTAAGTTTCAGTATCGGTTTTAGGTTCTCTTTTTAGTCTGTGTTTTCCGTTCCCCATCGGGCAGTCCATCTTTGTTCCGACGGTATTACCACCTGTACAGCCCACATATCTCCTGTAGTTATAGGTGGAGTAAGGGTGATGCTGCACCTATAACTATAGGCGAAACTTAAATAAAGCGTGGGTCTCCTTAAACACCACAATAACGCTATTCTACCGCTGCATTTGGGAGCTCTCCGGCAGTACGCTACGGTGATGGCACCATCAATTGCGTCGGCCGCCGTCCACGGCGCCATCATTTGCGCATCACCACCGGCATCTTTCCGGCTGCCATCAGTCGCATCAGCTCGCCCATCAGCCCGCCGCTTTCTGACGCAACGAGCGCGCCGCCACCCAGGTAATGCACGTAAATTCACCAGAATAATAGGGAACATGCAGATAGGGGTTAGGAATAAGGCCTTTGCATTCAAGTGCATTTGATGTATAAAATAGGAGTGGAATACTCGAAAAATTGACGTGTATAGGTGAATGAAGGTCTAAGATAGGTGCTGGCTCAAGCAGCGGTATGGTCAGCAGCACTTCCGGAGGCGATTTCTGCGTCAGCTGCAAGAGCAGCGCGACTTTTAGCATTCATCTCGTCCCGGACCCTCCGCGTAACCTCATCGTCGCGGGGCCCTTTGCCTTTGCCGCTCCCGGGAACCTTCCTTGACGCTGAGGCAGTTCTTGCTGTCTTCGTTGCTGCCGTTGTTGCCCTCTTCAAGGGAGCAGACCCCGGTGCCAGCGCCTCTGCTGCCCGCGTTCCACGGGGCTTCCCTTTGTCGCTGCGCTCCTTGCGTGGTTTCTTCGCTGGGGCCTCGTTGCTGTCATCTGCTGCTTTCCGCTTCACTCCCGTCGGCAGGGGACCCGGACAATTTGAGCGATCAGCGAGCGGGGTTGGGGCGAGCGTGGGTGGGGCGAGCGTGGGTGGGGCGAGCACGGGAGAAGTAGCGTACGCGATCACGTGCGTGGAGGGGACGACGGGGCCGATGGATGCATTTGGTGGTGACGAAGGGACGTTGGAGGCATCGAGGGTGCTGGGGCTAGTACCGATGGGGTCAGTACTCGTGTCCATCTGGTAGGTGCTGAAGTCAAAGGAGGGGACCGCGCTCATGTCGAGGTCGGGGAAGTTGTCGAGGAAGAGCATGGTTGGGTCAAAGAAGCTCATGTCGAGTGGCGCGCTTGGGTCGAATGCAGCAGATGAGGGAGGTTCATTCTCGCTCGAGACGCCTGCGAGGGTGATGGGGAATGGTCGTGTTCTCGCCCGAGACCCCGGCAAGGCGAATAGGAACGGCTGCGATGGGGATGTGCGAGGTGGACGGCGCATTCGTGCCCTCCGAGTCCTCATTGTCATCGTCATCTTCCTCCTCCTCCTCGCTCTCATCCATGTCGTCACCCTCCTCCTCCTCATCGCTCTCTTCGCGACCCTTCCCTTTGCCCTTCCTGTGAGTTCCTCCCTTATCTGAGCGTGTGTTCTTGAGCTTCAGAATCCCCCCTTCTTGGCCCGCTGCTTTGCAAGGTCTGTGGTCAGCTGCATGACTTGCTTGTCGTCCATGCGAACCCAGGTGATTGTTTTGTTGAGCCAACCATCCCGCAGGCGTCGCACGCGCTCCACGCCCTTGATCTTTGCAGGGGAAAGCATGGGGATATCGTGTGGCCAGCCAGCGATCTCGACATGGAAGGGCTCGCGGATGTCGACGTCCAGGTAGACATAGCTCATGGTGAGGTTGCTCTTCTTGGTTATGGCGCGAAGAGCAGCCTCGATCAAGCCTACAGTCTCTGAAATCATTAGGCACCGAGTATCCCGTCGTGCAGCTATTGGGTACATCAGCCTTGCACAATGGTGCATACAGCTGTCGCCCTACCTTTGTCACGAGTACACGTCCACTGCTCGAACCGGCGGAGTAGATCCACTGCGGAAACTTTGAGCACCTCTATGCAAAACTTGGCGCTGTCGCCTGAGTCGATGAAGGTGGGGAGTTGTGAGTCATCGACATGGCCTCGTGTTATGAATGCAAAGCCGCGAGTCCCCGTGCGCTCATCAAGATCGATGAGCTAAAAGATGGATAAAGTCAGCCCATGAAAGATTTAAGTTGTTGCGCATACCTCGTCCTGCATTCTAGCGATTGTCGAGCGGGTGTCCGCAGCAGCGGACTTGTTTGAGGCACGCGTGCCTCTCTTTTTGAGTTGCCGGCTGGCGTTCCCCTGGTCCATGAGACGCTTTTTTTCGTCTGCGCGAACTGGTTCCTTTGCAAGAACCGCGTCGGCCATTGCTTGAAGGCTTTTGAGCGCGGTCTTCTCTCCTGCTGTGATGATCATGAGTATATATGTTTCAAGAGAGTAATACGACCTACCTGCTCTGCCCTTGATGCGAAAATCAATAACGAGGGCGTTACGCAGAGACAGTGCTCGCTGATTTTTGTATTGTGAGGCGTTAATGAGAAGCTTATTGATGTAGTCCTCGGTCTTGTTGTGTTTCAGCGCCAACGTTTTGCATAGGCGGGTGCGATACCCATAAAACGCGTCGAGGTCCTCATTGAGGTCCTCCGCCGCAATTTGGCGCAGAGTTGTTTGCCGTTCACGGGTCGCTTTCTGGCTGTTCGTCAAGGTGCCTCTAGTACGACCCCGACGCTCTTGTACAGCTCTTCCTGGGTTGCGTGATGCATGGGTTGTGGGCGTGCTGCTGGACATTTCGGTAAAAGCAGAAGAGAGTTTTTTGATAAACAAACAATCACAACGCCTCGAGACCAGCAAAAATCCCAAACTTGAGGTAAAAAACCCCATCGATCTCACATATTTAGGTAACCATTCGACTTACGGTCGTACAATGGCTTATAGGATGCTTTAAGCTGTTTGCACGGCCTTTTTTGACTGGAGCAACCCTTCACTTCACATTGTATTTTTTAAAAAAGAGCTCCACCTCCGATGCAGACTTGGCATAAAACATCCTCCCGCCGTCGGACTCTTGGAGTAAATGAAAGGCAGCGGAGCTGAAAAAGACTGGGTCAATAAGAATGCACAATACACATGCGAATTCCACTCACTGATCGGTCAACACCTTGTTGCACCCACTCAAAGCATAGACGAAGGAATGTTTACTTGTGCTCGGATCCAGCCCATGCTTCTTGAAGAACTCGAGGAGTTCTACAGCCGAATCGGTGTATAGCATCTCCGCGTTCGTACTTTTTTTCAGAAGGCTGAAGGCAACATCGCTGGTAACGAGAATTAGCACGGGTATGGGAAACGCGGTTGAGGCGGGCACTTACCGGTCCTTGAATACCACGCGGTGAGTACTAACAGCGTACACCGTTTGCAATGGGGCTGGCAATACGTCCTCAGCTTCCAAGGCTTGGGACGTCTCCTGCTCCAATGCGCACAGCGAAACCCTTGTTGGTTTGGCCAATGCAGCCCATTTAGCTGGAGAGGAGGGAATTTTGGGAGGCGGGCCTCCTACGCGCTTTGTGGGAGATTTCGTTGCGGTCGTGGTCATGGTCGTGAGTTTCGCAGGTGCTGGTGGAAGAGACGAGTGCCCTGCCATTGGAGGGAAAGTTGGTAGGAGGAGTGCCGGGTAGAAGAAAGGCACCTCGGCTGGCGCAGGCTCATGTAGATGAGGCAGGATTGCGCGAGACACTGGAGTGGGCTCGGCTGAAGGACTGCGGGATGGAGTTGGCGACATCGGTGGGGAATTCTGGGGTGTTGATTCAGGGGAGGAATCTTGCCATTCATCGGTATGGTCGTGATTCTTGCGGCAGTGCATTCGCCAGGTTTTGGTGGCTGCCACCCACGTCGATGACTGATTGTACAGTGCGCCATCGAAGGTCTCAACTTGCTGCTTGACTTGTTCCCTGGAAATTCAATAGTGTAAGTGTTCCGAGTACTGAAGCAAGATGCTCACATCGAGGTGTAGATGCCAGTTATATATCCATCAACCACGGCGAAGAAGTGCGCGTGTTCGAGAGCCTCATATTCGACGATGGAATGATGGGCGTGTTTGGGGTCCGGGTAGTACTCCGGGACGCAATATATGTGGTTTCTTGCGTACTTGGTAAGATCGCGCTCCAGCTGGGGCATCGTTATGAGCGGGAGTTAGTAGAAGAGGTGTACACAGCACCGCAGTTGTAGCACGTGCATCTTCGGGCCGCAGCTCCGCTTTCGCCTCTCGACCCAAATAAATCGGGATAAATCGAAAAAAAAAATTGCAGTCATATTATATATGCTACAAAATGGTGTCCTGTCCCCAACATTCTGCTGCCTCGGTTCCAATCCGCGTTTCTAATTCCAGAAACTTCATCCACTTGCGATAGGTCGATTCATCTTCGTGGTGCATCAAACAACACACAGAGTCACACCCGCAGGTGCATTTCTTACAGTAAGCGGGCAGCCGGCACTCGCAGAATATGTCCGGAGCGGGGGAGGGTCGGCGTAGAATTTGGCAACTTTGGAGCTGGGTTTCGGTGTCGGCTTCAGAGGGCTCCGACTCCGAATCTGAGTCCATCTGCAGAGTGCGACATTTGGATGTAGTTCCCAAAGACAGTCGTAGTGGGGGGTGGTCGACCTTCGTGCTTATTTTGAGCCTCGGCAAGGCCCCGGTGCTCCCGATGTTGGTCAGATGCGTCCACAGCACAGGTATCAATAAACACTCTGTAAAGAACGTTAGTAAAGTTTGGGCGAGTGTCTGATGCAGCGAACTAAATACTTCACGTGTGCATTATCTATAAGGCGAATCTTGTCGCGATGTCTGGGCAACCAGATGAATCAGCGGAGAGTAGGCCCACCCAATAAACAGGTAACTTCACTTTTTGCGGTACGTGGCGGCCGATTGTAGTTTGGCTGCCTTATGTTCTTCGCTGGGGGGCTGAGCACGGTTACTAAGTGTTGCATAAGTGAGGCAGTCGTATATTATATCAAAGATATAAGCTAACCGTTGCATGCGCTCCTTTGCAGAGGAACGTAGCCTAATTTTGTGTCTGTGCTTGAGTTAAATGCTTGATAAAGAGCGCTAACGGGCGTGTACTTGTCTCGGTAGCGCTGGAGAGTTTCCTGTCGCCGAACCCGTTTAGTTGCTGCATCAAGCCCGACTTTTTTAGGAGACATGGGTTGGTGGAAGGAAGAAGGAGAGGGAAGGTGGAACTACCGAATATAGTAACATCCACAAAGCATACCCCATATCGGTGAGTTCGCGATATGTTGGACCATTTCTTTTACCAACTCACTACATTTGCTCGGAGAACTCTGAAACTTTATAGCCTCGCGAACATGTATCCCTGGCATCTTCCCAAATATCTTCAGATTTTTACAGCGGCCCATTCGTTGTGGTACACCGAAAAGCACTTTACCAAAAACATAGCTTCATTTCAATCTATATGTCCACTACATGGCCAGACAAAGCTGCTCCCAAAAAACAAAGCAATTTTGACAATGGAGTGGCCAGGAAATCGTCATTTATCTTTGGATGAGTTCGTGATCACATCACAGATAGTCTTGTCTCGTTTTCATGAGTATGTGTATTGCAAGTGTATGTATATTAAGCAGTGGGTTGTACGTCTTCAAGTATCTCATCTATTGTACTAAACAGTCCGAGTCCCATCTCCCACCGTCCATCTTTCTCCGCGCACCTTCGAGCATACTCCTCTGGATCCTCCTCCTGCAGTTCCGCCTCGGTGCGGAAGCCGTTGTCGATGTAGCGCAGGAGGCCTCCTCCGGTGTACTGGGTAAAGGATGCGCGGCTGTCGCCTGCTTGAACGGGGATATTTGAATGAGCAATGGTCGCAGATGGTAGCAAGATGGTAGCGCCCGCTGGGAACTCGATGATGAGCTCGAGGTCCCAGAGAACGAGGTGGCCTCCTTTGGTCGGGTCGAATAGACCGAGGGCAAGAACGGCGCACCAGCCGAAGGGGAGATTGAGAACGTCCCGATGCTTGTAGGTCCAAACGTTTGGGCCAAAATTGAAAGTCGCGCTGGAGAAGACGGACTTGGCAAACATCCGGCGGAGATGGGGGAAGTTCCCGGGCGCATGTAGGGTGTCGTTGTGGTCTTTGTAGTAGAAGTACAACCTGGGAGCCCAGAGTCTGAAGGCAGCTGCACCGCATCTCAGCGATGCAAGAGTGGTAAGAGAGGAGACGCACCGCTGGCATATGTAGCTAGGCGTTGTACGCAGGCCTCGCCGATGAGCCGCTCGACGATGCTCGTGTACTGGCTGTGAGCATGCAGCCATGAAGGAGCACGTTGTCCCTTCGCATAGGCAAGTCCGATGTTGATCGTAGGGTATGGCCCGCGTCGGTGATGGGAGAGGGCTGCGGGGAAATGCACGAGAGAGGCCTGCTCGGTGATTAACGCATACGCGTTTTCGACGGCGGCGGCATACGTGGGGTCGCGTGGCTGCCCAGCGAGAACCGCAACGATCCGGCCCTGCGCATCCACGATCGGTCGCGGATCACTGGAAGTCTGTCAGAGGGTGGCTTGCTATCGAATGGAAAGCGGACGCACTAGCCATTCCACCGGATAAGGCGGAAGTCAAGTCCCTGGAGCTCCGCGACGCTGCGGCGTTTTTTGTGGCCGTACTTCTCCTGGTCATCGGCTGGCTTTGCGGTGTATGCGCCGTGCGCGGTGGGTAGGTCGGCGGCGTCGAGGGCGGTCGGTAGTTCCTCGCCCGCATGGACATAGGTCCGGATGGTACGCGCTTGCGGCGCTTGCCCTTCTTTCGCCCTCTGCTCGCGCTTGCGGCGGCGTTTGCGGTGGGAGTAGGAGATGGGGGGCTCTTCTGGGGCTGCCGGTGCATCAACGCGCGGTCGCTTGGGCGGTGGCGATGCATCACGAGGAGGGAGGTCGAAGTCGTCGACTGTATTCCACTCCTCGAAGGGTTTGGCGGCGGGCGAGTCCGTGTCCGAGGGGTAGTCCTCTACGTCGTCTTGGGTGTCTGTCGCGTTGACAAAAGCAGCACGTAACAGAGGTGCAACATCGAATTCACGGGATTCGAGTGCCACAGTGACCGGTGGCAAGGACGCGAATACTGTGCCGCTCCGGGTCTGTGTTTTGGTTCATGTCAATCAACTTGTGTGGGTACCGAAATACACTCCACGTACCTTGCGCTCGGAAGGAAACCAGAGCATGGAACGCTGTAGAAGAGAACACGGTGAGCTTCAGGCTGGACTTGACGCGGCGGTGGCGCGTTCTTTTGCAGCTGTCTGGCTGTGCTAGCCCAGGGGTGAGGCAATCCACGGCAAGGCAGCTGCAAAAGAACGCGTCAGAAGAGGGAAAAGAAGGAGAACTCACTAAGGAATGGAAAGAGAGTAGAGGATCGCGAGACACCGATTGGTCACACTTCGGTCGCGTTGTGTCACGGTCACGATTTCAGGCAAAACTATGGTACACCGAACGACTCGGAAGAAGCCTACCACGGCTTCTTCATCCTCTCAACGCATCACGCTTCAGAGCACGGACTTCACTACAAGTGGACGTGCTATTCGCTCAAGGAGAACATTAAACCCCTCGAAAGTCCGCACACACAAGGACGAAGAATTTATTTCAGAAGAGCAACGTCTTCGAGGTTTGTTTTTTGATAAATTCATGCTGATGTTGTGAAGATCTAATTCTGTTATAGAACTCACTATTCAGCAGCGCCGTGCAGAGGATGCTCTCAGGGACTATCGGCGTGATATTCCAACCATAGATAATGAAGACTTCGGTTTTGCTGCTGTATTCGACGGCACAGAACGTATTGAAATCAGCCACGCCGGAGAGCATGTTCCTGGGAACAACGAACGAAATGAGGAGAATATGTGGGAAGACCTTCGAGAATCACACAAGTAAGTGTAATTGTTGGCTGCTCACCTGCCTTGCTGATTTTTTTGTTTGTTCCAAGCCATTTATATGGTCGACACCGTGATTATTGTACGCGTCGCAACCGCACACAAGCATTAATTAATGCATTCAAGCCCGAGATGCCAGCCATCGCCGACGCGTACATGGTGTGGGATGCCCGATCGTCTGAGGGCGGTCTCGGTACTCTGCTGGGCCCACCGAACGACTGCGTGATAGAAAACTACTTTCCTGTACTGGTGATTGATCTTTTCGGTGCGTCTAACTTCCCCATTCTGCGATCTTGCATTTAAATACATAAAACAGGTGGAGTGATTGAGGACGTACCGATGCTCGCTGGGGATGTTTTCGTGTCCTCTGGGCTCGTTAACTTAGGATACTTCCCCTCTTCATCTGATAAACCATCAACGGTCTTTACCACCCGAGTGCTCGAGGTCTTCCGGGTGACTCGCTTGCGCTGCCCGCGTTTTGCCATCCAGCCTTATGTAAGATCCTTGTGCGATCTTCACGGTGTAAGTGTATTTGAGAATATTCGCGAACTAGACTGATGAGCTCACAGGTCCCATTCCGACCTCATCTATCAACTCAATTTTCCATTGCCTTCGATCTTTATCTTGCCACGCTCGCGATTGTCGAAAAACGCATCCAATAGCCCTCGGCCGTGATACCCCCGACTGGCGTCTGAAAAACGCGTGTCCAGCCTGCATGTACAAGCTCGAGGACGAGCCCGCCTTGGTTTTCCCATTCATGGGGACGCAAGACGGCAATGACTCTTTGAAGCGATTCCATCGCAAGGAGCGGAACAACAACCTACCACCGGAATCACAGGCTTCGAAAGAGCACGGCGATGATCGAGAAGTGCCAGGCGACTACTACCTCTCTCGAGCAGAGGTAGATGTGTGGGCGAAGGAGAATCTGGATGAGCTCATGAAGGGGTTTGTACCTGAAGAGGTGAGTTACAGCGCGAGTATGGCAATACATGCTTAGTACTTACATGCGCAGCAGGAAGGCCAGGATCCCGACGAAATTGAGAGCGGCTGCTCCGACCGCTGGCAAAATATGAAGGAGCAGGTCACAGGGAAAGCGTGGGGGATGTACGAAGAAACGGGGATATTCCTTTCACTCTGCCGCCACGGTTTTGTACTCCTAATTGCGGACATGGTGCGCAGTGGCGAACTGTAAGTCCTGGCCTCCCCTTACCTGCCGTCATCTGATACTCGATGTAGGGGGAAGTACGGCTTTGCCGTAGCAAACCATTTGATGAACGTTCTAGGCGAAATTGCAATGGGCTACGACATAGGGTGCAAGTTCGGCATAATGGTAGCTAAGCACCCTATCCTTTGCAAGCTCGCGCGCGACACAAGGTTCTCCTCCCTTGTGGGCGCCTTCCATGGCCATGGACACTGCCGTCTCTGTCAGCTATCTCACCTGGCAACCTATGTAACGGGTGTCGGACTGGAGGCCCTCGAAGAGTGCGAGAACTTTTTCTCGAAGTCAAACGCCCTCGCTGCAGCCACTCGATATGCGACTAGGTTTCATCGAAAGCAGGCGATTGTCACTTACCTGCAACACACAGATGTTTTCGACACATACCAATCACTGTGTACATTTTTTCTTTACCGTCTACCGCACACCTTCTGATCATCGGTCGTAAATAGCTCTTCTCCTCTGCAATAAATACAAGCAGGCATTGGAGGTACAAGCAAGCGAGGGCGCACTCATCGAAACCATGCGCATTCTTGGCATTGAAAGCGAAGATACGTTCGTCTCTTGGCTCGCTGCAGAGAAGGCTTGTCTGGAAGGGCTTGCGACGGAGCCACTGGAGGAAACGCTGGCAATGGAGTACTACCAGAAGCTGGTGAATCTCCAGGCGCAGACGTGAGTGTTCTGCCCTTCTCTCATCGCTCCGCATCGCTGACACTTTGGTCTTTCGCAGAGAACGGATGAATGCCGTGATGGGAGTCGTAATTCTCCCCCCATCTGACCCTTCTTGCGACAACTACGCACAAGACGCAAAGGCCACAAGACGCTTGGAGGCCCAGCGGCGGCATGCAATGGAGCTCCACGAGAAGGTCCTGGCCAGCGTCCAGGATCTGGAGGTGCGGATCGGCATCGCAATACGATGGACACCACAATCGCCGGAGTGGGATGCTACCGCTGTCCTCGTCGGGAAACGCCGTTATCAGCGCGCATTGGACAAGCTTCAGGGATTGGTTATCGCGCGAATGTTTGAGTTAACGAAGATGAATATGTCAGGAACAGGTATGGAACGCGCTGCGTATCCTTCATCTGAGCTGACTACTTTACATGCAGGATACAAATTACGCAAACATATCGCAAAAGCCCTGCAGGCGCGCTCCCGTGCTGTGAAGACAGCGCTGGGGGAGTATAACATCGCTGCGGGCGCCCTGACGGTGCCCAGGCCGTCTATGACATGGGAGCAGGTGGTCGAGTACACCTTCTTGTCCGACTTCGATCTCCTTCGGGAGGGACGCGAGGACATTCGCGAGGAAGCCTGGGCGAAACCTGCGAGCCGCATCGCGATGGATCAATACTTCAAGTTATTGCGGTCCCAAGAAGAGATTCACCGCCTCGATATCGAAATACCTCGTTTCCTCACCTACATGAGCGATGAAGAAGCCTTTCTTTGGCGCGAGGAGCAGCGCATACGTCGCAAAGGTGACGACGTACTGGGGTACCAAGTGGGGAAATACCGGATGCGCCAGGGGCGCTTCAACGACGGACACCGTGACCGGCTCATCCGGCTCTCAAAGGTGCCTGGCTTCAGCGCCTCCATGCTGGGTGGCCGCGTCCCCATCGACAAGCAGCGGCTCGCAGTAGTGCCCGAGCACGACAGGATGCCCGAGCGATCCTCACCTGAGGAACCGATGGACACCGACACCGATGCCGAAGCCGACGAGTCCGATGAAGACGACCTGGCAGAGACGCTTGCGGCACACTTTGTGCTCCTCACAGTGACGGAGGATGGGGGTGAGTTGCGGGAGGGATTGCATGCGGGTCTGCAAGACGCTTTTCAAACATAGTAGCGCATTTTTTGACAATATCTAATTGCGTCATGTGTCTGTACTGTCTCCCTTCCTCCTCTAATTTTATCTCGAATTTAGGGGCATTACCTGGGCGGCGGCGCGCTCGTTGCGTCAGAAAGCGGCGGGCTGATGGGCGAGCTGATGCGACTGATGGCAGCCGGAAAGATGCCGGTGGTGATGCGCAAATGATGGCGCCGTGGACGGCGGCCGACGCAATTGATGGTGCCATCACCGTAGCGTACTGCCGGAGAGCTCCCAAATGCAGCGGTAGAATAGCGTTATTGTGGTGTTTAAGGAGACCCACGCTTTATTTAAGTTTCGCCTATAGTTATAGGTGCAGCATCACCCTTACTCCACCTATAACTACAGGAGATATGTGGGCTGTACAGGTGGATCAGTGGATTATCAGATTCACATGTGGGTACATTGACATTACCGGGTGCGATAGTAATGAAGAGGAAACAATGCTCTATTTCCTGAACTTTGATTTGATTTGGATTCTTTCAACTTCAAAACGCGGTGGACAGCAAACGCGGTCACATGATGTAATTTCCCGTTGATTGTTTCCATTGTTTCTACACGAACTTTATAAGGTCACTTCGAATCGACTGTTATTCATGCCACCACCATTTTCTTTGCCCTTACCCTCGGGCTGTTCCATATTTACCTGCCGTTGCCACCGATCCCACACATTCTCCACGCACTCCACTGAAAATCCGCCGACCTCCGCTCCCGTCTCGCTAGCGATTCTAGAACGAGTCGAAAGTCTCTGGTATCCGGATGGAAATCTGGTAATCCACGCGGGCTCCGTGATATTCCGTGTTTATCGCGGGATGCTCGCCAAACAGTCTCCAGTCCTCGGCAAATGGTTACACCCATCCAAACTCTCCCGCTACGACGTCTTTGACGGCTGTACCGTGCTGCACCTCCCCTACAGCGGCACCGAGACCACAAATTTCCTAGCCGCCATATTTGACGCCAAGTAGGTGCCTGTCACTCTGCAGCGCTGCGCGAATGTCGATTCATTCCTCATTATTTCGTGACAGTTCATTCGATCCTCTTCTCCGTCGCATCGACTTCGACTCGATTGCCGCAGTCCTCCGCCTCAGCTCCGATTATCAGATCGCGCCGTTGAAGCGCAAAGCGCAAACTCCTCTCATCCCTGTATAAAACGACCCTGCCACTGCCAGAGTGCGGCCTCGTGGGGTTGGAGCCGTCGTAAGTACTGCAGGGACCAAATCATCCCCGTTATACGCCTCTCTCGCGAGCACTCCATCAACTGGATACTCCCGCTCGCGCTCTATCGATTTTGTCTGGAGGTGACTGGGCGGAATCTGGTCGAGGGCATCGAGTACGGCGACGTCAGACCCAAGCTGAGCCCGGAGGACCGGATCAGGTGTTTCGATGCGGCCGCCGCGATGCGTAGTGCAAACACAGCGCAGATTCTGGCACGCTACGAAACGCGCCTGTCCCATGCGGGGTGTACCGGAGGGGACGCCTGCCGCCAAAGCCGTTTCCGGGAGGCCGATACCCTGCTTTATCGTCTGCCAGATTTACCTGCACTGGCCGAGTGCTGGGCACCGGAGCGCGATTCCAAGCTCTGCCAAGGATGCCGGGAGGACATGTTTCAATGGCACGCTAACCGCAGGCGGGCGTTTTGGGATGGGTTGCCGGGGTTGTTCGGGCTCCCAGATTGGACCGTGTTGAATGAGATGAAGCGCATCGTTCAGGCGTTCGAGAATTTGGAGGAGGATGATGAAGAAGAAGAGCCTACATTCTAGGCATGTTGAATTTATTGTAGCAGTCTCGCCATTGTAATCCAGTAGCACTTCTAATTTGTCCTACCAGTTCACGAAATCCGCCTCCGCCTCCCCAAACACGCTCGTCTTTTTCACCTCAAAGTCTCCTGCATCCACAGGGACCTCTCCGCCCGTATACAAGTCAGGGAACTCGTGCTTCAGGTAGCGCAGCACGTGTGCGTTGATCTGCTCGAACTCGAGGAGGAAGCCGTCGTGCCCGTCGGGCGACTCGATGATCACGAGCTCCGCGCCGGGGATGTGCGCCGCGAGCTCGCGCTGCTCGGACGGCGTGAACAGGCCGTCGGTCGCCACACCGATCACGAGCGCGCGCGGCGGGAGTGTCGAGAGCACGCGCGCGAGCGCCTGCTCGTCGTCGTCGAACGTAACGCGGTCGCGCGCGACGTCATGCGTGTCCATCTTGCGCGTAATGTGGATGTAGCAGTTGGCGTCGAAGCGCGCAGTGAACTTGTGGCCCTGGTAGCGGAGGTACGACTGGGCGGTGAAGAGTGGGGGCCTCGGCGCGAGTGGTTGTTGCTGGCGTCCGACGAGAGGCGAGCGCTTCGCATTGAGATGGCCGTCGTTGTGCGCCTCGATCGCCTGGTCGGCGGGCGTTTGCGCAGGCGGCGGGGGAGATGCGGGGGGAGTTGTGATTGCCGTTTTTGCGAGTGCCTGGACCTGAGCTTTGCGGCCGAAGCGACTCTCGAAGGAGTCGCGGGACCGGTAGGTGAGCAGCGCACTCATACGGGCGGCGGATAATCCCGAAGCGGGCTGCATGATGTAAAATCCATCCTCGTAGCCCGGGTCGCTGTAGATGCTCTGTCTTTGGGCCTCCCCCCATGATATGCACCATCTGTTCAGAGTGTTGAGATGAAAGTGATGATAATAATCGGGAGCACTGACGCGGAATGGCGTGCGGAGGTAGCGATTGGGATGACGTGGCGAATATAGCCTTCCGAAGTACAGAGAGGCCATTCGAGGACGGCCATACCGCCCATGGACCCTCCAATCGCCACTGCGACAGATTCAACACCCAAGTGATCAAGGACGCGCTTGTGTATCCTTGATAAAAATCAGCCCAAGAGATTATGGGATGATGGAGGGAAAATACATGCCATACATCATCCCGGATCGTCGTCGCGGGGAACTCTGGGCCGTAAGGTTTACCTGTGTCAGGATTTGTGGATATCGGGGACGCAGATCCATACGGAGACCCCAGGACATTCGCGCAGAAAATAAAGAAGCGCTGCGGATCAAACGCCTTCCCTCGACCCATCAGCGGACCCCACCTACGAACCGTCAGTCCAGGTTGAAAATAAAATACTTTTCGCCATATCCCACCAGTCCTCGACGTCTGCGCTGCCAGTAAAAGCATGGCAGATAATCATGACATTGTCTCGGGTGCTATTGAGCGTGCCCCAGGTTTTGTAGGCTACAGGAACGTCCCGGAGCTCCCTGCCACATTCCAAAGTGAACGAAGGAACGATAAAGATTGACTGGTCCAGGTGCACAATGGATTCGGTCATCGGAGTCCGGAGGAAGTGTTGTTTACACATGCTTTATCTTGAAGGCAGTGACTCATTGGCCAGGATTACGTACGCATGCGCTGTCCCCGACGACGCCAACACCGAAAATTTCAAAAACTGTGACGCGCTAATCTGCCACACTGTGCCAGCCACAAATCAGTGCGAAACACACTCGCGTCTGATTTGCTGTTTGCCGCAAACATCAAAATCTGCATCCAGCAATCCACAGAGAACCCGTCGGACCACTGGAGACCGAGAAGACCTAATTTCCGGACGGAATCCATTTCGATTTCAAGAATCTTGTCAAAAATCTCAATAGGCTAGGATTTCGCAGGGAAGAAAATTTCCACTCTCAGGCTCAAGATTTGGGGTTATTATTCCGGGCGGTATAGCGTCCTGCGGTGGAAGATGCAAGGTCGGTGGGATTACACGACCGGTCCACTGAGGAAGCCGCTGGTATCATGTAGAGCGTATTTGTTATTATAGCGGAGGACTTGGTGGCGCGGAGGCATCAATGATCCACATACCCGAATTTCAAATGAAATCCCAAGCACTTTTCCGTCATCGGATACTCGGATATATCAGAAACCGCCGTCACTTTGCCAACCTTCCGCGTGGATCCCCCTCCTTCCTCCTGCTCTCACCGCTTTTCGTTCACCTTCTCTGGTCGAGACTCTTTTGCGTTCTGCGTCCTTCATGAGCGATGCCGCCACGGCGACGTTGACCGGCGCTGAGGTTGTGAACCGAAGCTCAGGCAGGTTCCGCCGATCCGATTGCTAATTCCCTGGTCTAAAAATTGCGCCGTCTAGCTGCTGCCCTTGCGCTGCTGGTATACGACATACTGTTGACTTTCGACGAGGAGGTAAGCAATTTTCTTCGTATCCAGCAGTCATAAGATAACATCTGCGCAGGTGTCTGTCATTTGGCCGTACGGAATATCTCGTTGAGCTGCGAATGGTCCCTGAAATATCTTGTCTCACAGACGGCGATGGACGGGAATGAAGTGTCTGTTCTTTGTCATCCGATACATGCCGGTCTTGCTGCAAATGTACGTTGCGCTTTCGTTTCATGGACGTCAATTGATGCAGTCGCAGACCGACTTTGTTCGTTGGAACAGAGCTGTCGCCGCATTTTCATTACACCTATCGGGACTGTATGGCGTGGTCAATCTACCGAGCAGTGGCTCCGTTCGTCATCATGGTGGCTGTTGACTATATTCTGATTCTCAGAGGTACTGCATTCTCCACCTTCGTTCCGAACCAGAATACATATTAATCAATGACAGTCTTTGCATTATACAACAACAGCCGTGCAATAAAAGTCATCATCTCCATTCTTTTCCTGCTCGACCTGTTGACCATGGTCATCAGCATGGGATTCTCGTTATCCGTCCTTGGATTCGACGACAGCCACCTGTGCGTTGTAACACATTTCCCGATGTACTCGATAGTATATAGGTGCGTAGCTCAATCGCTTCGTCGCCCTTATCGTTCCTCAATAGCACAATTCAGCGCGTCGGCGATCATGTTCCAGACCTGCCTCTTCCTCCTCACCCTGTTCCGATTCATCGGTGCTGTGCGCACGGGATGGGGGAGTATGCCGATTATTTCCCTCGTCGTCCGCGACGGGATGTGGGCATACTTCTTGGCTGTCGGTATGTAAACTGGTGTTTAATTATCGAGCAACCCTGACCGAGACGTAGCAATCTACGATCTGTCCATGCTCGCCTTCAAGAACCCGTCCTTCGGGGGCATATTTCACGGGTTCGTACCCGAGCTCCACAATCCTTGATACCAACGCTGATCCCGACATGCAGATGGATGCTCACAGGGTTCTCCTTCTCCGTGAGTGCATACATAAACTGCTGCGTATTCCCCAACTTATCTCACGCAGGGCTACCGCATGCTGCTCAATCTGGGAACCTCCTCGGAGCGCGACCGCACCAAGCGCTCGGAATTGGAATTCGCGCCACCATCCGAGGACCATGACCTCTCACGCGACATCGAATCAAAGCTCGACACCCTATAATAATTAATAGAATTAAATCTATCTTGAACCTGTGCCTACAAGTCTACGCGGTACACGACTCTCGCGAGGTGGATCACGGATTTCGTACAAACCCCGTAGCCGGGCTAAGCAAACTGCGCCTCATCACGCCGAGATTTGCTGTTGCGAGGCCGTGTGAGTGAGAGAATGAGAACAAGTATGCAATAACGCACCGGGCAGCCGCTTCCACGGTTTTCTCGAGTTCCCTTTGAGCGCCAGGGCCCGGTCTGTGAATTTTCTGATCTTTCGCGACGGCAGGGTCGCCGGTATCGAGTGGGCGGTCGCGGATTCCACGCGGATGGTGCGGGATCTGTGAATAGAGCGAGTTGGAGCAGGGAGCAGGAGCACGTAGGGATTATAGAGCGACGTACCCAATGACCAAATCCTTCGCCTTGGGCGTCCGCGTGCGCTTCCGTGTCTTGGGCACAGGCTGCGACTTCGACGTCGGAGGGGCGGGGGCGGAATTGGCGAGCGAGAAAAGGTGGTCGGGGAGGTAGTTCTTGGAACGGAGCAGGTCGTCGTCGTCGTCCCCTTCGTCATCATCATCTTCATCTTCATCCTCATCCTCATCCTCCTCGTCGGACATCCGAGTGTCCCCGTCCCCGTCCCCTTCCTCGCCCGATTCCCCGCTCTCCTCCTGCGCCTCCCGCATCGCGCGCTCCATACGAGATTCGACCTCGTCATCGTCCGCTTCCACCTCCGCAGTGACGACACGCACCCGAGCCCCCGCGCGCTCCTTGAGCCTCCGGTCCCGCTCCCTGTTCTTCTCCTTCCTTTTTTCCTTCTCCCCCGCCGCAAACTGCTGCCGCGCCTCGTCCTGGGTGCGCACAGCGCGCTTGGCCTGCGTGAGGGTTACGGCCTCCGGCGCGTCTGTGTCCGAGTCAGAGTCGGAGGAGGGTGTGGGCGGACGGAGGGGAGGCATCGTGGTGGGCGAGAGCAAGAAGTTTTGAGATTACGTGATCTGGAGATGCCGCATTCGGCAATGCCATCAGATGGCTCAGTTGGGACGGAATAATTCACACAAAGTTCACTCGCGCACGAGGGAAAATGGAGACGAGAGTATGAATCGATAATGCGCGCTGTATATTTATTTGCCTCCTGGAAATTTCGTCTTTGGTTGTTGAGACCAACTTGGTAGGATCTGAGCGATACCTGGCAGTTGACATCAGAGTTTTGACACGCAGCTTGTCAGCTTGAACAAGGCGAACAAGGTCAAAAAAGGTCAAACAAACCCGCAAAATCACAAGCTCAGAATTTTTCCTAATTTTTCGTTTTTTTTGAGGCTCGTCCCGCACTTGATTCACGATTTCGTGGCATGTATTTTCCAACTTTGTGAACTTTTTGACCTTGTGAGCTTGCTGACAAGCTCACAAGCCCGAACAAGCTGCAAGCCGCCTGTTAAATCACTGATGGAATTTAGCACCAATAAATCTTCAATGGCTTCAGACGGTATACCTGCCCAAGGCTAGGTCTACCTCGGCGGTGGGAGTTTATACTCGACCGTCTTAATAATGTTGACCTCAGACGGGTGCATGACTAGTTTGATTCGCGTTCCATCCAAATTCGACTCCTTCAGAACGAGAATTTCCGTTTTAAGCTGGGTGCGGCCCTCTGCAAGAGGCTGGCCGCGAGCCTCGATAAGCGTCTGGAGAACTGGGTGGTCTGCGTCCTTAATTATTGTCAGAGGGTTTTCAGATTGTATGTATTTAGGCTTACTGTCGTTTGCTTAATTCCGTGAAAACGCAAAAAACTTTTGCGCGCGATCACGTGGCTGATGTAAGCCGCGTGGTGTGACCAAAGTAACACTTTGCCTCTTGCCATGTCGACTTGCAATCTCTCGTACTGGGTATATCAAATACACTGGATCCATTATTTCATGTCTTCTTGGCTCTGGAGCTCCACTTTCTCGTGCTCCAATGAAAGATTTAGACCAAATTCTGCCGTCAACGCCAGGGCTCGGCCCTGTTGCTAGCTTGGGCACTCCCGTTCACGAAGCAACGCAATGTGATATCCCGAAATATAACACATACAACAACAGTCCTGAGGTCTGTGCACGTAGAAAGCCTATAAATACAGTCCTTGTCCGACTGTAGCTTTCATTACCCTCACACATTGATGCAGCCTCAGCAATCCCAGTGCCGCTACTCAAGGAACTGCATTTCATGAACTAGTCGTTGCATCTATGTTCACCCCAGAGCTTGCCCGTCCATACCATGTCCTGGCAGTGATCTGGTCATAAACCCTCTCGAGTACCCTGCTCATATATGCCATTCCCTGATTGACAAGATTCGCAGTTCCTGCCTCAGACGATCCAGAAGTCTCGTCTGACACTGCATCCCAGCATCCCAGCGACTCCATCAATATGCACACCCCTATTTTGCCTTTGTCAATTGTTTCTTACATTCTGTCTAGATGCTATCGGGGAATCCGAAACTTGTCTTTTGTATGTTGATGTTAATCTGGAGTCCTGACATCGACGCGCGGCAAGGCACGCGCAGAGAAGCAGCAAGAATCGAAGCTTGTTCCGCGGGCCGTCGATGTGCTTCGCACCTCTTGCGTCGCATTCATTCCGATCGCGCTTGGTGCTCACGGGTACGAGGATACTTATATTGCCGGGGTAGCGAGTGGTCCAGCGATGCGTATTTCATGGTCTGGGACCGCGTTACTTTGGTCACACCACGCGGCTTACATCAGCCACGTGATCGCGCGCAAAAGTTTTTGCGTTTTCACGGAATTAAGCAAACGACAGTAATGCGCTTGAATTTGACCACCCATTGCTGGGGTAAATTTAACTATGCAGGTAATGGCCAATTGTGATAACTCAAACGTTTTATTCTTCTGTGCCTTTTGAGCATGCACAACCTCGTGGTCAGGATTTTCCATCGATCTTCAGCGCAGCGGATCCCAACGCGATTCGTACGTAAACCGTCCCTTACTTCGGGCACGAGGTGTTGCCTAGCCGTATTCGAAAACCAAACGATGCTCATTTATTCCTGTCTTCCTCCCTCCCACTAATTCATGTCCAGCCATTACCAGCGTCACGATCCGCTGTTGCTATCTACTCTCCCCCAACTCGAAACACTCAAGGCGGCCATCGTCGATGAGCCGTATTGTACCGGGACGCATGCAGTTTCCGGCCACGACTGCGTTATTTGGTACGGAAAAAACAAATACGCGTGCGTAAAAATCTTCTCCGCTCAGAGTCCATGGTTCCAACGAGGTCGACCTAGGCCTACTCGCATCGATGTCTCCGATGCCCAACCTAGCGAGCTCAAGCACCTCATTGATGCCTGCGCCCCTGCCTCGTTCAGCAAAATAACGTCGACGTGCTTGACGACTCGTATCGCAAAGCATTCAAAATGGACGTGGGTGAATTCACGGCCGCGTTCCCCATTGCGGCACGTCAGAACTTGATACGCGATGTCGAGGCTCAGCTTCTTGGCCCCGACCAGCGTACTTACAGCGCCTTGGACGCAAAACTGTATAAAGTCAATGTTTATGATACGTTGTAAAATACAGTATTTGACCGGGAAGCGAAACATTTAAGGCATTTCGTAAATTACGGCAGAATGAGCAGCTAGATTGGTGCAGATCTTGTGGTAAACATACAGCCAGGTATGTGCGCTACATGCCCACACAAAATTCCATGAGATTTGGTGTGATACCCATGGCGAACGGGCCAAGTCTTTCTGGAGCATCTATTTTGGGTGACTCACGTGGAAGCGAAACACGCCATAATCACTTGGCATACATTACTCTCAGGATTTAAACCTTCACAGCTGTCATATAACCCGTCTTAAACACCCCAGATACCATTCTGACATTGTTCACAGACTTTCTGGCCTTCCACATCTCGGAAACATTGTGCTGGAAAACCAGTCAAAATAGAGGGCCAAACGAAATTGTGCTGTGTCGGCGCAACATGAGGTTTTTGGCCAATTCCTGTTGCACGCCGAGCTTTCGTAGCCAGGAGAGTAACCTGACCGAAATTGGGCTCCATCCGAGCTCTTTAAGGTGGTCAACAGCGCGGTGTTTCGCTTCCACGTTGCGTTTCGCTTCCCGGTTAACTACTGTATTTGCGTTTACATGGCGCGAACATTAGTTTCTCATTTTGCCGTTCGTCAAGGCCCAGGCGGTTTTCTCAAAGCACACCAGGATACTCCCCATGCCACAAACATGTTCGGATCTCTCGTCCTCGTCCTACCTTCCTTCCACGAAGGCGGCGCGTTGCTCATTCGTCATGCCGGCAAGCAGTGGTCCATCGAGTCCGCGTCGCAGACGAAAAACCAGCACGGCGAGCCGGCCATCACCTATGCCGCATTTTATGGGGACGTCGAACACGAGGTCATCGAGGTTATAGCCGGAAATCGCATCACATTGACCTACAATCCCTTTCTCGTACCTCGGCATACCCCTCCGCACCCTCTTCCCAGTCCCATCCCAACCACGCTTTCGAATAACGAAGATGCGTTCCACATCGTTCTCAAAAGCATCCCGAAGACAACACCTTTCTGCCCGAGGACGGTCGAATCGGATTTGGTCTCTCGCACCAGTACCCGATGAACTTGCAGGCCCGGGACTCCACTGAGCGGACCCGCGCCTATATCCGCGACGTTCATCAACGGCTCCGTGGGAGCGACGGCGGCATTTGGCGAGCGCTGCACAGCGTCGGATTGGCGCCTTCCGTGCGCGTAGTTCATCAAACCGACGATGACGTTCTTCTCGTTGCTTCTGGCACGGACGTCCAGGCCACTCTCGACGAGCTGGAGGCTGGGTCGATGCCTGAGGAGACGTCCCCGGACGAGATTCTGTCCAACGGTGATGCTGTGACATTGAATTGCGCCGTGGAAGACCGCAAATACTACGGTAGTAAGACGGTGGAGTGGGCGACCAGATGCAAGATGATTGACACGGTGGAGTGCAAGTATGTGACGTTTGGCAATGACTGTACTTATACGGAAACTTTTTACGGCGATCTTTGTATGGTGGTTGCCGTAGGACGTCCTGGAAAGAGGAACTTGGTCCACAAACATCACTTGTTCTAGTAGTTGTACGTTCATCTTGATGATATACCGATTTATTTTGAAGTTTCCCTGCATTGATCATTATTTGTGGCAAGTTGCCACGAGTAATTGAGGGTGGTCGAACTACGTTCCATCTCGTGAAGTGAAATTTGAAGCATGTATCTATCGCTATCCACCCCGATGTTTCGAGAAGTTGGGACATTACGCAAATAAAAGGGGAAACAAGAAGAGCGTATGGAGCCGAATCGACGAGATAATGTCCCAACCGAATCCCAAGGCAACAGTATTCTTACAAGAGTGTTGCCGCATTACACATTGTGCGGACCAAAGGCCGAGTTGCGCGCGGACCAGGGGTCGAGTCGCACCTGCGACCCAAATGGCCGAACCGTGTGAGCCTGAGATCCGGACAGCAGCGGGGTCCGAAGATCCAGACAGCAGCAGAGTCCGAGGCTCATTTGCGGACGCAATTACCCCAGCTCCGGATATCTGCCGGTAGGCGCAAATGTTCGGCCGATGCTGTCATAAAGGCTAATTCGGAGTCAAGGTTAAAGGAAATTAGGCCTGCGTGAATGAATATGAGGCAGACTCGAACCTAGGTCCTGATATCGAACGATCTTCACCTGAACATGCTTGAAGGAACCCGGAGCCTGAAGCTCACTCAGTGTATCCACTGCGGTTCAATCTCTACGAGTGAAGTTTTTTTGAAGTCCACGCGATCCGCACACGGCGAGGACCTGTGATAAAATGGTGGTAAACTCTCCCAAGGAGGCAAGTGGATACGAGAAGTACTCTCTATCAGATTTCCCTCGAATTGACCGGTGCACGGACCACGAGCCCGTGAAACCGTCTTGCTAAATTTACTTCGGTGACGCGACACAGTCCTTGACTCACCGCAACGTGAGCAGTGGCAGCATTAGATCGACACCAGAGAGGATACATATTCCAGTGATTCCAGTACTGCGTGATTGATGATATAATAGGCATTCCTTTGAAATGTGATATATGTTCATATAATGAGAGCGATGCCTCTTCAGCTCAGCACAGACAAATCCTCGATCTCTTCCGCTGGTATGCCTTCCCAACGCGAAGTCTGCTTCGGCTGCCGGTGATTATACTCGACCGGTTCAGTGATCTGGACGTGCGACGGGTACATGTCCATGCTGATCTGTGGCCCATCCAAAGTCGATGGGCACTTCAGAGTCAAAACGAGATGCGTCGTCCTCAGCCAGGTGCTTCCCTCCGAGGGAGGCTGGCAGCGCGCCTCGATCAGCATCTGGAGAACTGGGTGGTATGCGTCCGTGGTGTCGCAATGGATGAGCCGGAGATGCAGGAGATTAGGACACAGGACGGGGGTGGATTCCGACGGGGAAGGGATAAGTGCGGTGATGAGAGGCATGAGCTTGGGGTCTCCGGAGAGATAGAGCGGCCGGTGGTCTACGTCGAGCCGAGTGAGCCCGGGCAATCGGTGGAGGCAGCGGAGGAGGTTGTCGACATCACCAATGGCGTGGCCGATGAGCAGCGCCTTGAGAGCGCAGGAAGAGCGTGCAACTAGCTCGTCCAGGGCGAGCAGCATGTCCGATACGACAGGGTCCTCGGCGAAATATCCATCAGATGGAAGATGGATGACTGCGAGTTCCTGGAGCGATGGAAGAACGAGGGGCCCTAGGATGTTCGCCATGTTGAACGTGCCGTCCAAAAGGCATAGGAACATAGCCGTGGCTGTATTTGAGTGAGATGCTGCGCAGATTGGGCGGGACGGACACAAAATGAAGAGAATCCGGATATGATGGATCCCAATTGGTGTCGACGATCTCGAGGGCCTCGAGTAATGGAACGTCCTCGGGGTTCAGATCGCGGAGTTTGAGAAGATCGTCGTGGGTGAGTTGGGTGAGCTTCAATGCCTTCCAAAGGTCCTTGTATTGGTCGATCATGTCCACGAAAACCCGCTTGACCGCACCCAGCCGTGATATAGAGAATAGGGAGATCGACAACGGACAGGCACCCGAGCGCTCCAGCCACTTATGAAGTCCCTCACATAGCTGTAAGAAAACTGGGTTCAAGTCATCGTCGCTAATGGGAGGAGGATAGTCCGCGTAGGGCACGACGACATGGACAGAGGACCAGAGTGCGGCAGTCGATAAAGCGATCCTCCGCCAGGAGCTGCACACCCGGCCCAACAGCAGGGGCGCCTGCGTTATGTGCATAACAGAATTATGGCACTCCGGAAGGCATGCTATGAAAATTTCTTGCAGAATCTCGGTCGGGAGCGCACGCATGGGGGAAATGAGTGCGAGGTAGGGGTCGACTATCCCACGCAGAATTGCATGCCTTCCTGTTGACCACCGGAGTCGTTCGTTGTCCAACGTGATCTCTGCCGAAACCTCGGAAATCTTCTGCAACGCTTTAGCACAAAATTCTTGGATCTGTGCTCGCTCGACGCTCTCCAAGCTAGGTACGTAGTTCGTTCCAAGATGGTCTTTGAGGTGCGCCAGGGAGGAGGCATCCAGGGAGTTGGCTTCTTTGCGCCTAATCTTGACGTGGAGAAGACCCATGACTGCTGCTTGGGATTCCATTCTACGATCCTCGAGTTTCTGTGGTGTGGCGCGGAGCTGAAATTTGTCGTAGACAGGTCATGTAAATCAGAAGCTCAGGACCCACAATATCCCAACTTTAATGCCAGCTCGAGGGTATACCAGGGATCACTGCCGAAGATCTTCATGGATTTAGTGGCACTGGCAACTCGGAATGTGGTGTGGATACCTTAGGTATTTGCGCATCGCGTCGTCTGATTCCTTGAATTCTGCAGGGTTTATAAGTGGTGGTTGCTCGTCATATATCGAATCATCATCCGAGATAGACATTCTTGTTACACGGATAGAGAGCGTTGTTCAGCTTGTAGGGAAAATCGTGGTAGAAGACGAGAGAAGGTCAAGTCACACAGCCACCGCTGCCGAACAACTGAAAGTCTCACGCCGTCAACGAGTCGCTATGCGTTTCCCTCTGTTTCTTGTTTTCCCTGCATTGATAATTATTCGTGGCAAGGTGGTCGAACTACGTTCATGTCCATAAGTCATTACTCGTGAAATTTCAAGTATGTACTTATCGCTATCCACCGTGACATTTCGAGAAGCTGGGATTAATTGCTTTTGAAGACAATTGTTATGCATATGCAGGGGGGAACACGGAAACATGTGTGTATTAGTCAACAAGATAGCTTCCCAACCAAATCCCAGTGCAACAGAATTTTTACAAGAGGATGCTACCGTGTTACACATTGCGCGGACCAAAGGCCGAGTTGCGCCCGGACCAGGGGCCGAGTCGCGCCTGCGGCACAAATGGCCGAGCCCTGTGAGCCTGAGATCCATGCAGCAGCGGAGTCCGAAGTTCCAGACAACGGCGGAGTCCGAGGCTCAATTGCGGACGCAATTACCCCAGCTCCGGGTATCCGCCGGGGGGCGCGAACCGAATCGTCGGGTCCAGCGCGACGCGCAGCGCACGACACTCCTCGAGAGCCGCGAGCGCGGTGGGGCGGCGCGTCGGGTCTGGGTCCTTCATCCGGTCCAGGAGCGCGAAATATCCCGGCACGCACGCCCGCAGGACCTGATGCGCCGCAGTCGGAAAGCCCTCCGGGTTGCCGAACGTCTGTCCGCGGGGGAGAGCAAATTTAGACTGACGAGATATATGTATACGTTAGACGCACTTTGCAGTATATTTGCTCCCAAGAGAAGGCGCGCGTGAATACCCAGCCGAGTGCATAAACCTGAGACGATCGATGAGCAGCGTTTTGTGGCATGGGTATGTGCGACGCACGTCGACGGGCGGGAGGTGATATGGCCTCTGACAATGGTGGTTATCACCGCGCGGGATCTCCGGAGCGGCGTGGTCGACCGTGTTCCAGTGGCCCGTGCCCACCCAAGTGGATTGGTCTGATCCGGCGGGAAAGCGACAAGCCCCGCCGAAATCGATGTACGCAAGGGCGATGTTACGTCGCGCAAACGAAGAATATACCCCTGGAACACCGTAATGCACGTTCAACAGCATGTTTCCCACCGAGATGTCCTGTGTGGCGTTTACAGTGGCGTTACATTCGAAGAAGCAGCGTTACCCACTCGATGGATGATCCCGTGCCGATGCATGAAACAAAGACCCTGGAGGATCGGGAATTAGCTTCGATACCTATTCAACGGAGCAACGGCGACCTCTAACGCTTGAGCTAATCTGTTGAAGTAATCGTCCACCTCCCAAGGAATAGAGGCATGAACTGATCGCGGCCAGTACGGCATGGCAATGAATGTCCACTCTTCCGTGACGATTGTGTCCAAAATGGGGATGGTGTGGTTGTCGGAACAAGACCGCAGCTTGGGCGAGTTGAGGAAGGAGATGATATCGATCTCTGCTCGTCCGCGCGAGTTGTGCAGAGCTTTCAAGGCGCACTGCGGAACTCATCTGCATTCAGTACACTCGAATCTAATTAAGGACCGTTACCACGCGATCCTGGGAATCATACGCCATTTTTAGGCTGGAACACTGCAACAAAAATCAGAGTCCGGAAATGAAGGAGATATCTTGACTCACTTGCGTGACCCAGCCCGTTGTCTGATGTATACCGCAACTTTGATTCGTGTCTTCGTCCGTGTCGTACAGATGAACAAAACCCTCTCTGTCGCCGGGGTGAAACGGATCTGGGGCGACTGGATAATCAAACGACCTCGTTCTGACGGCCGTCTCTGGCTTTTCTCGCGAGTAGTATCGCCAGCAGAGAGTGTATCCACGTGAGGCAAGATAGGGCTCGAAATGTCGCCAGGGTTCGTCGACCAGATGAGCGGTGCTGTTGTGCAGATCGAGGCGCTCCCAGTGCTCGAGATGTGCAGGCAAAGGCGCATCTGGGTAAAAAAGGGGTGGCATAGTTCAAGAGAGGGACACTTGTGTAGGCCCGCCGCTTTTTAAAAGTATTCAGGGAAGGAACAGCGGTCCGATGATCCCGCGCCTAAGAAGCGGCTGCTTTAAATTGAAAAAGCGTGAGATCCGGCCCGACGCGGGAGCTATCCACAAATGGGCTGGATGAGCCAAGATTAAAGTGTGGCTTTCGAGATGCTGGGAAGATCTGCATTTTCCCCCTCCCGCATTATGCTAAAGGGCCCTACAAATATCTTCAAAAATGATGTTCGGTCCGGGACGTATTTACATTCTACGGATTACGGCAAGATGAATTTCACCTCGGCAAACAGTTGCGTGACGTCGAGGGATAACGAGATAAGTCAGCTTCAATAAACTGTGCTTCCATTGAATCCGTTTAATTTTTCTTTCGACTCGGTTACGATCAAGGGCGACTATGTACTCCGTCGAGGACGCGGATTTTGCCGGACTTCGGGTAATCCCGACGGCTAGTTTAAGAAGTTGCCTGGATCGCTGTTGACAATTGTCTGTCTTTTCTACAGCCACGTTTCTGAATAGCCCTGAATACCGATTCGGGATGCGTGGATCGTGAACCGAAGACAAGACGATAAAGCTCACGTTTTATGTCCAAAGTTGAATCCTGACCAACGAAACCAATCGAGCTCCTCTCCTCTAGCTACAACAAATAATGCAGGATCAGACTGTGGACGATGGCGAGCCGAAAGGAAGAAACTGGGCCCACCCATTACAATCGCATGGTGTGACTACTATCTGATGGCGACGGAAGTCGGAAAGGCCTCCGTTCCCAAAGCGGATTGCCCGCGTCCGAATGTAACAGATCGCTGTCGGAAAGCGCTGCAGGTATGTAAGGCTCGGAGCTACAAGTACGTTCAGTCTGCCGTCGCCTGTCTCGAGCTATTCCCGTCCGGCGTCTATCTGTTATACTGTACCTGTCGCAAGGAGGCACTTTCATTTCACAGTTGATGGAGAATCAGACATGGTTCACATGAACGGCGAAACACCGGGAACACCCACCGCTAGTTGTATTGCACGGCCAGAAAGGTATCGCCGCGGAGGTCGTCTTTCTCGAGATCTGCATCATGCTGCACGCACAAGCCTGCATCAAGGCTGATAAACCCGCAGAGCAAGCCAACGACCAGGCGACGTCCGGGAAAGGAAAGTCCGACCACCTCCTTGAAACGCGGAAGACACCAACGTAAATCACGGTGCTTCCCGGCAGTGCGTGCCCCGAAGAAAGAAGTCAGTCCCAAGGCCTCGAGGAAGAAGCGAGCGGAAAAAGAATCGCTTGAACGTTATTCGGGAAGGTTGGGACGCGCCGCGCGCGCGCCTTGGGCGCGGTGCCGCCAGAACTTCGAAAAATAATGGGCTGAGGAAGGATCGCAGAGAATAGGTGCTGGATAAAAAATTTCAACCAAAAAAGTAAACGCACGAATAGACTGGAAAATCGATACAGAGCTGCAAAAACAGTGAAATGGAGAAGATTTTGTTTGTGCTAATGTAAGTCACGTGACCGGCCCGACCCTAACCAAGCCAGGACTTCAACTTACCCAAAGGGGAAGGCGCGTCCTGCGGAGAACCGCCATGTCGATTTTTGCGCTCTCTGCACCCAAGCCTTTGCATTGTACTGAGTGTTACGTAAATCATCTCTGGCGCTCCCGCTCTTCATCACTGGCCTCATTTCCATTCTTTCTGGCCCGCAATCCCGCCAAATGCACTTGCACTAAAAACGATTATTTTGCCCATAGACGATTTCTCCAGCGACATTTAAGCCTCATTACGTACCCAACAGATCTCAATTCCGTGATCCTATCCCTGGGGAAGGTCCAGAGCCGTCCGAACACTCCAGAACGGCGCGGAATTGAATTTACAGATTTAGAGGTGGAGCGAACGGGAAAGTGGCACATGCCCCTGGCGTCTTGATGGTACCTTCCGTTTGATCGGGGATGTCGCTTCCACATCAAGTGCGTGTCCGACCTCGCCGCGGTCTTTCCCAACTAATGTAACAATGTTTTTCCTCCCGACTCCATTCTGCGTGTATTCACATGGTCTCTCCCCTCCAGCATCCAGTATCGTCGCCCAATCCATCCATTACCCCCGCCTTAAATCTCGCCAGGGCAAAATCCTTGATTTCGATGATGGTTCGTTTTCATCCAAATCAAGAAATATTCGCCACGCCCCCATTTCGCCCCCTAAAATTCGTCCTTCGAACCCATTTCCATGTAATGTAACGCCACCCTCGCCTGCGCTCCGCCGCTCTAACTTCAACTGCGCGCATTCGAGAATTTCATTTTGGGGTGAGATTCTCTACGCGAGGTCCGCAGAACTTCTCCCTATGACGTTTCAATAGATCATTTCTATTCTTCAGTTTGCAGGATGGATAACTGGATAAATGAACCGTCGCCCCCCCCACATACTTCCTTTCATTCCCCCACTTCCTCCTACCTCCCTCGCTCTTTGCTTCCCCCATGACCCCTGCGCGACTCGTCGTCATAGCCGACATCGAGCCGCTCTCCTGTTCGTGATATGGCTGAGACACGGCCTTTTCCGTTGTCCTCGCTCGCGGTTGCTTGCTTACGCCGCTCTCGCCTCGCCGCCGTCACCCACTCTGCGACCCGTCACCATGCCCGTCAGCATCCTATTTTAACTTTTAGTACCGATATTTACTCGCCCAACGCCGAACCTCTGATCATGAGTATGAGTAACATCATGCCTTCGCTCCCTCATCGTTTACTCAATTATTTATCTGCCATAGGGGTTCGTGTTTATTTTGTGACTCTCCGCGTACCAATCCCTCAGATAACTCACGCTCAAGATTCCAGTCGTGTTCGGAACGTATCATCTTCCAGACTCAAGTCGTGTTCGGAGTCAATACCAACGCCCACTCGTTGCTAGGCAAGTACTGTTATGTTATATTCGACCCTTAGTTATGGCTTGCTGACTTTGATTTATGGTCGTAGGTTCCGGCTTGACTTGCTCTGGCCCTTCACGATCGATCCCTACTCGTCAAGTAGTCATACTCGCCCTGGACCTCACTATCCAAGTTACATTCAAGCTCAACTTAGGGTGAGCAACACTATACCGAGTCTTTTTGTTTTTGCGACGCGCTGACTTCGATCCATCGATTGCAGGTTCCCTCGACTTTACTTTACTCAAGACCCCAATTTATCCGAATTTAATACCAACCCATTCGGGTTCAACAATACCAACACATCATCGACTGCTCGCCAATACCGACACATTATCGATCGCTCGCAAGGCAAGTCCCATTTTCCTCGAGTCTTCTTTCCGCGACTTGCGAACTTTGGTTAATATTCATGGTAGGTTGCTCAACTTACATCCTCGCGTCTGCTTGCGGCTGGGTGCACCGGGCTTTGTCCCACTCTACCCGACGGAGCGACTCGGATCTTCTTCATACGAGCTTGACTAACATTGGTTTAATCATCAGTCGCGTTCTTGAGTTTTGAAGAGCTCGACGCGATCAGAAAACCATGTAGCGCGCCGGGACGCAGTTGTGATTGCAAGGTAGGTAAATAGTAGATCGGGTATTCGATTCGGTGTGCTGATTAGGGTTATGCAGAGTCGGAGGGCGCGTTTGAGGTGCGGCGCGTGGGAGAGCGGGGAAGGCGCAGGGGAGGGCAGGAAGGCGTGTTAGAGGGCGAGCAAGGGTTGGAGGGCGGGAAGGCGGGTTGGAGGGCGTGGAAGCCGCGGTGGAGGGCGAGGAAGGCGCAGGGGAGAGCGGGTGCGGGTACGGCGCACTGGAGGGCGGGGAGGGCGCACTGGAGGGCGGGGAGGGCGTGATGGAGGGCGGGTCATGGCGTATGTGCTGTGATTGGGTCGTAGCCGTAGATATAGACGTCGATAGTCTCGGGTATTGAGGCCGAGTATATAGACGGCCGGGTTATATTGGCGCGCAGCCGTACACGGCGCCGGGTTTGCGATTGAGTCGTAACCGTAGATGATTTCTGGGTAGTGTAGGCCGTCGTAGTATGGCCCAAGTCCGGGGGTATAGGGTAGCCGTGCGCAGCGCCGAGTTTGCGATAGATGTAGACGTAGATGTGCTCCAGGCCGGCATAGTACAACGTATTGGCGTGCATCGTAGCCACACACGCCGGGCGAGGCGCAGATTCGCGGGTGCAGAGCGTGTGCGGCTTCGACTTGCACTTTGAAAGTGAGCGCAAGTCGTGGGCCAGCCTGGACTGCGACGTACCGGTTATTGAGTGCGCCTCAGGCCCTCAGCGCCTGTATTGCCAAATCCCAATCGCCGTCGTGGTTATTCAAATCCTTGTGCTGGACAGTGTATGCGGGCAGAGGCGGCGTCGCGGCCGGACGGGCGGTGCGAGACGAGGGCGGGCGGGAATGCAGACTTGTGAGGATCACGTCATTGCCTTTGAGATAAAACACGTGTAAACAACTCCCGATGATCACCGAATCCATCGTGCACCTGGACCAGTCAATTCTTATCGTTTCTTCGTTTACTTTTGAATGTGGGAGGGAGCTTCGGGACGTCCCTGTGGCCTACAAAGCCTCAATAGCACCCGAGACAATATTAATATCATGATTACTTTTGTAAAATGGTGCCCCGAGAACGCCGAAGAACTTGGTACATAGACAGGACAATTTAATTTTCACCACCGAAACGCGCAGCGCTATAGAGGCATCATTTAACACGCGGCATACATAACCCGGCCACCACCTAGAATATACCCAATGCAAGCAAGCCCTTTACACCAACTTCCCAGCGATCTATATCGGCCGTACCACTCTTGAGCATGTTCAGGAGTGCGTGCACAATTCCCGTGGTTGAGCGGACCATGTCACGCCGGCCATCATCTGCCAGGAAGAAGTTAACACGGTCACGGTCAATTGAGGCAAGACGGATTCGAACCGTATGTTGCGAGCTCCCTGACCATATTCAGCGCTGCGTGTGAGGTGGGCGGGTGCTGGAGGAGCTTAACGACGACATTCCAGAAGGTTGGGTTGAGCATGCGTTGTCTGAACTGGACTACAGACATTATGATAAGCACTTGATTTATGGTTGAACCTTTGTCATCGAAACCCACCATTTGCAGCATAGCAGGCAATCAGCTGCATCCCAGATTCCGCAATACCAAGGTCGGGATTGTTGAGGATGCGTATCGATTTCTTCACGTGCCCAGGTGGGATCGTCACTGTGCTGGGACTCGTTTGGGTTAGGGGATAGCGGTAAGGTTCTCCTTGTCAAACTCACGACAATGGGCAGGTTCGGAGGACCTCACAATAAGCCGGCCTCGTAGCAGGAGTCACCTCCGTTATTTCTTCGAGTATGGTGTTGGTCAAAGTCAGAGTGATGGCAGAGGTATTGAAGCCTGGAAGGTTGTTGACGTTAAATTCACCAGCAAGACAAACTGCGTACTTAGGCCGATAATTTCTTTAATCAACTTAAGTATATGAGTATCGCCCACGCCGCCATTCAGGGTATGGACCGTGTGTACGAGGAATTCTGGGATGGAAAGGAGGACGTGAGAATTTTCTGTGGAATGTCAGAAGATACGGATCAGCGTTAAGTTGAGAAACTTTACTCTGGTGCAGGAGAGCTTGAACAGTATTCACCGCCGAGATTCGCACATTCTCGTCTGGATCCCACTGCAGAGTGATGATTTTTTGGATGGCCTCGCGCGTTGAATCTACTGATAGGACGCGGTCTGAACGCAATTAGAATCATGCTGTGATCTTGTGAGTTCCAGGGCTCACCGCACTGAGCAAGAGCATGAAAAGAATCAACTGTCGATTTTCGTACATCGCCATCTGGATCCCCGAGCATTGCAATGAATTTTTCGAGAGTCCCAGGCTTTGAAATGGCCTCCCGAACGTTGTCTGACAGGCATCAGGTTCACAGATGTAGTGAATCAATGGATGTTGGAACTCACCGTGCTGAGCAAGAGTGGTAACAAGAACCACTGTCGATTGCTGTACATCACGGTCTGGATCGCCGAGCATCGCGATGAATTTTTCGAGAGTCCCAGGCTTTGAAATGGCCTCCCGAACGTTGTCTGACAGGCATCAGGTTCACAGATGTAGTGAACCAACAGGTGTCGGGACTCACCATACTTGGTAAGTGTGGTTACAAGATCCACCACCGATTGCCGTACATCGCCGTCTGGATCCTGGAGTATCGCAATGAGATGTTCGACTGTCCCAGGCTTTGAAATGGCCTCGCGAACGTTGTCTGATGGGCATCAGGTTCACAAATGTAGCGAACCAATGAATGTCGAGACTCACCGTACTTGGCAAGCGTGGTAACAAGAACCACCACCGATTGCCGTACATGCCAGTCTGGATCCGCGAACATCGCGATGAATTTTTCGAGAGTCCCAGGCTTTGAAATGGCCTCGCGAACATTGTCTGGCGGGCATTGGTTTCACAAATGTAGTAAATCAATCGATGTCGGGACTCACCATACTGAGAAAGACCGTGAAAAGCATCAACTGCCGATTGTCGTGCATCGCAGTCTGGATCCCCGAGCATTGCAATCAAATTTTCAAGAGTCTCAGGCGTTGAAATGGCCTCGCGAATGTTGTCTGACAGGCATCAGGTTCACAGACATACTGAATGAATGGATCTCAGGACTCACCGTACTGGTCAAGAGTGGTAACAAGAACCACCGCCAATTGCCGTACATGCCAGTCTGGATCCGCGAACATCGCGATGAATTTTTCGAGAGTCCCAGGCTTTGAAATGGCCTCGCGAACATTGTCTGGCGGGCATTGGTTTCACAGATGTAGTGAACCAATAGATGTCGAGACTCACCGTACTTGGCAAGCGTGGTAACAAGAACCACCACCGATTGCCGTACATCACTGTCGGGATCGCCGAGTATCGCAATGAATTGTTCGAGAGTCCCAGGCTTTGAAATAGCCTCACGAACGTCGTCTGACAGGCATTAGGTTCACAAATGTAGTGAACCAACAGGTGTCGGGACTCACCATACTTGGTAAGTGTGGTTACAAGATCCACCACCGATTGCCGTACATCGCCGTCTGGATCCTGGAGTATCGCAATGAGATGTTCGACTGTCCCAGGCTTTGAAATGGCCTCGCGAACGTCGTCTGACGGGCATTAGGTTCACAGATGTAGTAAACCAACAGGTGTCAGGACTCACCATACTGGGCAAGACCACGAAAAGCATCAACTGCCGATTGCCGTACATCGCTGTCTGGATCGCCGAGTATCGCAATGAATTGGTCGAGAGGCCCAGGCTTTGAAATGGCCTCGCGAACGTTATCTGACAGGCAGCAGGTTCACAGATGTAGTGAACCAATGGGTGTTGGGACTCACCATACTGGGCAAGAGAATGAAACATACGAACTGTCGATGGTCGTACAGACCACTCTGGATCGCCGAGCAGCGCAATGAATTTTTCGAGAGTCCCAGGCTTTGAAATGGCCTCGCGAATGTTGTCTGACGGGCATCAGGTCTACAGATGTAGTGAATCAATGGATGTCGGGACTCACCATACTGGGCAAGACCGTGAAAAGCATCAAGTGCCGAGTTTCGCACACTCGGATTTGGATCCCCGAGCTTCGCAATGAATTTTTCGAGAGCCCCAGGCTGTGAAATGACGTCACGGACGTCGTCTGATAGGCATTAGGTTCACAGGTATGGCGAACCAATGGATGTCGGGATTCACCGTACAGGGCAAGAGCATGAAATACATCAACTGTCAATATCCGCACACTCCAATCTGGATCCTCGAGCGCCGCAATGAATTTTTCGAGAGTCCCAGGCTTTGAAATGGCCTCGCGAGCGTTGTCTGATGGGCATTGGGTTCACAGACATACTGAAAGAATGGATCTCAGGACTCGCCGTACTGGGCAAGTGTGGTAACAAGAACCACCGCCGATTTCCGTACATCCCAGTCTGGATCCGCGAACATCGCGATGAATTTTTCGAGAGTCCCAGGCTTTGAAATGGCCTCACGAACGTCGTCTGACGGGCATTAGATTCACAGATGTAGTGAACCAACAGGTGTCGGGACTCACCGTACTTGGTAAGTGTGGTAACAACATCCACCACTGATCGCCGTACATCGCAGTCTGGATTGCCGAGTATTGCAATGAATTGTTCGACTGTCCCAGGCTTTGAAATAGCCTCGCGAACGTTATCTGACGGGCATCAGGTTCACAGATGTAGTGAACCAATGGGTGTCAGGACTCACCATACTGCGCAAGACCATGAAAAGCATCAACTGCCGATTGTCGTGCATTGCGGTCTGGATCGCCGAGCATCGCGATGAATTTTTCGAGAGTCCCAGGCTTTGAAATGGCCTCGCGAACATTGTCTGACAGGCATCAGGTTCACAGATGTAGTAAATCAATTGATGTCGGGACTCACCATACTGGGAAAGACCGTGAAAAGCATCAACTGCCGATTGTCGTGCATCGCGGTCTGGATCCCCGAGCATTGCAATCAAATTTTCAAGAGTCTCAGGCTTTGAAATAGCCTCGCGAATGTTGTCTGACAGGCATCAGGTTCACAGACACACTGAATGAATGGATCTCAGGACTCACCGTACTGGGCAAGAGTGGTAACAAGAACCACTGCCGATTTTCGTACAAGCCAGTTTGGATCCCTGAGCATTGCGATAAATTTTTCGAGAGTCCCAGGCTTTGAAATGGCCTCGCGAACGTTGTCTGGCGGGCATTGGTTTCATAGATGTAGTGAACCAATGGATGTCGAGACTCACCGTACTTGGCAAGCGTGGTAACAAGAACCACCACCGATTGCCGTACACCACTGGCGGGATCGCCGAGTATCGCAATGAATTGTTCGACTGTCCCAGGCTTTGAAATGGCGTCGCGAACGTCGTCTGATAGGCATTAGGTTCACAGGTATGGTGAACCAATGGATGTCGGGATTCACCATACAGGGCAAGAGCATGAAACACATCAACTGTCAATTGCCGCACATTCCAATGTGGATCCTCGAGTGCCGCGATGAATTTTTCGAGAGTCCCACGCTTTGAAATGGCCTCGCGAACGTTGTCTGACAGGCATCAGGTTCACAGATGTAGTAAATCAATGGATATTGGGACTTACCATACTGGGCAAGAGCGTGAAAAGCATCAACTGTCGATTGCTGTACATCGCGGTCCGGATCGCCGAGCATCGCGATGAATTTTTCGAGAGTCCCAGGCTTTAAAATGGCCTCGCGAATGTTGTCTGACGAGCATTATGCTTACGAATATACTTAACCAATGGACGTCCCGACTCACCGGACATGGCAACCATGGTAACAAGAACCACCACCGATTGCCGTACATCGGGAACTGGATCCCCGAGTAGCGCAATGAATTTTTTGGAAATGGCCTCGCGAGCATTGTCTGACAGCATGAGCTTACAAGCACGAGCGATGGATGGCGGGACTCACCGTACTTGGCAAGTGCGGTAACAAGCACGGCGGCCAAGTCTCGTACATTGTTGTCTGGGTCACCTACCATTGCGATAATTTTGTCGAGAGTCTCCGGCTTTGAAATGACATCACAAATGTTAGCTAATAGAGATTAGTCATGCAAATATAACTAATGCATGTCGGGACCCACCGTACTGGGCAAGAGCGTGAAAGTCATCGACTGTAGACCGTCGTACACACCACTCTGGATCTCCGAGCACGCTGAATTTTTGGATGCTTTCCGAGTTTGAAAGCACCCCACAAACATTATCTGTTGAAAGGTAGGCTGAGGGATCCTGCTGGGGAATGTACGGGCGCACCGTGTTGCGAAAGTGCAACAAGGAGCTCGAGCACCGAGTGTTTTACATCCGAAAATGGATCCTCCAGCATATTGACGATTTTTCCAATTAGGTTTTCTTTTGAAATCATCTCGCAAATATTGTCTGATAAGAATCAGGGTCCCAAAAAAGTAGTGACCAACAACCTGGCCCACCATGTTGCGCAACGGCCTTTACATAGCCGAGTCCGCACAGTCGCACACTCTCTCGTGAATCCCCGAGCATGTTGATGATTTTTCCAACCTTCTCCGCCGTTAAAATGATGATGCGACCGTCATCTGATGTGTGGTAAGCTTTACTCGCCGCTGGTGAAGCTTAAATCTCACCGTATCGGGCTAGAGCAATAATGCAGTTCAAGCCCTTGTTATTCTGGAGATCCATACAAAAATCCACTACGATTGTTGTCGGAGTAGCCGCACGAACATCATCTAGTCAGAGTTAATAAAGTCCTTTTGGAAACAAAGTGGCAAAACACACTGTATTGTGATAATTCTTCAATGATGCCCAGGGCAATGTCCACTCTTTCCATATTTTGTCCAGCAGCTCTGATGATTCCGGTCAGAGTATCGCAATCAGCCATCACTTTGCGTATGTTATCTAGTTGAGCTTCAGAATGGGGTAGAACCAGGATGGCGGTTATTTACCATAGTGGGCAATATCAGCCAGGAATCGCGTGATCGATAAAAAGATTGGAACGTTTTGTACCAGTAGGCATTCCATTATGGCAGGAAAACCTTCGTTGATCACACTTTGACTGTGGTCTATGCATGTGAGCAGTTTGCGGGTCTACACTACCTGGTGCGCTCACCATCTGCAGCACACAGCCTCAAAGCATCGACCACATGCTTCTGCACGTCTTCATCCTGGGTACCGATTAAGGAGCAAATTTCTGTGTGATTTCCGCCGATGGTGATCTCGTGTCTAAAAGCGGCTTTTTTTCCGAGTCAGTACTTCAAGTTCACGTCCGGAGGGCCACACACCATTGTTGGCAAGCTCCAAGAATATTTTGGCGTAGCGCCTCCGAAGTTCGGTTGATCCTGTGGTAAGCCCTTCCAAAAGAGTTCGAGCTCCAAATTTAGTAACACTGTCGGTAAGTAGGGTCGCTATATTACGGCAATAAATAATAGCCCAAGCGAGAGACGGGAGGAGGCCAACCTGAAGCCGCAGCCTTAACCAAGTCCGCGTGGACCTGATCTCGGTTCGCTGAATTTCTAACTTGCAGGATCGCACGATAATTAGGATGGGTACCGGATAAAGCTGAAGCCCCGCCAGCCTTGTCAGGAGGGGATGCCAGGAGGCGAACTTCGAACAAGAGCCGGCGGAGATGTTCATGGGTACACGACTTGATCAGAACCGGGATGTCCGTGTCGAACAGACTGGTTTCGGGGAGATCATCCAATAGAAACAGCCAAATCCGGGCTTTGACGCAGACCGCAATCTCGCGGATACCGGCGGGCATGGAATTGGTGGCAGAGAGTACGCCTCCAGGGTTTGCTAAGGCCTTGAGGATGGCTGAGGTAGTGGTTTCCTCTGCGTTCGGCGGTGCGACCTGAATGAGATGCAGAATGGCATATAGGCAGGCGCCTAAGGCATCTGTGTCAGACGAAACCTTCGCGAGCTCGGACGACAACGTCCTTGAGAGGAGAGCTACAATTGAGTGGTGAAGCAGCTCGTCCTGAACAGCGGGATTGGAGGGAAGCCCTGCCATTGCACGAATGGCTGCATTGATTGTCGCAACGTTCGGCGATTCCGTCACCAGCCAGATTAATGCCTGCGCTTTTTGAGCGGCGTTTCCTGACGGGAAAGGGGCGAACTCGTCCAGCCGCCAAGGACCACGAAGAAAACGGTGAATCATTCCGGACACAGGAGTGCGAAAGGGAGAGTCTAAGGAGCACGCTGGATGGATGCTGCTGGCGACATAAAGCAACACAATAATGGCCGTCAAGAAGAGGATTACGACACCGATGGCAGCGTCATCTTGGAAAACCAGGATAACGAGGCCGATGCTGAACAGGAAGAACGCGATGTGAATGAGAATTGGGAGACATTGGACGATGAGTTTTAGGTGCCATCGTTTGAGGCCCCGGAACCGACTGCAGTGCAGTGCAGCGTCGCCCCAACTCGATCCAGAAACAGAGGAGGAAAATTGGGTGACCCAGCCTTTGGCAAGGCTCGCGCCCAGGGCACTCATGAGACTGAACATGAGACTCGAGAACCAGAGGCCATTGACCCAACGCGAGGAGGAAGTCGGTTCGAAGCGAGTGGGGGTAGGAACTGCGGGCCCGGTCATGTTGTGCTGATTCTCGATGAGAACAATCAGGAGAGTGTTCGTGATGTTCTGGAGATCTTCCTGCAGGCCCTTGCGGATTTCGATGAGGAACGCCGAGAGGATTGCTGAGAAAAGACCAGCCTAAAGATTCCGAGGCATTACGCATCTACCATCTAAATTGAGAGTGGGAACGTACGAAGATGAGAAGAGGATCGAGATCACTATTGAAGAGGTTCGCCAAGTTGTCGTCCGAAATTTTGGCCTGGTCCATATACAGCTTCCAGATCGGCGCGTTATCTGTGCAATACTCGGTGAAAGGACCGTCCTCTTCAGAGGCAGAATGTCCTTGATTTAGTGAGCACGGCGGAGTAAAAAGATGTACAGGCACCCACCCGTTGTAGCATTTTCTTTCTCCATTATTTTGGGCAGTGATAGCGCCGGCACTCGACTTCCGGCTTCGGCTTCATCTTCGTTCGCAGCAAACTGAGCTGGATTTAAGACCGACTCAAGGTTCAAGAGATCCATGTACGCACACCGCTTTGAGGGGGGGAGTCCATGGAGGGAGAGGGAGGCAAGTCGTGGTGAAAACGCGTCTGCAGTATAACTGACGGCCAACAGTGACAGCTGGATGGCAGCCAGCTTCCATTATACAGCTTCACATGGGGCTGAGCGGATTTCGCGGGCTGATGCGCCCCTGCCGGCCTGCGAGTCTAACGGGCGGAGTTAAATGGGCGACTCAAAGGCGAAAAGCAGAAGGAAAGCAGCGGGCTTCTTCGCGAACGGCCGATACTACTATCTGATGACGACGGAAGTCGGAAAGGCCTCTGTTCCCAAAGCGGATTGCCCGCGTCCCAATGTAACAGATCGCTGTCGGAAAGCGCCGCAGGTATAGTGTGCTCGGGTCCACAAATACATTCAGTCCGCCGTCGCTTGTCGCGAACTATTCCCGTCCGGCGTCTATCTGTTATACTATACCTGTTGCAAGGAGGCACCTTCCATTTCACAGTTGATGGAGAATCAGACATGGTCCACATAAACTGCGGAACGCCGGAAACACCCACCGTTAATTGTATTGCACGGCACCCCCGGTACATTTAGACTGACAGGCTGCATAACAGCCAGCTTGCGCTTGCATTGTATAGCTTCACATGAGGCTGACCAAATCAAGTTCTTGGTTACTGCGCGGGATGATGTGTTGCGGGCAACGAGTCTAGTGAGCGGAGACGATTTGAGTGCCCTAAACTTGAAAAGCAGGCTCGGAAGCAGCGGAGTTCTTGGTAGCAGGAAACGGCCGGTGGTAGCATTAAAGGAATACGATATCTTGAGGGTCGCGGATGTCTTCGGGAACACGGTCAGTCTGGCGGGAAGTCCTCGTGATAAGAGGAGCGAAAAGAGATGTGATGTGGCTGTGTACGGCTATCACCTCACTAATGATCCTGCCAAACATTCCTAGACACAACTTAAGCATTCAAAATGGCCCTCCGGGCACCCCTGGTACCTCTACCGCGACCGCCACCTGTACCCGGTCCAAACCCCCACCTGTACCTGGACACCCACCCCATCGCATCGGTGTTTAAAGTCCGACGAATTTCAAAACAATTAATTGCAAATGTTCGAAACGGCCGAAACTGATGGTGATGTGGCTCGACTAATTGCATATCATCAGTTGCGGCCGAGATCCAATATGTCCCCTCGGCAGGGGGGAAATCCCATTAGAGCGGTAGAGAGCTCGCAGCGGACATCGGAGCGAGGGAAAGTTAGCGTCTGAAACGATTGCCCAGATCGCAGTATAAGACACGCACCCGTCCAAACGGGGCCCGGTGGAACTTGATTCTGCCATGGGAGTCCGGGCAGCCGGCGCAATTTCGTTTACAGGCGCATGGTGAATCAAACGAAGAGAGGAAAGGTCACATGTCAGTTTCTTGTCCAATTTTGGATTTGCAATTCAAACTCAGCCCGGTATTAACCGTCGCAGCATAATGATATTTTAAGTATGCGCTCAAGGGTCCTCTCGCACGCTATGCGAACGGAGTTCACCCCGGACGCGACGCGGGACCATCTAGTATTAACCAAACCAGTCGCCTCCCCAGCAAAAATGTTTGAATTTGAAAAATAGCATTATTGGCAATGGTTGAATAAACTACCGGTTGCAAGTGGCGTGCTGATGGTATTTCTCATTCCACGTGGCACAAAATCCGATGGAGCCAGAGGCGGCCCCGCTCAGGCGGGGGCGGGGGCGGGCAGTGGTGAGGAGCGTGGCACAAAGTGTTGGCTCGAAGGTTAGAGGTAGTTAGAGGGCGAATAACCATGCAGGGGGTAACCGAGAAGCGGGACGCGCCAAGAGACGAATGTGTTGCCAACATTATTGTGGAAGAGGGCGGGAGGTGCGGGAGCTGGAGAAGGAGCTGTCGCGGGGTCTCGCACGTGATGTCAAGGATTCGACGCGATTTCGCAGAAGGCATTTACGATTTAAGAGTTTTTTTGGAGGGCGAGGTGTATGTAAGCGGTAACGTGATGTCAAAGATTCAACGAGATTTGGCAGAGAGTATTTAATGATTCTGGAGGCCCTCGTCGAGTACATAAGCAATTCACGTGCTGTCTTGATTTCGGCATATCATGTGATGTCATGATCTCGACGAGATCCGGTAGATCACTTTTAACGTTTGGAGACCTGGAACCTAAGTCGGTACCAGGAATCACCTCCAAATTCCCTCAGCGGAACCCCCCAAAAAATGCCAACTATAAGACTTGTACCATACTTCAAAGAATTTGATACAGTCGCAAACCGGGAAGAGCAACGCTCTGATTGTTCACTGAATATCTCACTCAAATCAAATCCAAATCACTGGGTCCAAGTTTGTAACCGGGTCGTCGAGAGGCGTAGTCTATGTCAGAATTCACTCCTGGGCGATAGTCCCTGTCGTTCTTGAGCACGAGTGCAAAACTTTCCGGGAGTCTAAATATGCCCAAACACGTAGAAGCGCAACACTACAGTGCCACCGATTGTAGTTCCAGCAGGAGCTATTTTGCATCCGGGAATTATATAGCCGTAATGAGGGACCCAAAAAACCCTCAGATAGGAAGACAGTCCATATTTTGGGTGGCTCACTGGCTGAAAAAAAGGAAGACCAATTGATCCTAATTGATCACGTTGATGATTGAACAAATATTTGCTATTTCTCTCGCTCCACCCCGTCGTTTGAGGCAAATCCTTCTCTAGGTAGCCTAAGACGATCCCCTACTATGTTCCCACCGAGTTTTGAGGCAACATTAAACAGTCAAAATTGCCGAAAGTGTAGTGTTGCTCTTCTACGTGTGTTGCGCTTCCCGGTTTGCGACTGTATCCAGGTCGTACACCAACGCAGGCACCCAATCAGAATTATGAACATGCCACTTGAAATTTCTTCATCTCGAAATTCGTACACTCACTGGCAATGAAGAGCGCAATACGAACATGCTGAACTTGTCCGCTCGCTCGCTGAGACGCTGCGCCCACGCGGCGCAAACACCATTTCCTCCGACTGCTCCTCCGCATCGCTCTCCTCCGTCATCGTCGCGACATCGCTCCTCGCCACAGCAAAGCGCGTGTATTTCTCCGCTGGCGTGGCTTCAATACTTGCATGCGAAGTCAGATCATTGAACAGACGCGGTCAAGTCAAAAAAAAATCCCGACCTCGATGGGTAGTGCATTGCTCGGCTGCGATATGGGTTGCACAGCCTGCTCGGCGTCGCCCTGGATTCAGTGGGGTCAGCGATGGAACTCTGGAGTTTAATTAAAATAGCGTACTACTGCCCGATGCTCGAGATCGAAGAAACAGAACTCGCCCCCAGAGATTTTGACGATTTGGGTTGAAAGTGTGTGTCGCGCGTTAACGGTCCACATCATCGAGAACGTGTAGAGCTTGCGTAGCACCGTGTTCACACCGCCCGACGCGATCGCGCACTCGACCGGAAAGTCGTCTGGGACGGTGACGTCCACGAGAAAGTTGAGTAGGGTGCTGAACAGGGCAGCTGTCAATGAGTCAGATGGAATACGTGGGGGATTCGAGATACACCAGATGGTGGACGGCCGTAGTGATGAGCACTTGGAGGCTGCCAACAGTGTGGGGCATGACATGTTTCTTGGACTGTGTCAGGAAATATGCGGTGCTGAATGCGAGTAGGATGTCTCGCACTAGGAAGCGGGATAAATTTGAACAAATGATTATGAGATCATATTACACACCTATCATTACCGGTAGGTGTGGGTGAGCCGCGGCATTTATCAGATTGAATTCTGCGCGGAGCAGGATATGAGAAGATCACGCACACCACTTTATAATTCCCGGAGCATATTCTGACTCTGAGAATAGGTAGTACGTCTACAGCTTGCGTGAGTTTACGAGTTGGACGTGAGAAACGACTTACTGCACGATGGTGGCGGTACGAAGAGGAATAATGCAGCTATCGGTGCTACAACACATCGATCCTTTGAGATCAAACAAAGACGGGAACAGAGCTTGAACCACAGAACGGCACTGGACGTCGCAAATTGGATGACCTCATCAGAATATGATCATTGACCAAGTACGTCGCGACTCACATGGACCTCAGGTAGGTCCTGAAAGCGAGAATTCTAGAAATACTTTCGTCCTAACGAGGTCCGAGCGGAATACTGTAAATTACATCGCGAACTGCACGCAGGCTGTTCAAGATGTGCCCAGTGAATGGCAAAAAGCGACGTGGATGGATGGACAGGACGCCCTGGCGTACCAGCTCAATACATGTTCCTATGAACAACAGCAGATGAATACCATTTACTCAATGAGAATTTAAATACGACGTACTAACGGACCCAGCAGGTACTGAGAGGGCATTTCCATGATAAGCCGGGCGTGGGTTTGGTCATGATATGGCGTAGGTTAGTCGCTCTTGACAGAAGATGTAGTAACAAAACGCTGGTGCCTCCCTCGGTACAGGTAGAACGGAGAACGAGCTGAACTTTGACAAGTTGATCGGTCACTCTTATTCGTGTCTATATCCGCGCGGAGGAATCTACCGGTCCGATTGGTTGTTGTTCCGGTGCGAGCCAACTAGGGTATGTGGATGTCTTGAATCTTTACGCATTTGTATTTAACTTTTGTCCCATTTGCAGTGGTTTGTGAACTTCGAATCGATTGAAGCCTGGAGGACCAGCTGATTTCAGGCATAATATATGTGACGAGCATAGATTACGTCCGTCAAGGTAAGAGAACAACTGTAGAGGAAAGCGCACTTAGAATCGGAAAGCGCTTTCGACATGGTGGCAAGACGGAAGCAGTGGGTCACGTCGTTACAGTGACGTCACGCATGCCCACCTACGTCTCTACTGTACAGGCGTGAACGTAGGCAACGTAACGCGTAACGGCACCCTCAAAATCGTTGCCTAAATCACCAACGTAACGCTCAAAAATCAGATTTGGAGCCTATTTTAGGCAATTTTTCGGCCCTGCGGGGTAAAATTTGCCGTATTTGGCAGGTATCTTTCCAAATAAGGTAACCCATTGCTAACTCCAGACCTGTGGCTGTGCGTAACGCACCCTGGGCGGTTGCCTATGTTCACGCCTGTACAGTAATCAACAAAATACGGGTTTGTGCTCCTCATTCCCGCCGCGTATCTCCTCCGTCAGTATTACCTCCTCGCTACCCTCCTCTGTCTCCCCCTACCTCCCCGGAAGAGAAACCCGCCAAGTCTATCATGCAGCCCCCCGAGACGATCTGGCACCCCCGAAAGACGACCCATTCACTCTTGCGCAGCTACAGGAATTCAACGGCTCTAAGCCGTCCAAACCCATCTACGTCTCCATAAAGGGTACGGCGCCCGTCCTATCCAGTTTTGTCCCCTTTGACGACGGCTGAAGGTACCGCTCGCGAACGGACGTCTACGACACACAACGACGGCCATCTCAATGCGAACCGCCGCAATCGTCCGCGCTCACCCCTCGTCAGGCGTCAGCAACCGTTCTCGCTGAAGCCCCGCTTTTCGCCGCAGTCCTACCTCCGCTACCAGAGCCACAAGTTCACTGCACGCTTCGACGCCAACTGCTAAATCTACATCATGCGCAAGATGGACGCGCACGACGGCGCGCGCGACCGCGTCACCACGTCCTCCTCCGCCGACGAGTAGGAGGCGCGTCCTGGCATGCGTGCTCTCTACATGCGTGCTCTCTACACTTCCCCCGCGCGCACTCGTGATCGGTGTGGCGACCAACGGCCTGTTCACGCCGTCCGAGCAGCGCGAGCTCGCGGCGTGCATCCCCAGCGAGGAGCTCGTGATCATCGAGTCGCTCGATGGGCACGACGCTTCTTACTCGAGTTCGAGCAGATTGATAGACACGTGCTGCGTTTCCTCAAGCGCCGAGTTCCTCGACTTGTATAGGGGCGGAGAGGCAGAGGTCGAAGTGGATGCGGCCGACTTTGACGTGAAAAAGACGCACGTATTTCGGGAGGCTGAGACGGATTTCATGGACTGGTAGGCCTCAGACCTCTCGGTGCAATTAGACGTATACTGGATTACAACAGCAAGATGCTAGAATAATTCAACACGCCTAGAATGTACGTTCTTCATCCTCCTCTAAATTCTCGAACGCCTGAGCGATGCTCTTCATCTCGTTCAACACGGTCCAATCTGGGAGCCCGAACAACCCCGGCAACCCATCCCAAAACGAGCGCCTGCGGTTGGCGTGCCATTGAAACATGTCCTCCCGGCATCCTTGGCAGAGCTTGGAATCGGGCTCCGGTGCCCAGCACTCGGCCAGTGCGGGTAAATCTGGCAGACGATAAAGCAGGGTATCGGCCTCCCGGAAACGGCTTTGGCGGCAGGCGTCCCCTCCGGTACACCCCGCATGGGACAGGCGCGTTTCGTAGCGTGCCAGAATCTGCGCCGTGTTTGCACTACGCATCGCGGCGCCCGCATCGAAGCACCTGATCTGGTCCTCCGGGCTCAGCTTGAGTCTGATACCGCCGTATTCGACGCCCTCGACCAGATTCTGACCAGTCATCTCCAGACAAAATCGATAGAGCGCGAGCGGGAGTATCCAGTCGATGGAATGCTCGCGAGCGAAGCGTATAACGGGGATGATTTGGTCCCTGCAGTACGACGGCTCCAACCCCGCGCGGCCGAACTCTGGCAGGGTCGTTTTATACAGGGATGAGAGGAGTTTCAACGCTTTGCGCTTCAACGGCGCGATCTGATAATCGGAGCTGAGGCGGAGGACTGCGGCGATCGAGTCGAAATCGATGTGACGGAGAAGAGGATCGAATGAACTGCGAAAGAATGAGGAATGAGTCGACATTCGCGGCGCCGCAGTGTTACAGGCACCTACTTAGCGTCAAATATGGCGGCTAGGAAATATATGGTCTCGGTGCCGCTGTAGGGGAGGTGCAGCACGGTGCAGCCATCAAAGACGTCGTAGCGGGAGAGTTTGGATGGGTGTAACAATTCGCCGAGGACTGGAGACTGCTTGGCAAGCATCCCGCGATAAACACGGAATATCACGGAGCCCGCGTGGATTACCAGATTTCCATCCGGATACCAGAGACTTTCGACTCGCTCCAGAATCGCCAGCGAGACGGGAGCGGAGGTCGGCGGATTTTCAGTGGCGTGCATGGAGAATGTGTTGAAGTGGGTGGATCGGTGGCAACGGCAAGTAACGATGGCGCAGCTCGTGGCTAAAAGCAAAGAAGAGGGTGGTGGCATGAATAACAGTCGATTCGAAGTGACCTTATAAAGCTCGTGTAGAAACAATGGAAACAATCAACGGGAAATTAAATCATGTGACCGTGTTTGTTGTCCGGTGAAGTTGAAAGAATCAAAGTAAAATCAAAGTTCAGGAAAGAGAACATTGTTTCCCTTTCATCACTATCATAGACCCTGTTAATGGCAATATTGATGTGAAAAAAATCCACAATGCCGAAAGGCCTTAAGGTCCAAATGTATACTGTTGTTCGAATTACTCGACCTCAACTGTTTGCTCGCCTGCTAAAGACTCACCCAAGAAAAGTGTAGGGAGCGCTTGAGCACATAAAGGTGATTTACCCGGGTCAAAAAGATGTTGTGGCCCTGAGATGAATATTTTAATATGATTATCATTTGAAAACTCAAAGTGTTTCAATCATCGGCATCGTTATCACTCTCGAGCCTCTTGGTCTAAATGCTCGAAAAAATCGTATAATGTGGTTAAGACGCTAAATAATATTCCCCCACCATCCGAAGAGGAATGGGGAAAGGAGAAACGCACAGTGACTTGCCATCAGAACCATTAGCGGGAATGCTTGCCACGGGCTCCATACCCGGAAGCCGCTCCGGTCTGCTCCGGTTACTTTCTTGCTTCCGACGGCCACCCTCGCCGTTCATCTTCTACCGTCCGACTTCAGGAGCTCCACCGGCCAGCGGCAAGCAAGGAAACATGTCTTTCGTTTGTGCTCCATGCAGTTATATTCTGCTTCAGTAAAAAGATAGCGAGAACTACTCGGCTCCGAGTCGATCCAACGATTGTCGGAGGGATTTACGGCCAATTTGCCGGATAAGCTAGGTCTATCTTACCCTAACTTTCATTCCCTCGATACACGCTTTTTCGCACAACTTGATCATTATCAGTTCTCTGTACGATTCCACGAACTTGGCGAAGAACCTCGAAGCCGAGTCTTCGAGCGATTATCAGCTCCTGTCATGGAGCTTCCTTTTCACCACGTATACTTGTCCAACTCGGGCCCATGCCTTGCTACCGGAAACACATGTTTCGACGTTTCATTTCTAATTGCAGACCGGCGCAAATCTAGGTACCAATCATCCTGAGTTACTCGGACTACTCACTGACCCATATTGCTCGGACCACACGCTTTCTACCAAACGTCTACCATACGGAATCTCCGAAACTGCGATATTGAGCCATCGATCATCGGTCACCGGTGCAGATTTGAGACCGTACGCGCCTATCCTTGCTGCTTTATTTATAGCTTCCTACAGAATCTAGTGATTCGACTTCCATGCTCATGGTGTTTGCCTGCCAGTTATGAGTTATCATCGCACCTCATCTCACACAGCGTCCACACGAATAGAACTCTTTGCCAGGTTCCATGCCGGCCGTCTCCGACTGTTCCAATTGCATCTACCCCGTCTCACAAGTTCTGCAACACGGACACCCGACTTGGCATGACGTCCGAAATCGAGGGTAAATAGATACTATACCTCGTGAAGTGTCAGACATCCCTGTGTGGCGCCTTTACCCAAGGCCCAACGCTTCTGGACTTGCCGAGATGGGCGTCAGGGAAGCAGCAATCTAGGGATTCCCCGTACTACTTAAGCCCCCCCACTGCTTTTCTCCCTTGCTGCTGAACCATGACGCTGGCACTCCTCAAACTCCCGCTCATTCTGTGCGATATCATATGCATGCGCATCACCTCGACGCCTCCCAACCCACGTATCGCACTCGGGCAGCATATTGTGTACATTCCTGATTGGCGTGAACGATTCCTACAATCCCTGGCCCGCCCCTGCGTCCTCTTTCGTGTAAGTAGTGGCATGTGCTTGAATTTATGACCTCGCTGACCCCCAGGTAGACCATCTCGTACACCCTCAACGTCCTCCAAATTTGTTTAATTATCGCATCTCATACCCCTACCCATGCCATCTCGAAATCCATCATCCTCCACGCCTCTCCTGCGAGCACCCCCACCTGCAGCATGAGATTATCCACCACCCCCGTCTCCTTGCTCGGCACAGGCATCACTCTCGTCGGGACGATCCTGCGCGTGCAGTGCTATCGCGCACTGGGCCGGCATTTTACGTTCGAGCTCAGCCTTCAGAAGGGGCACAAGCTCATCACGCACGGGCCGTACGCCATTGTGCGGCACCCCAGCTACACGGCGATAGTGCTGACACTCGTCGGTGCCTGGATGACGCTTGCCTTGCGGGGTTCCTATGTCTGGGAATGCACTGTGTGGGGGGGGGCCGTTGGACGCGCAATTATGGGGCTGTGGATGGGTGTCGCATTAGCCGTGATTGCGAGCCTGTTTCTCCGTGTCCCGATGGAAGATGATATGCTGAAGGAACGCTTCGGGTCAGAGTGGGAGGAGTGGAAGAGGGCAGTCCCGTCTAAGATTATTCCTGTCATATTCTAATGTGCTTCCCTACACTACTGTATACACAGTCTGGAGTTATATGTGGCAAATATTGATTTTTTATTTTCTATCCAAAATTATCATGCTTTGTGTGTCATCGGCGTTTTGATGTTTCTTAAAAATTCTGGCGAAAGCCATGTTGAAAAAACGCCCAAAAAATAACATCTCCAAGAAAGAACATCTCGCTTTTGATGTCGTGCTGATTCGTCGGAACTCGGGAGTTCTTATGTCGTGGAACCAACTAAACTACGGCGCTGGTGAAAATAAATAGTTCGCTGCCCCTTGCCCTGTGAAGTCCATCTCTGGAATTCCCCCCCTTCGAGTCTCGGCCCGATTTTGAATATGAAAAAGCGGTTGATTTATACGGACAAGGGAAGGATAAAAGGCCATGAGTACCCCAGCATCGAACGTCGACGGGTGCCTCAGAGTGACATCTACTGTCCTCAACCAAGGAATTTGATGCGGGAGATTGCGGCAGCGGGACTCGATAAGGGTTTCGAGCACAGGATGGTGTGCATCAGTGATGTCGCAGCATATAAGCCGGAGGTACATGAGATTGGGGCACAGTGTGGGCGACGACGGGGATGCGACCAGGTTGCTGAGGACATGCATGATGTCCAGGTCGATCGGGGAAAATGTATGGCTGCAATCCAAAGCGAGCCTGGAAAGCGAAGATGAGCGGTCAAGGCATCGAAGGAGAGGCGCAACATCGCCCATGGCCAGGTGCACAGAGAGCGCATGAAGGGCGCATGAAGAGCGCATTACCAGGTCTTCTAGCGCAATCATAATATCTGTTGTGGGGTCCCGATTCCGGAAGGGATTTCCGTCTATCTCGAGCTCCTGCAGAGCGGGGAGGACGAGACGGTCCATAATTCTCCCTCTGTTGAATGCAGAATCTACTGCCAGGTCAGCCCTCACGCTGAGGACTTCCAGGTGCGAAAGTACAATCTCTCGAATCGCAGAAGGCGAGGACATGGGGGGATTGAAATCGCGCAGCGAAGGGAATGCCAACCGACAGTGTTGGAGATTGACGCACTGCGCAACGAGTTCCATAGCCTGCTGTTCGCCGAGTTTGAAGAACAATATCTGAGATTCAAGAACCAACGTCGTAATGCGATCCCAGGAGCACGCCAGAATGGCTGCGTCGCTGGTACTATAAAGGCGCAGCGAGATGCTCCGCAGGTTGGCCGGGATGGCAAGAAAATGAAGGGGAATGGCGCCTGGATCCTGCCAGCCGTTGTCGAGGAAGTCGAGGACCTCAAGCAATGGCACATGCTCCGGGGTGAGATCCCGCAGCGCGGGGAGGTCCTCCAGAGTGACCTGGTTGAGCTTGAGCGCCTTCCATCGGCGGCTATACGAAGTGATTGTATCCAGGAACGGCCGCGAGAACGCCTTTAAGTGCGGATTCGAGGTGAACAGCGAGATCGACAATGGGCAGTCACCCGAGCGCTGAAGCCAAATCTGAAGTGCATCGCGGAGCTGCACAGTAGTAGGGCTGTGCAAGGCATTCTCCTCCTCACCTATGGGATAGTTCGGGAGGGGTACCACCACATGCACAGATGACCAGAGAATGGCAGTCGAGATCGATATCGTCCTCCAGTCACTGCACACCCGGCCCAAGAGAAGGGGAGCATGATCGGCGTGCATGATAGCATTATGGCGCTGCGGAAGGCATGCCATGAAGATTTCCTGCAAAATCTCTGGCGGTAGTGCGCGCATGGGAGAGATGAGTGCGCGGTAGGGGTTCACCATCTCTTCCAGCACCATACGGCGACCGTTCGAGCTAATGAGTCGCTGATGATCTATTGCAATCTCCGCAGAGACCCTTGCAATCCTCCGCGAACCCTCCGCACAAAAGTCCTTGATTTTCTTTCGTTCGATAGCTGAAGGAACATAGTTCGTTCCAAGACGGCATTCGATGTCAGCTACGGATGAGGTGTCCATAGAGCGACCTTGTTCACGTATCATTTCAACGTGGAGCAACCCTAGGATCGCGCTGTGTGGGTCCATTCCGCTTTCTTCGAGTCCTTGAAGTGTGGTGCGCAGCTGGCGGTAAAGCTTCACAGCTGTATCATATTGTACCAAGCAAAGAGCACGTACAATGTCCCAGCTCTCGTGCCAGTTTGGTGGTATCCCCGGAATTTCTGCGTAAGATCTGCGTACTCATTTCAGTACTATCTTGGACCGCCGGGCCGGACAAACCTACAACTCGGACACTCAGCTTTTTCTCGATCATTTCTGAACCATTTTCCAAGATTTTTGTTTTGGTATACTCTTTAGGGTGTGTTATATGACCTAGAGCAAAAAAACCCGGGTTTGGGCACATCACTGTCTGATCTTATCCGAAACAAGTTGGGAGGTGGCCCCAAATTGATGGTTTTTCATATGTTTTGGGAACTATCAACACTAATGGGAGGCATTGACCACCTGAGAGGACATTCAAATGATAGTTCTACATGATATTTATGCTCATACCAATTTCTGTGTATATAGGTGGCCCGCAACTCCGGCAATAGACCGAAATTACAGGCTTTTGTTACTAAAAATGAGATATTGGATAGCCCATGCACTCGAGGAACAAAGCACGTATCCTGAGAGCCTTCCACTTCATTCCTCGGCTCCTGGTGCATGTTTGGGGTACATATGGTACATTTAAACTTGAATCCCAAATTTTGAGGTCTTGCGATGTGCCGGGACTCCGTGGCAAGTCCGGCAATCAAAAATTGATGCATTACCTACTACTCGGACACTCGAGAAAATCATGTCGTTCGGCGACAACTGGACCGTTTTGCACAAACTAAATTGGTACACCCCATGAAAAGATGAATTGGAATCCAATGGCCTACTCGCCTTGTCATAAAATACAATGTGTAAAAAGCTATTCAACAATCTTTCTTAAGTGTCCGGAATGTCAGTCAAAGATAGTACGCATCCGAGTGGCGAAAAGCACATTACTGCAGGTAAGCCGGACCCAAAAGCTCTCCGATGGAGGTAGATTGATTTTCTTCTGGTTGAGACATGGATATTGTATCGAAGTTATTATTTCGTTGTGGAGGTGGAGGCTAGGAGGGTGTGATGTCGTCACTGATGTGCGGCGGATGCTGTCACAAAAGCTGTCGCTTCGGAGCTCAGTTCAATAGACAAATTGGACAAACTAGTCCGAGGCCGCAATATGCAACCCCGAGGCACCAGATGCAATGTTGAAGTTCCTTTCCAGGAGAGATTTCTTTGTTCGATTTCTTTGTTCAGCGCTAACTCGGACTCAACCGCAAAGATTGAAGTAAAATTGAAGGACTCAAACTGAAACCTCAGATCGAACGACCTAAAATGGTCGGCACCCATCGAGGACTTGTGATAGTGGTACACTATCCCCGGGCTATGGAGCTCCAAGAGGAAGTACTGTATAGCTCTGGCAAATTTACCCCGAATTGGACGTCAAACCGTCTGGCTGAATTTCGGTTTGGCGCAAAAACGGCAGCACTCACCGCAAATCGAGCACCAGATCTAGCCAGAGTGGCGTAATATATATTTCAGTCAGTATTGCGTGAACGAGATTACAGCCATTCCATTTAAAGGTGGTATGTGGTCATACGATGTGAGCGATACCTGATGTGAGATTTCAGCTCAGCACAGACAGATCCTCGATCTCTTCCGGCGGAATGCCTTCCCAACGCGAAGTCTGCTTCGGCTGCCGGTGATTATACTCGAGCGGTTCAATGATCTGGACGTGCGACGGGTACATGTCCATGCTGATCTTCGGCCCATCCAAAGTCGACAGGCACTTCAGGTTCAAAACAAGATGTGTCGTCCTCAGCCAGGTGCTTCCCTCAGCGGGAGGCTGGCAGCGCGCCTCGATAAGCGTCTGGAGAACTGGGTGGTATGCGTCCGTGGTGTCACAATGGATGAGCCGGAGATGCAGGAGATTCGGACACAGGACGGGGGTGGATTCCGACAGGGAGGGGATCAGTGCGGTGATGAGAGGCATGAGCTCGGGGTCTCCGGAGAGATAGAGCGGCCGGTGGTCTACGTCGAGCCGAGTGAGCCCGGGCAATCGGCGGAGGCAACGGAGGAGGTTGTCGACATCACCAATGGCGTGGGCGATGAGCAGCGCCTTGAGAGCGCAGGAAGAGCGTGCAACCAGCTCGTCCAGGGCGAGCAGCATGTCCAATACAACAGGGTCCTCGGCGAAGTGTCCATCAGATGGAAGATGGATGACTGCGAGTTCCTGGAGCGATGGAAGGACGAGGGGCCCTAGGATGCTCGCCATGTTGAACGTGCCGTCCAACGCCAATTCAGCCGTCACGGCGAGCATGCGAAGCTGCGGCAGTGTGATCTGTCGCGGAGTAGATGTGACAGACGCGGTTAGATCGCCGCGAAGGATTGGGAATGTCAATTGGCAATTCCGGAGGTTGGCGCATTGCTCGAGGAGCTCCAGGACCTGCTCTAGGTCGAGCGTAAAAAAGGAGATCTGGGATTCCAGACACAGGGTCGTGATATGCTCCCAGGAGCATAAAGGCATAGGAACATAGCCGTGGCTGTATTTGAGTGAGATGCTGCGCAGATTGGGCGGGACAGACACAAAACGAAGAGAATCCGGATGCGGTTCGTCCCAATTGGTGTCGACGATCTCGAGGGCCTCGAGTAATGGCACGTCCTCGGGGCTCAGATCACGGAGTTTGAGAAGATCGTCGTGGGTGACTTGGGTGAGCTTCAGTGCCTTCCAGCGGGACCTGTATTGGTCAATTATGTCCACGAAAACCCGTTTAACCGCAGGCAGACGCGATATAGCGAACAGGGAGATCGACAACGGACAGGCCCCCGAGTACACCAGCCAATTACGAAGACCATCAGATAGTCGCTGGACAACTGGGTTCAAGACATCGTCTGTAATGGGGGGAGGATAGTCCACGTAGGGCACGACGACATGGACAGAGGACCAGAGTGCGGCAGTCGATAAAGCGATCCTCCGCCAGGAGCTGCACACCCGGCCCAACAGCAGGGGCGCCTGTGTTATGTGCATAACAGAATTATGGCACTCCGGAAGGCATGCTATGAAAATTTCTTGCAAAATCTCGGTCGGGAGCGCACGCATGGGGGAAATGAGTGTGAGGTAGGGGTCGACTATCCCGCGCAGAATTGCATGCCTTCCTGTTGACCATCGGAGTCGTTCGTTGTCCACCGTGATCTCTGCCGAAACCTCGGAAATCTTCTGCAACGCTTTAGCACAAAATTCCTGGATCTGTGCTCGCTCGACGCTCTCCAAGCCAGGTACGTAGTTCGTTCCAAGATGGTCTTTGAGGTGCGCCAGGGAGGAGGCATCCAGGGAGTTGGCTTCTTCACGCTTAAACTCGACGTGGAGAAGACCCATGACCGCTGCTTGGGGTTCCATTCCACGTTCCTCGAGTTTCTGTAGTGTGGCGCGGAGCTGAAATTTGTCGTAGATAGGTCATGTAAATCAGAAGCTGAGGACCCACAATATCCCAACTTTTATGCCAGTTCAAGGGTATACCAGGGGTTTCTGCCCAAGATCTTTATGGATTTAGGGATACTGGCAACTCGGGATGTCGTGTAGATACCTCAGGTATTTGCGCATTTTGTCGTCGTCTGATTTCTTGAATTCTGCGGGGTTTATAAGTGGTAGCGGCCCGTCATATATCGAATCATCATCCGAGATCGGCATGCTTTTCTACGGATAGAGAGCGTTGTTCAGCTTCTCGACGGGAAAGTCGTGGTAGACGATGAGAGAAGGTCAGGTCACACAGCCACCGCTGCCGAACAACTAAAAGTCTCACGCCATCAAGTAGCTGGCGGCGAATACTCGGAGCGTTTCTCTCTGCTTCTTGTTTTTCCTGCATTGATAATTATTCGTGGCAAGGTGGGCGAACTACGTTCATGTCCATAAGTCATTACTCGTGAAATTTCAAGTATGTACTTATCGCTATCCACCGCGATATTTCGAAAAGTTGGGATTAATTACTTTTGAAGACAACTGTTATGCGAACACGGAGACATGTATGTATAAGTCGGCAAGGTAACTTCCTAACCAAATCCCAGCGCAACAAAATTTTCACAGGAGGGTGCTGCCGTGTTACACATTGCGCGGACCAGGGGCCGAGTTGTCCGCGGACCAGAGGGCCGAGTCGCGCCTGCGGCCCAAATGTCCGAACCGCGTGAGCCTGAGATCCATACAGCAGCGGAGTCTGAAGATCCAGACACCGGCGGAGTCCGAGGCTCAATTGCGGCCGCAATTACCCCAGCTCCGGGTATCCGCCGGGGGGCGCAAACCGAATCGACGGGTCCAGCGTGGCGCGCAGCGCACGACACTCCTTCAGAGCCGCGAGCGCGGTGGGGCGGCGCGTCGGGTCCGGATCCTTCATGCGGTCCAGGAGCGCGAAATACCCGGGCACATACGCCTGGAGGACCTGATGCGCCGCAGTCGGAAACCCCTCCGGGTTGCCGAACGTCTATCCGCGGGGGAGAGCAAATTTAGACTGACGAGATATATGTATACGTTAGACGCACTTTGCAGTATATTTGCTCCCAAGAGAAGGCGCGCGCGAATACCGAGCCTAGTGCGTAAACCTGAGATCGATGAGTAACGCTTTGTGGCGCAGGTATGTGCGACGCACGTCGACGGGCGGGAGGTGATATGGCCTCTGGGAATGGCGGTTATCGCCGCGGGGGATCTCCGGAGCGGCGTGGTCGACCGTGCCCCAGTGGCCCGTGCCCACCCAGGTCGATTGGTCCGATCCGGCGGGAAAGCGACAAGCCCCGCCGAAATCGATGTACGCAAGGGCGATGTTACGTCGCGCGAACGAAGAATATACCCCCGGGACACCGTAATGCACGTTCAACACCATGTTTCCCACCGAGATGTCCTGTGTGGCGTTACAGTGGCGTTGCATTCGAAGAAGCAGCGTTACCCACTCGATGGATGATCCCGTGCCGATGCATGAAACAAAGACCCTGGAGGATCGGAAATTAGCTTCGATACCTATTCAACGGAGCAACGGCGACCTCTAACGCTTGACCTAATCTGTCGAAGTAATCGTCCACCTCCCAAGGAATAGAGGCCTGAACTGATCGCGGCCAGTACGGCATCGCAATGAATGTCCACTCTTCCGTGACGATTTTGTCCAAAATGGGGATGGTGTGGTTGTCGGAGCAAGACCGCAGCTTGGGCGAGTTGAGGAAGGAGATGATATCGATCTCTGCTCGTCCGCGCAAGTTGTGCAGAGCTTTCAAGGCGCACTGTGGAACTAATCTGCATTCAGTACACTCGAATCCAATTATGGACCGTTACCACGCGATCTTGGGAATCATACGCCATTTTTAGGCTGGAACACTGCAACAAAAAATCAGAGTCGGGAACTGAAGGAGGTATATTGACTCACTTGCGTGAGCCAGCCTGTTGTCTGATGTATACCGCAACTTTGATTCGTGTTTTCGTCCGTGTCGTACAGATGAACAAAACCCTCTCTGTCGCCGGGGTGAAACGGATCTCGAGCCACTCGATAATCAAACGACCTCGTTCTGACGGCCGTCTCTGGCTTTTCTCGTGAGTAGTACCGCCAGCAGAGAGTGTATCCACGCGAGGCAAGATAGGGCTCGAAATGTCGCCAGGGTTCGTCGACCAGATGAACGGTGCTGTTGTGCAGATCGAGGCGCTCCCAGTGCTGGAGATGTGCAGGCAAAGGCGCATCTGGGTAAAAATGGGGTGGCATGGTTCAAGAAAGGGACACTTGCGTAGGTCCGCTGCTTTTTTAAAGTATTCAGGGAACCGCGGTCCGATGATCCCGCTTAAGAAGCGGCTGCTTTAAATTGAAAAGCGTGAGATCTCTGCTACCGAGCTCGGCCCGACGCGAGAGCTATCCACAAATGGGCTGGATGAACCAAGATTAAAGTGTGGCTTTCGAGATCCTGGGAAGAGTTTTACCCCCTCCCGCATTATGCTAAAGGCCCTAGAAATATCCCTTCAAAAAATGATGTTCGGTCCGGGGCCGATTTACATTCTACGGACGGATTACGGCAAGATAAATTTCACCTCGGCAAACAGTTGCGCGGCGTCGAGGGGTAGCCTCGATAAGCTGTGCTTCCATTTTTCTTTCGACTCGGTTACGATCAAGGACGCCGTCGAGGACCCGGACTTTGCCGGACTTCGGGTAATCCCGACGGCTAGTTTAAAGAAGTTGCATGGATCGCTGTTGCCTTTTCTACAGCCACGTTCCTGAATAGTCCTGAATTCCTGTTCGGGATGCGTAGCTCGTGAACCAAAATTTCGAGGACAAGACGATAAGACTCACGTTGTATGTTCAAAGTTGAATACTGATCAACGAAACATCGAGCTCCTCTCCTCTAGCAACGAATGCAGGATCGTGCGGAAGATGGTGAGCTGAAAGCAATCTACTAGATGTCGGGGTCCAGCCATCACAATCGCCTGGTGTTACTACCATCTGATGGCGACGGAAGTCGGGAAGGTCTCCGTTCCCAAAATGGATTGCCCGCGATTGCGAAAGATGGCTGCCCGAAAACGCCGCATGTGATGTAACGCGACAGTACATAGGCGCGCGGGTCTACAAATACATTCAGTCTGCCGTCGCCTGTCGCAAGCTATTCCCGTTCGGCGTCTATCTGTTGTAGCTGTCGCAAGGAGCACTTTCCCCTTCACAGTTGATATAAAATCAGAAACGGTCCACATGAGCTGCGGAACATCGGGAACACCCGCCGTTAATTTATTGCACGGCACATGTATCAAAGGCATGGCGGGATTTTAAGTTTGAACAAGACAGATTTCCACCACTTTTTTTTTTTTTTTTGACCTGGTCCATTTTATTTCATCTTCTCATTATTGTGACCTGAATTACCCGTGCAGAGGATTTCCTCTGAGGCTTAGTTCAGTGCGGTGAGACTTTAAACCAAGTTTTGAACTTGGAGGCGAGGCGATGCCGATAGATGTGATCGGCAGACACGGGATGTTGCTAAACACAGGTGGCACCACATCTCTTCCTCCCGACTTTCATGGGCTCGGAACAGAATCATCAACCGAGCCTTCAACCGCTCGCGCTCGCCGGACGTCTGGTTTGAGGCACTGTAATTCCGCAAGCCGAAACCACCCTATTTAGCGTGTATCGTGGAGTGTTTGCCGCCCCGTCCCCCATCTCCCGCGACACCTTCGCTGTTCCACAGCCTCCTACACAAGATACTTACGACGGGTGTTCGCTTGTCGTCCTTTACGACCCACCCGACGTGCTTACGATCTTTTTGATGGCCATACACGATGCTGGGTGCTTGCCATCGAAATCATTCTTTGACGCGTCGATGATCTGCGTCCGGTACTCCTTCAACCATCCAGTCTCTGGGATCGACACTTTGTCGGGCCTGCTGCGGCTCAGCACCAAATACGACGTCGAGCACATCCGCAGCCGGATGATTTCCATCTTGACGGCGCTCTATCCCTCGTCATTATCCGCCTTCCTTACGCACGAGCCGCCTGCGGGATACGGCAAGTTCCAGGAGATGATTTCATTGCCCTGAATCTGGCGTTGGACATTCCTGTGGTTCTTCCGGCTATTTTGTATCAGTACTTGCTGTCGCTATCTCACTGCGTTCCGCCCCTGTATCCGGCCCTGTAGCCGAACGTCGGCTACAGGTGTCTACGTCTTCTTACGTGACGTAGACACATGTGGTTCATGTGTCTACGTCACGTAAGAAGACATAGCTAGACATATTAGACTGTGGCCGAACCCGGCTAGGGCGCGGCTGCAACGGGCCGGAACGCAGTAATATCGTGCCGGCGAGCTGCTTGGCGCCAATATCAGCCTCGAGAATAAGACGAAATGCGCGAGTGCCATACATTCCTTCACGGCTTCACATGTGCCGTCCGGTATACCGTTTCTTGTTTCAGCGTTCTGCGGAATGCGCAGATCGGGTGGACTGACGATGCCATCATGCCCGACTCGCGTGGATTGAAGACAACGGCCTGCCGCACCTCAGCGAAATATTTGAAGGGGATTTCGCCTGGGATACGATCCACCTCTGTGACGCTTGCTGGGCGTATGGCAACGAGGGCTTCTCCATCGAACGGGCATCGGTATGGTACACCCTTCTATACATGTTCGACTTGCCTGCCTGGGAGGTACTGAAGATTCAGCAAGGTACTGTACTATTTCGACCAAAGGTTCGCTATTTTTAGGAAAAAATCAGCCGAGAAGACCAATAAATTTGTTTCGATTTTAAGGCAATTTTTGCACACATCCAAAAAATGTCGGTGTCACCCGTAAAGTGTGTTCATCTGGCCTATGATCCCTGGTCTAATGTCTAGTAGGCCTGGCGTAACATCGAACACTGGGTGGCAGAATTTTGGATTCATGTTTCAACAAACAAGTATGGATTTATGAGGCTCGTCGTGGGAAACTCGGGAACAGTGCAGGGCCGATTAAGCGTATTCGCTACGAGGCAAGTCATCTCTCGATGTGGAAGGTGTGAGCGGTAGACCGAATGTCTTTTGGTGGACTAAAATTCGTACAATAGAAGTGAGCTTAGGTTGCGCAAGGCAAGCGGAAGCACGGTCACTCTGTTGTCTGGTGATAAATAGCGGGAGGTCGAAAATTTGAATGTAAATGTCAAGATAACTACTTGGGCTATGGCGCATATTAACGGTGTCGCCGACCAAAGTTCATGCCCATTTGCCCCGAAATTCCATCCGATCGAGTTTGCTTTTTCACCCAGTCTTGCTTGGGAGGTTCAATAATAATGACGGAGGAAGGGTACAAGGCCATGAGTGCCGCAATATCCACCGTTGGCAGATGCCGCAGAGTAACGTCTACCATTCTCAGCCAAGGAATTTGAGGGGGCGGATCGCGGCAGCGAGACTGAATAAGGGTCTCGATGACAGAGTGTTGTGCCTCAGTAATATCGTAGGATAATGCAAGAGGTTGAGCACAGGGTGGGAGACGACGGGGATGTGAGGAGGCTATTGAAAACATGCATGATATCTGGTTCAAGTTCCGTGGGAAGATACGACTGTCCGCATGCTAAACCGAGCCTGCTAAGCGCAGACGACCGGCCAAGGCATCAAAGGAGGGGTGCAACATCGCCCGTGGCCAAGTGCACAACGAGTACACGCAGGGCAAAGAGCGCATCAACAAATTGTCTAGCGCAAGCATCATATCCGACGAGGTAGAGGTACGAGCTCATTTGTTGAAGTGTCTGTCTACGAGAGACTACCGACAAGGGCTCCAACAACGCTTGCCCTCCCAGACCGTAAGGTGAATTTCCGAAGATCTGAAGTTTCTGCAAAACGGGGAGGACGAGACTGTCCATAATTCTCCCGATGTTGAATGCCGAAAATACTGCAAAATCTGCGGTCACACTAAACACTTCCAGGTGCGAAAGGATAATGTCTTGAAGTGCAGACGTTGAGGACACGAGAAAACTTGCGTTGCGCATTGGGAATGCCAAACAACAATCCTGGAGATTGACACACTGTGCAATGAGTTCCATGACCTGCTGTTCGTCGAGCGTGAAGAACGACATCTGAGATTCGAGGGTTAGGGTCGTGATCCGATGCCATGAGCACGTAGGTATCGGCGAGTGTTATGATAAAGGCTGAGCGAGAGGCTCCGCAGGGTGGACGAGACAGCACACAATTGAAGGGACATGGCACCTGGTACATGCCAGTTATCGCGGAGGATGTCGAGGACCTTAAGCAATGGTACATGCTCTGGCCGTATAGGACCACTGCATGTGGAGCCATGCCGCTTTCCTCGAGTCCTTGAAGTGTGCTGCGCAGCTGGCGGTCAAGCTTCCACGGTGGACATTCAGCTGTCACTTGCGCTTTGTCGCGCAACAGTCACTTGAATGTCACTTGCCGAGCTCTTTGTTCTGAACAAAGGTACAAAGGAAACTGTGCAAATGACAGCACCAATGACTGTTGCATGCACATCGCAAATGACAGGTTAATGTCTGTCATGTTCACAGCTGTATCATATTGCACCAAGCAAAGAGCACGTACAACATCCCAGCTCTCGTGCCAGTTTGGTGGTATCCCCGGAATTTCTGCGTAATTTCTGCGTAAGATCTGCATAGTCGTTTCAGCACGCATCCGAGTGGCGAAAAGCACATTACTGCAGGTAAGCCGGACCCAGAAGATCCCGGATGGCGGTAGATTGACTTTCCTCGGGTACAGACATGGATTAGTTAGTGAATATGGAAAGTACTGCTTTCGCTTTAAGTGCGGTGCTGTGGAGGAAAGCCAGGAGGGCGCGACGTTCACACGATACTGTCACACGCCGTCCTTATCCGGGATCCGCGTTCAAAAAGAATCAAAACTGTTCAAGCCAAGGTCAAGCAATTGATTATTATATTCAATCCACGACTTGCCACGAGAAACGAGTTTCTGGAAAGACGACAAAACTCGAAAGAAATTTGAAGGACATGTCAGTTCTAACAACGATAGGAACGGTTTTCGTTTGAATGTCTCTTCGTACCGGTTATCCCCATCCTTTCAACTCGCCCCTCTTTCGATGTCAAATGACCGGACACGTTAGGATTAAATTGCGCTTCCCACGCACAGCCTTGGCAACAATTGAACTAATCCCCATACAGGTTCGTCTTCGCACTGTGCGCAGCGCGAAAGCTGTACAGTACAGACGAATTCAGTCATTCAACAGCAGCTGATAGCCTGGTATGATGGTGTGAATTTCCTGAATTGAAGTGCTGTGACGTAGTGCTGGCATTAAACATGAGAAGCCAGTTCCGCCGCTCCATTTCTTTTAGGATCCCCGCGTTCTCCGATCATTCTGTTTCCTGGATCAAGCGTTCTGGCCGACTCAAATTTCTGCTGGGCAACATCTTCATGACATCTTTCCCACTTTGGTTCGATCGCTCATTGGTAGATCTAAATTTCCACCAATGCTGATCCCTGAGCGTGACCCACTTCAGGTCAATGCTGTTACTTTTCAACCCCCCTATTTCTGCCCCTCCCGCTTCAACATCTGCAGTCATCGGGCGATGTCTTGACAGATTTTACGAGATTCATCTATCGTTTGAGAATGTATACCAACTTTAGCCCGAAGCGCAGCAGAGGCATATCTTGCAGATCTGAAAAAACACGTCAACTGTCCAGACAATTCTTATCCAGATACTGTATCAGCAAACATATATTCAAGTATTTCGAGTCGCAAAGCCAAAAGGCCATGACTGTACAGAAGAAAATTCGTACCGATGAAATTGACCCATATGTAATTTATGACAACAAGGTTCTTCCAGTCGCACTTTCTCTCCCATGTTTCTGTTTCCCGCATGTAAGCCAAGGTTTGTGGAAATACGATTACTTGCAGTCAAATCAATGACACTATCGGACTCGAAGCTGACGTCAATTTGTCGAGACCTGATGTAGCAAGGAGGATGACGCTGTCGCTGGCACGGTGTCACCGGTAGCTGATTCATTGAGGCCGTCTAAATCCGCCTTTTCTTCCTGTAAAGTTACTATATTCAAACTATATCCGTGTTGAGATAGGAGGCTACGTGTCAGCCCGACAGAGTCACGTATGCCGCAGACGTGGAGGACGCGTGTAGCTGACGCGTCAAGAGGTTGTCATGGAGCTGGACTCCTGGAAACACGTCGAGACGCGTCGCAGGACGCGTCACTCATTGTTTATCAAGTCAGGGAGTTTGAACTCCGCATTCTCCTACTTACATTGTTCAACTATTTATTGTTCTCTAGAAAAGTATAAATACTGTACAGTAGATCTCGTCAAATATACAGTTTTTCCCTTGCATTTCACTACAATCCACTAGCACTTGACTGGAACAGTCGGTGGAAGAGATGGGAAGATATTCGTTTGCGCGTGTATCCGAGCCAAATCATCCCGGCCGTGGCAGCCGCCATCATGTTGGCATGTGCTTTGAGTCCAAACAATGCGCTAAATTTCAAGCTCTTTTTGCAATCCGATCTCTTCCGACTAAAAGAAAGTCACCCACTGGAACCACCGTGGAAAAAATTAAGTTCGCGCGCTCCCGCGGTGTCTGGAACAAGTTACAACTGTGACTGTCTGACCGGTTTCTGTCGCAGTCCGTTGTTAAAATTTGAGGGTTGTTTCAGTGTTGAACTGAGAGTGCAGTCCTAAACTTGAGAACGATGAACTGGCAAAACTATGCACCCCTCTTCTATCACATGCTACTAAAAAAAAAGTCAGCTATGCGTCAAGTCGCTCGGAACATTGTCATCCAATTGTTTCAATAAAAAAATACAAACGCATATATATAGGAGCCCTAGTAATACAGCCATTAAACACATATACGGATACATGGGGATCTCGGAGAGGACGGATATACTTATCTAGTGTGTCCATCTATCGTCAAGGCGAATAGAATTACGGTAATGTGCACTCTTCTATGAACTAGTTGCTATATTGCTCGCGTACGCGAAATGACTGCCAACCACGCCACGACTGTGTCAATGTGGGCTGAAAGACTTTCATTAGCCGTCTGATTGCGCGCAGAGGACAGAATCGGGTACGCACGTCTCTTCCAGAAATCCTGCGCCCAGCAGTGTTCAATTAGATCCCAGACCGTATCCGTGAGCTGTGGGCTCTGCTCTTTGGACGGTCGCGGTGGGCGCTTTCCCTTGACGACCTTGATGACCACAGCCGCGGGCCATGTGTTGGAGGCCCAGGGTCGCGCGCCAGTATACATCTGCATTCAATCAGCAAATAATAGCCCGAATCTGTGCATAGTACACACCTCATATGCGAGCATGCCGAACGAGTATATATCGCTCTCGGGCGTCACAGGGAGCCTGCCGTCGGGGCTGCGGTCCCCGCTTTGGAAGAGCTCAGGCCGCAGATCCGTGTTCATAACCTCGGGTGCAAGCCACCGGGCGTCGTCGATGCCGTGGAAGCCCCAGTCCGGCGGCTGCGGGATCGCCGCGACGCCGATGTCGGACAGAAGGGCGGTGCCCGTGGGAGAGACGAATACAGTCGACTGGCAATGACAGTTAATATCCCACAAATTACGATGTTGGGAGGGAAGGACGCACGCCTTTAAGATCACCGTGCGTAATCGGGGGTTGCTGTGCATGCAGGTAGTTGAGACCCGCCGCCACACCTTGCATCTACGCGCAGCACCATAAATTCTCCACGCCCCTCAGTTCATAGTGGATCGACTTACCAAATTCAATACATCGGTGCTCGGATGCTCCGCCACTACTTGGGCAACGGTGCGGTAGCACGGCACCACCAGCGCTGGGAGATTCGATATGTGCAATGCCACACCGAGGACGGGGGCGATGTTCGGGTGGTCGAGTGTTCGCCAGCGGTGGAGATCGCGGATCAGACGCTGGAAGCTAATGTTAGAGAGGGAGGTGCTTAATGATTCGGCGAGAAGCGCTGACCTTGGCAAATAACACGCGGGAATCGTCAGGGACAATGGCGCCGTGCCACCGCTTGAGAACCACGCGTTGACCACGATACTCTGCGCGCGATACGACAAGGGCGTTCCCAGCGTTTTCCAGCTCAACATTCGTGATCTGTTCTGCTGGTATCACATATCTAGAACAATGTTCCGCCAAATTTCGGGCCTTGGGAACATCAGCGAAGTTTTCAGAGGTGAGGAAGGATTTTGCTTACATCACATGGTTTCTCCCAGGTCATATCGTATAATCTCCGGATAGTGAAGTACCAGGAGGTGAGGATGATGGATGTCAAGAGAGAATCATAGAGGCACAACGACATCTTTCTTATAGTACCACAGATTCAGAGTTGCCTAATCGGGACACCTCGCGTTTTACACGAGCGGTGGCACAGCAGTAACGAGTCAATTCGGGTGCAGTAAGGCAGTGATACGCAGACACCCGCGGTTCTTGTCAATCGGTGCTGTAGGAAGGGTGTATTTTGGATTGCCCGTCCATCACATTTGGGCCCGCCTTTTATTGTGCGCGACTTGTCCACCGGAACTTGACCAAGCAGCGCCACCGTCCTAGCCGCAGGTAGACGAATAAGGGCCGACACGGGTTTCAACTATTTTAGCGCGATCTGTGTTAGATTCGAGCAACACGGCGCGAAACTGTAGGGCCGGGAATGTAGGACACAGACAGCAATCGTACTTCCTTTGTGCCCTACACCATCATGCGCGGTATCGGCAAGAGTTGTTTATGTGCTGTTCTTCTTTGTCCTCAAAAAAAGACTTGGGCACAGACAAACATAGCCTTCAGCGGGACTCGGAGAGCAATGCCACGCGTCAAAAGTCGCACTGCCTCGGAGCCTGCGATATTCATTGTCCGAGAATAGTGACCCGGAATGAGTAGACTTGGGAGCGACTCCGTCTGTCAGAATCAAGTCAGAATTGTCGTCTGAGTCAAGCGGGCAGTTAGAGCTGACAGTCAGTCTGGAGACAAAGGCGGTGGATTGGTCAGCAGGGCTGTGCAAGGACGTCGGGCTTTGAGGGTGCCGACCGACTCGTCGTCACCGTTCTTACCGAAACCACCACCACAGAGGTCAAGATTCTGAGAAGGACCTCTTGTATTCGCTCAACAACTGCCTCCTACCTGGTGTTTTGAGACTCGTATTGGCTCGTATTCGGCTTTTCCAGAAACAGATACCCCGCCTCCTTGTCCTCAGCCAAAATGATGTGGGATCTCAGTGGCGGGAGCCACTCATCTACCCCGAGCGTAGCAATGCCTATACCTGCGTATGTGGCTTGAATTCCCTGCTCAAAAACGAACTTGACGTAAGATGGCAGTAATACGAGGTTGTCTGTACCGTAAGTGCCATTTTGAATGTGGTACGGACTTGCTGAATGAATACATGAACAGACATAGAGAGCACCATGGTCGCCCCTCGAGTGTACCTGGACCCCCGTCACCTGGATGGTCGGTCTCGAGAGCAAATACGCCAGTGCCGATGCCTGTTCCGCCGTCATTTCTGTGAGTGAACTAATTTCGATGCTTTCCCCATTAAATTCAACCATACCAGAAATTCTGACGCAGGGTGAGTCGTCTTCTGCACGCTGCGAATAAAAAACGGAACAACTGGAGCAGGTCTTACACGTACGAAGCGACTCCTCGCGGCTTTCTGCACCCGTCGCCCCACCGTCAGCATCATCACCACCATCACCCTCCTCCTCCACCACAGCATCACCACCACGCGCAGCCCATCCCGCTGCCCGTCGTGCACCACCATGCTCCAGCGATGCCTGCCGTCTCCCCGCACTTCATGTATTCCAAGTGTACGGGCAGGCGCCGCGCGCTTTGTGTGCGTTCTTTGCTCTCCGAATGGCTACCGCTGACACGGGCCCCAGATCGGTATCAACTACCGCGGCCAGTCACACGAGCTGCGCGGGTGCATCAACGACGCCAAGCACGTTTTCAATTTTCTTATTCGTGCGTCCGTCGCGTCCGCTCCCATCGCTGGCGGCTAATTCATTCTCCGCAGGCCGCGCGGGCTACAAAGCGGAAGACATCGTGGTGCTCACGGATGATAGCCCGCACCCGCGCTCGCAGCCCACGCGCCAGAACATCATCGACGCGATGCAGTGGCTCGTGCGCGACGCGCGCCCGCACGACGCGCTCTTCTTCCACTGTACGTCCCACCGTTTGGCCTGCGACACGCCGACTGATACGGGCAACGGCAGACTCCGGGCACGGCGGGCAGACGCGCGACCTGGACGGAGATGAGGTGGACGGGTACGACGAGGGTACGTCGCGTGTCTCAGTAGCCCCATATTCTCCTTACTCACATCCCCGCTAGTCATCTACCCCGTGGACTACAAGCGCCACGGGCACATCGTCGACGATGTAGGTTCCCTATCTCTGAACATCATGTGGACCCACTGACTGGCGCTGGACAGGAAATGCACGCGATCATGGTGGGCGCCTCGTTGATTGACGCGAAATGGAGCTAGCTAAGCATTCCAATTAGGTCAAGTCCCTTCCCGCCGGGTGTCGGCTCACAGTATGCATACGTCCTGCTACCCTATTTCGCTGTCGCTCACTCCTCTGTAGGCTGTATTTGATGTGCGCTTATTCTCATTTAGCTATGTTTTCACACCCTAACCGTGCCCTTCCCGCCAGTCGTGCCACTCCGGGACGGCGCTTGGTACGTTCTGCGCTGTATCTCCATTCCATCGCTCACGTCCCGCCCCGCTGTAGATCTGCCATACATCGTGCGTCTCGGTGTTCCGCTCCGTCTCCATTCTTCTTTCTCATCATGATGTGCTGTTCCTAAATATGTTATATGTATCCAGTACGATCATCGCGGGCGCCTCAAGGGCCGGCAGGTGAGCCAGCGCGCGGTGAGGCGCAAGGCGACGGACGCGGACGTGATCTCGCTGTCGGGGTGCAAGGATGGGCAGACGAGCGCGGATACGTTCGCGGATGGGATGTCTGTTGGGGCTGCTAGTCATGTACGTTGCATCCCTCTCCCTCTTCAAGTGGTTTCGCTTACGAGACGCGAATCGATAGGCGTTTATCAAAGCGTTCGGTACGTTCCCGGCGCTGCTGTCCTACTTGGACCCCGGCTGAGTTTTATGATCGCCCGCAGAGATGCAGCCGAACCAGTCCTACCGGGAGATCCTGCACAACATCCGGTGCGTAGCGCGTTAAAAACAATACCAACATTGGAGCTGGCGCTGACGATGTCATTGTATGCAGAGTGATCCTTCACCCGAAGTTCAGCCAGAAGCCGCAGCTCGGCAGTTCGCATCCTATTGTGAGTGGACCACACAATATTTTATGTGTGGGGACGCAGGTTGACGTTGGATTTTTCCTGGGGGCAGGATACGTCGTTGAAGTTTATTATGTGATACGAATTTCTCAACCCGCCGCCGTGTTCATGCCTAATCGTATGTATATGTGGACGGTATACGTATTACCAGCGAAGCCAAGTATCTATCCATGTAAAGTATTGTTGTTTCCCCCGTGTAGTGCCCCGTGATTGTAGCTCCCGTTCCGACCCTACTTACTTACTTTAGCCTATCGCCCCTTGGGCCCTTGATATTATGTATGTATGGACCACTGTAACTTACGTGCTATCGTATTTTTAATTCCATCATTTTCGTTGTACAGTGTTCAAAGCACTACTGTATCGGACTTGCGGGCGATTTGTCCAATAGTGTCGAAATATCTTGGATTGTTGGAGGGCTGCGTCGCGCAGAAAGGGAGTACTTGAGGAAAACCGCCTGGAACCGCCCGATCCCAATGCTTGATTATCTCGGGATATCGATATGATAAGTTGGGGATATGATGGGAGCACTGACCAGCACTGACTAGTGACTTGAACGTGAGTTGAAGTAGGGCTCTGTTTATAATTCCCCAGCCAATTATAAACAGTTTTTAATTTTTGGTTTAAAACACTCACCCAAATAAGCCAGGAAGCGAGAATTTGGCAGAAATCTGCGTGGTTTTCGTGTGTCCCAGCCTCGAAAGACTCGAATCCTCCAGGGAAATTTGTTGTTCACTGGTTCCGGGCAAGATAACTGCCAACCCGTGTACAAAGGGCTATATATGAACAACTTCAGGTATCATGACCTCTATTTCGCCTGTATTCCTGGTTTACCTGGCAAATATTCAGTTATAGACGTCAGACATACGGAAGCAACACAAAAGAACATGAATTCGTCCAAATTTTGTTCAACTTGGCCTGGCCGAGCACTGCCACATTGAATTAAAAACAGGGGGTTCGGGTTCCAGCATATAAAAACCGGTTTATAAACATGTTTACAAACGGGCATTAAAAACAGAGCCCTAAGTTGAAGAAGCGTCGGATACTGTCGCCCTCAGAGCGCAGACACCGCGCGTGTGATCTTAATGGTTTCCGCAGCGCGGCGTGTCTGAGGCAACAGGTGGGCCATTTTTTTTCGGTCAGAAGAACTCAAATTGCGAAAAGAGCTTGAAATTTATGAAAAAAAAAGCGCGTTGTTTAGATTCACAGCGCATGCCAACGTGATGGCGGCTGAATGATTGACTCAGATACACGCGCAAATAAATATCTTCCAATCTCTTCCACCGACTTCTTCATCCTGCCGATTTTTGCTTGGAACATATTCTAAAAGAGACGACATGGCCTTCTATGCACGGAACAGCAGCGTGTACCCTCGATCTACCCGTAACGTGCAAGGCCAAGGCGCCATGAAAAAAGGGCACAGGACGAACGGCGACATGTGGATCAACGTGAAGCGCTCGTGGGGAGGGTTCTCGAGAGGCTCTTATTTCAACGAGAACCTCACCATCGGAGAATTTGTTCACCAGGTCGTTCGTGAGTATTTGGTCCTGCATGTCGCGTGTGCCACTCGATACTGACGACATGGTGGCAGGCGACGTATCTACTGAGGAGGGATTCCAGTTCTTTCAGGAGGGGTGGTATGTGGAGGTCCAGTCGTTCAGGAAGGCGCTGGACCCCGATGAGAATGTGGAAATGATCAAGGAGCGATTCAATGGCGCCGAAACGGTCCACGCCAAGGTATGTTCAATCTTCGTCAAGTCCCGTATACGTTCTGAACTAGGTTTGAAGGTGTTCAACGAGTATGGACAGCTCATGGATTATGAATTTGGTTCCGGGTGGCGCCTTCATTGAATTCCAACATCGCTTCGATCTGTTTCAATTTCTAGCGATATGATATATGTGATATGTTGACCCCCTGAATCTGTTTTTTGCCGTCTGAACTCTGATATCACATTCAAGCGACAATTCCGGGAGTTGAAACCTACAGTGCTATCTGCCAAGCTCTAAAACCAGACTCCTGACCACTCACATCATCGTTGACCAGATTCAGTTCCTCGCCATAAAACGAGCACCTCGTTAATTATACCGGACCTGCGAAGCTTCGTCTGCATCTATTCCTCAATGTCGGAGTATTCAAATTCATCCAAGCGCAATATTTAATCCTCCCACTGAATTCTGAGGTCTCTTCTGAATGGGAGGTTTGAATGGTAAAGCGAGGGTTTTTTTGCATGTCGTGTGTGTTTAACCAGGCTCCGCACCAGCCGCATATGGTCTGCCAGTGGATATTCGACAGAGCACCTTCAAATTGTCAATCAATATGGCAGTAAAAAAAGGCGACTTTCGACGGTCTCAATAAAACATCTGCCGGTGCCACCGAGCACCTCAGGCCTCGAGTTGACGTGAACGTGAACTGATCTTCGAGTCCGAAACCAACGGCTTTTGTGACACTATCAGTGAAACAATCAGTGACGGCGTCACGCCCTCTGGCTTCCACGGTCCACCTCCACACCAGTTCAGCGCTTGAAGCTATCACAATATCAGCTTGGATATTCACTAATAAATACATGTCTCAACCAGAGGACAACCAATCTGCGGCCGTCCAGGAGCTTCTGGGGCCGGCATACCTGCAGATCCTACAGCAGTAAGTTGTTTTTCGTGGTGCAAGATGATGCGTACTAAATGAGTGCGAAGATCTTTCATAGATATCCGGGGAATACCCCAAAATTGGCATGAGAGTTGGGATATTGTAAGTGTTCTTTACCTAGTCAAATACACGCTTGAGCTTTGCTGTCAGCTACGCGCTACACTTCAAGGACTCGAAGAAAGCGGAATGAAACCACACACGGCGATCCTAGGACTGCTCCACGTCGAGATTATACGTGAACAACGTCGCTCTATGGACACTTCGTCCGTAGCTGATCTCGAATGCCGTCTTGGAACGAACTACGCTCTTCGGCAATCGAACGAACCAAAATCAAGGACTTTTGTGCGGAGGGCTCAGAGAGGATTTCGAAGATTTCGGCGGAGATTTCAATAGATTGGCGCCGACTCATGAGCTCGACTGGCCGCCATGTCGCGCTGAAAGAGATGGTCGAGCCCTACTACGCACTCCTTTCTCCCATGCGTGCGATACCGCCCGAGATTTTGCAGGAAATCTTCATGGCATGCCTTCCGCAGCGGCATAATGCTCTCATGCACGCCGGACATGCCCCCCTGCTCTTGGGCCGGGTGTGCAGTGCCTGGCGGACAATATCACTCTCGACTGCCGCGCTCTGGTCGTCTGTCCACGTCGTGGTGCCCTCTCAGGACTCTTTCCATCTGACGGAGCCCGGAGAGGACATCCCTCCAGTCTCTGATGCTTTGCAACTTTGCGAGGCACTTCGCACTTGGCTTCAGCGATCGGGTAGTTGTCCATTGTCGATCTCAATGTTTATCCCTCGCTACCATTTGGAGACAACGCCTCGGCCGTTCGTGGACACAATTGCATCATATCGCTGCCGATGGAAGACGCTCCAACTGATTCAGGTTACGCATGACAGTTTCCCCTCCCTGTGGGATCTGCGCCCCGTCGATGTCCCATTGCTTGAGACCATCGACATCGTTGACGTCAATCCCCATTCAGAACCTGAGCACCTCGGATTTTTGACCGCTCCAGTCAATCTGCGGAGCGTCTCGCTTAATTTCCTCATTACTAGGAACGTGGGGATCCCTACGTGCTCCTGGGATCGCATTACGACTCTAGCCCTGGAATCTCGAGCATCGTTCTTCACTCTCGACGAGCAGCAGGCTATGGAGATCGTTGCACAATGCGTTAACCTGCAAAGCTGTCGGTTGGCATTCCCTTTGTTAGGCGACCCCAATACCGCAGTGTCCTCGACGTCTGCGATTCGAGGGATCACGCTTTCGCACCTAGAAATGCTCACGGTCAAGGCGGAATTGACACTCATTGCTCCATTCAACATCGGGAGAATCCTCGACAGCCTCGTGCTCCCCGCCCTCCAGGAGCTCGAGCTGCAAGGAAATTCCTCCAGGAGTTACAACGCGGCGGGGGAACTGATATTGGAGCCCTCATCAGATATGATGCTTGCGCTCGAAGATCTGGTCATGCGCTCGTCGTGCACCCTCCGTGCGCTTACTCTGCGTCTGGTCACGGGTGATGTTGCGCCCCTCCTTCGGTGCCTTGAGCGCTCATCTGCGCTCAAAACGCTCACTTTAGACTGCAGTGGTACCTATTCCGCTGCAGAACAAGGGTCCCCCGCAGAGCCAGACATGTTGCATGTCCTCAAACAACCTGGTGCCATCCCCGTCGTCGCCGGCGCTGTGCCCCAACCTCATGCACCTCCAGCTTATACGCTGCGACACGACTGACGCATGCCTTCCTGTCATCAAGACCCTCATCGAGTCTCGCTGCCGCGATCCCCCGCATCAAATTTCTTGGTTGAGGACTGTAAAAGTCACGTTGAAGTACCCATCGACGTGGGATACTGGGGAACTCGTGGCCTTGTACCCTTCCCTCGTCAGTATCATTCAGCCACCTACTCGTTTTAAGAAGCACACCGAGGCTCGATGGGCGGGTATTCCTCATGAAGACATGGGCTTTCAAGAGTACGACTGGCCAACCTGGTAAGCAGTAGTTTATTCCACTATGATACTCTACACGACGATTGCTGTAAATTTATGAATACCTCACACAAATCCCTGTATGCGTACTTGTTTCGACTCTTGCATTGACATAGGAGCGTCTTTTTTTCTTGCTTAAATGTTAGTGGAGTGAAAACTGTGTGTGGTAGTGCGTGGCGTGTGCTCGTTCGTCCTTGAAGACATGACAATGCACACTGAAACAACTCAGAAGCACCAGGAACATCAGACACAGTCAATCCGCGACGTGCGAGCCAGCTCCTTCTGCTCTCACCGAGGCAGAACGATGGAGGGAGAAGAGTTGGCGCACACGTCGCGGATCGCTTGTGTGTGGTGTTCCTACCGACTCGTTCGTGGTGGACGGAAAAGGTAGATGAGTACGGCGTCGTCGCGACCTGTACGCACAACGAATCACGGTGAACCTTTATCGTACAGCGCGTTCTTCATCCTTGAGGATATGTCATATATACTTGGAGGCACTGAAACAACTCAGAAGCATCAGGAAAATCAGACACAGGCCATCCGCGACCCGGGGGTCAGCTTCCTCCATTTTTCAGCAAGTCCCAAAAATGGAGGAAGCTGGCCCACGCGTCGCGGGTCGTCTGTGTATGGTTTTCCTGCCGACTCGTTCGCAAGAAAACAGCGGAGTTCAGTTCGACGCTTTAAACACGGGTTGGTATGTACTCATCGCCGGTCAAATGAGGATTGTCGAAATATCCGTTCTGGACGCGGGATCTTCGCGCCAGCATTGGGTGGCGATGTTCCAGATATCGTCTGGGATATTTGCCGGTCGTGGGGGTCGATTTCCGGCGAGGATCGCGATGTTCACTGCCATCGGGCCTGACTCTTCGTGGAAAGGGATGTTGCCACCGCTGAAGATCTTCATAGAAAGCTGAGTGAGAATGCAGACAGAAGGAAGAATGTAATAACTCGCCTCATATAGGACCATCCCGAAAGCAAACATGTCGCTTTCAAATGTAGCCAAACTACATGCTTTCCCGAATCGCGACGGTGACAGCAATTCCGGCGCCATCCACCGATATGTTCCGCCCCTCGAGTGAGGTGCATTCCGCGGCCATTTGCGGGATGATCGTCTATCTTCGGCGTCAGATACGAGGTACGCAGAGCCAAAATCAGCTATTTGGACACGGCCATTTCCGTTAACCAATATATTTATCTACAAACAATACGCTTCAGCAAAGTTTGCATTAATTGGCACACTCACGCCTTTTAGATCACCGTGCACAATCCAATGACGGCGAAGGTACTGAAGGCCCTCGGTAACTTGATGCGCCTGCAGGAAGCTGTATTTAAAACAGGCTAGCTAACCGAGAATATAGACAAACCAATGGTTTCCTGGGCTCACCCGGATTTGCTTTCAGATAGCTATTCAGCTCAGTTTTCATCCACGACGTCACGATACAGAGACGATTGGGTTCGTCCAATACGCCAATGAACCGGATAATATTTGGATGATCCATGGATTGCAGAATCGCCGCTTCTTGTAGAAATTCCTGGAATGTCAACACAGTTATCTTGCGTAGTAATAGACGTTTAAAATCGTCCGCACCTTGCGCGAAATGTAGAGTTGTTCCTGGTCCATACTCAAGCGATGCTGTTTGATCGCTACCTTGCGGCGCGCTAGGATGGCCGAGTAAACCGTGGCAGTCGCTCCTCTTGCCGCAAATCGTTCATAACACAGATTCGATGACGGAATCAACGGAAATTTAAGGGCCGAAATGCAATATGCTATGCATGCCCTCAGCTCACGGTCGTCCTCTCGCTGAAAACGGGATCACGTTATTGAAACCTCGGTGCGCTGAAGACATGCCTGAAAGTGAGCGGAACCGATAGCCTGGGTCCGACCCTCTGGCTCATCACGATGCCTGCATTTCGGGGGGAGCGTGTCAATGGTAGAAATATAACGCTGTACAGAAAGCGGTTAGGCCAACCACACCGAAAGAAGTTGATGCTCACAGTGGAGCGCAAGACAATGGCGCTACTGGCGTGGGCGTCTTGGGTGTGGCTCATCTTGCGAAGGATTTTACTGGCTCCTGCAATGCAGGGAAACAGCAATATATCTATACACCGCCTGGAGGCCATAATGGGGATTTATTTCAACAGCTTGGTGGCTGAATCAAGATCCACCGGGGTCGACCCTGAATATCAGTGAACGTGTCGAAGCGGAAATGAATACTTACGCTGAGCAGCATCAGATTCTGAGAGCCCTTCAGGTAAAGCACAGATTCACATTACAGCAAGCGGCATCCGACGCGGCATCCTTTTGTGGTGAGTGTCCAATGTCGCCTGACGGTTCCGGAGAGAGGATTGCCAACGTCTCGAGTGGACACATATTCCACGTTGCAGATTGTATTTCGGGGACAGCTAGCACGCCGGCGAGCAGGGAATCACCGCGCTAATAATGCGAACCTCACGTTGACGGAACCGACGATCCCTCGATGAGGAAAGTCCGACGCCCCCTTCGTCCGTAGATTTTTGAAATTGGAGAGCTACGGGCCGGGACTGCGCCTTTGGACGAGAAGTATGCATCTTTACCTCCTTGAGAGAATATTCGGATTCGCTGAGCAGGACAAGTGAGCCGAGAGATCCCTATCCAGTCGCGACACAGGTGTAATACGAGCGCAGGGATACCCTGAAAGTTTATCCCTGGCTGTAGTGTAGTTAACATCAAGTATCTAGATCCGCCCAACTCAGAGCCGTAAACGAATGCAGCAAAATATGCAACTCGGACACCCTTGCCTGACTACGTTGTAGCCAGTTACAATTTTATACAGAAGGTATATTACACAACGAGCAAAGCAATAAAATACAACTAAATCACCAACGTGTCCGTTTGTAATCGTGTTCCCGCCCGCGATCCCGCCTGTCACGCCCCCGATGGGCCTCCTCCACTTCTCGACGATTAAACACGTCGCCATATCCACCGCCGTGGACGCTACTCGGCGTCTCGCTCCCGCGCATCTCACGTTGTTTCCGTCGGATGAGCTCCAGCGCGCGCTCCCGCTCGGAGGACTCGCGCGTTAAGCGCGCCTGCACTTCCGGAGGCCGGGATGTATTTGGCGGGACTACAGGAGGGCGCGCGCGATAACTGGACTTGGATGGACTGGAGCCGTGCCGCGACGCCAGCTGGTGGGTTATCGAAGTAAGCGGATCATGGACAGACTTTCTAGCAGTGTCCCGTTTCCTATCAAACGACGAGTCAGATATATGCCGTCCTTTTGAGTTAATGATGTACCGCTTCTCGTCGACGACCTCTTCATCTGGATTCGCAGTCCGCTCGGTGTACCAAGGCTTGAGATCCTTCGCAGATGGAGCGAGCGGGAATCCTCGCTCGGTCTCGACGGGCTCAGTCTTTTTCGTGGTCCGAATAGCTGCTGCAATAGCAGTCTGAGGTCGATGAGGATGGCTCCAGGAGGACAGAATTTGGAACACGCACATGCTCCAGATCCTCAAAGAAGTTAATATGCCCGTCCGTCGTCGGCAAAATCGCGGGCTGCGCGGATCCCCCCGCAGTCAGCTCCTCGAGATCGTCCTTGCGTTTCTTCACCTTGGACCCCGCACGTTCACGAAGCCGATCTATCCGAGCCTCCGAGTCCTGGAATTGCCTCAGCTGGCAGTGAAAGGCGTGCTTGGGCAAGGACATACGGCGAGCATCATGCGGCCCTCCTCTTTGGCCTCCTTCTCACGGGCTTCTTCCTCATCCCGTCGCACCTTGTCGATATTGTCACGCCGGTATGGATGATAAGACTTGTGGTGGGCGATATTGAGCTTCCCCATTGAAGCTGGTCGAAAGACGGAGGCAGTGACGATGTTTGGCAACGGCGTGTTTGTGCACTTTCCAAATCCGGAAGAGCCAGGTGGGCTTTGTCAAAAACACGCAAAATTCATGAGAGATCGAGGGCTGGGAGCCCTGACGATCTAATCCGGAATATTTGATTCTTCAAGTCATTGGGAGACTCAGGAACGCGAAACCAATCAGAACATAGTGCAATGCACTCAGTACTGGACACTAGACCGTAATTAATAGTACGACGTGATCTGCAAGTTCGCAGGTGGTCGTGTCCTGGGATTTTAGTGTGACGCACTCGTAATGAGACTCATTACATTTATGGTCGTGTACGGAGTCTGGCAGGGGAATTAACCGCCGATACTACCAGTCCGACTCTTCGAGCTCGTGAATATCCACGTCGTCGCCGATCCTTGCCCATCGAGGCTCGGCGAGCGGCTTAACAGGATTAGGCGGTTGAGTGACATTGACGACAGAAGGGTTCCAGAGCGCCATAGTGCACAACGTCGCCGGGTGCCTCAGAGTGATATCTAATGTCCTCAACCAAGGAATGGGATGCGGGGGATTGCGGCAGCAAGATTCGATAAGGGTTCTAATGACAGAGTGGTACGCCTCCGTGATGTCGCAGCGTATAAGGTGGAGGTGCATGAGGTTGGGGCAGTGTGGGCGACGATGCCGCCAGCTTGAGGACATGCAGGATGTCCGGTTCAATCGGGGAAAACGTTCGGCTGAGGTTTGAATTGAGCGTCCTGAGCGCAGAGGAGCGGCCAGGCTAGTGGTGGCAAGGTCCGGTTCAAAAATCGGTTCGAACCTGAACCGAACCGAACCGAACGCGAGGTTCAGGTTCAAGGTTCAGCAATTCCCTGAACCGAACGCCAGGTTCAGGTTCGGCGTTCACCTACCGGGGTGTTTTTCTGAACGCGTTCGAACGCGTCCGAACGCCGAACGCGTAACAATTTTCTTCGGCCGAAATCATGCATAACACCATGCGGAACGCGCCGAGTTGCGGCGGTATCATTAGCAAATTGCCAATCATTACGACCATTTCGTTATGTGATTTTTGGTCCCCGCTTCTACCCTTGCTCCCACCTTAATGCGTCGGGATACGCCTATGATTTTTGCCATCCTTGGCTGCTACTGGCTTGCTCTAGGAGTTTGTTTTATGTCTCAATCACTGGCATTCCATCTTTAGAAATTCGCTGCTCAAATATTCAATTATCTATACTACCTCACCTGCTCGCCATGCTCGCCATGCTCAGCCGCTGTCCGACGCGCCGGAAACCAAACTAGCCATATGGGTCCTCCGCTGCTCGCTAAGCCCGCCTCTAGCGCCTATCCATTTTTTTCAATACCTAGGCACCATTTCCGGTCTTAGTTAACAACGATTATTCAGGAAGCTGCCGATGTGACCCAAAGTTTCTCGAGCGAGCGAACACTGACCGTGTGGCGTATCATCCCGACTCTCGAGTTTCTTATCAAAGCGCTGGGAAACTATGTCAACTCAACCAAAGTACGCCGAAATCGAAGACGCCCTATTGGAGGGTGTAAAAAGCTTGAAGAAATGGTTTCATCGTGCCGATACAATTTCCAGTGCATATTTTATTTGTCTTGGTGAGTGATAATCTGTGTATGTGCCGTCATAATTCTCATCTAACGTGGCGGCTCAGTTTTAAATCCAACCATCAAGGATGTTTACTTCCGCACTCGTTGGGGTGCTGACTCGGAGGAGTACAAGAAGGGAATGAAAACCCTCGAAGAAGTTGTATGTCCCTTCTAGGCTTAATGCGAAATTCAAACTCACTGTTTTCTTCTAGTTTGACCGGTACTACGCTGTAGGTGATGCCGACGAGGACAGTGCCCCTTCGATTTCCGCACCTGTTGCAGTTCAACCCACTCCTTTACATCGGTACGGGAGCTCTTTCTTGCTGGATGCCGTGAATTCGGTCCAGCAGGAAGAACGAGCTCGAGCACAGCCGAGAGACGAGTTGAAGGGGTACCTCTCCACTCCTCTCGAAGTAACAGACAATGTGCTACACTGGTGGGGGGTGAGTGCCTACAATATATTCGAAAATTTCTTGCTGATTTATATATATATAAAGCATAACACTTCTCGCCCAACACTCCGCCGAATGGCCCGCGACTACCTCGCCATTCAAGGGTCTGCAACTCCGGCTGAACGCGCATTTTCTAGTGGCAGCTTGACTGGTACAAAGCTTCGCAACTCTCTCAGCACTGAAGTATTCGAAGCGCTTCAATTGTTGAAAAGTGCGTACCGTAATGGGCATATCAGTGCTGGGGCTATCGCAGCGAGACACATCAATGCTCTAATCGCAGAATTGGATGCAGATTTTGGATATGATGCTGAGGGCGAGGATTCTGAGACCGATGAATAATTATCCCATAGAAAATACTTCTGACATGTATTGACCCGCTAAATTTTACTTTCTCTTCCTTTTTTCTTGAGGTTCGAACTCTTGCCAAAAAACTGCGTTCGGTTCGGCGTTCGAACGCTGATGAACGCTGAACCGAACCTGTCGAACCTGAACGCCAGGTTCAGGTTCAAGGTTCAGTGATTCCCTGAACCGAACGCCAGGTTCAGGTTCGGCGTTCAGAGCAAAGTGCCCTGAACCTGAACCGAACCGAACCTTGCCACCACTAGGCCAGGCACCGAAGGAAGGGCGCAACATCACCCGTGACCATATTCACAGTGAGAACACGGAGAGTGCACGATGAGCATAATACCAGATCATCTAGCGCAAACATCATATCCGTTGAGGGATCCAGTATCACGCCCGTAGGACCATTCCTCATGAGGGGAATGCCCTCTACCTCGAGTTCCTCTGAGAGCAGGCAGGATGAAACTATCCGGAATTCTCTCCAGGTTGAATCGAGCATTGGGCGCTGCCAAATCTGCCTTCACGGTGAGCACTTCCAAGTGCGCGAGCAGAATCTCTCGACTCGCAGACGTCGAGGGCCGGGAGAATTGGGGTTGCTCCACATTGAAAACGGGAATACCAACCGACAGCTTTGGAGGTTGACACATTGTGCGACGATCTCCATGGTCTGCTGTTCGTCGAGGGTGAAGAACGAGTCCTGAGATTGCAGGGCTAGAGTCGTGATGCGATCCCAGGAGCACGTAGGGATCGCCATGCTGCGCAGATTGACTGGAAGCGCCAGAAATGCGAGATCTTCAGGCTTTGGGGAGTTGACATAAATTGATGTCGATGACCTCAAGCAATGGGACGTCACTCGGGCACAGATCCCACAGGGCGGGGAATTGATCACGGGTGATCAGGGTGAGCTCCTTCCATCGGTGGCGATATGAAGCAATTGTGTCCAGGAACGGCCGGGGGATCGTCTCCTGACGTGTCGGGATGCACATCGAGATCGATAAGGGACAGCCACCCGACCGTTGAAGCCAGAGACGGAGTTCCTCGCCAAGCACCAATGTAACAGAGCTAGGCGGGATGTCCTGGGCGCGGCCGTCGACCTGGACAACGTCTGCCACTTGCTGCAAACCCGGCCCAAGAGAACGGGAGCATGGGCGGTATGCATGATGGCATTATGCCCACTAACTTTAGATAGTGGGTCCTGTAGTGCACTAACGGTATAGAGTGTCCGCCAGGTTACAATCCCACGGCCAAGCATCACCAAACAATGGGCATTTGGCGCGTGTGTTCAAGTCCCAGCTCTGCCATTCTTTTTCTTTCTCCGGTTCGGCCGTTTTCATATCCGGGTTTCAGGCACGTGTGGTTACTTTGGCCTTGTCGGCCAAGATCATCTTCAATCTTCAAGTGCATCTCTGTCGCCATCCACACTTAAAAAATAGGGCTGCCACCCGTTGCGTGGCTGATTTTTCACCCTCAACAACCGTTTCTGGCCGTCAAAAACAGCCGTCAACGGGTTGACAAGTGGGAGAGCCAAAAACTGTAAGTTTGTTCATCAAGTGAACTGTGGTTTAACAAAACTGAAGCAATCTGGAGCATATTTTTTGGTTATGAGGTTGAATATAAGACAGAAATCGAGTTCCGGGTGAAGCCGAACCATCATTCCCCTTTCGGAACTCACCTCGCAAAATCCTATTTTACTTATTCTCGCTATGTGTGAGTTGAATACTAGATCCAATCTACTCAGACATCTTTTAGTTATTCAATTTCTGATGTTCAGGTTTTGAAATTCAATGCACCCCTCAAAAAACTTGCAGGAACATTGATTTTGACTCGGTGGGCCGTATCCAAGCCTCTACTCCAGATTCCAAAACTCATGCAATATGCCAAATCTCAGAAGATTATATTAGCCTGTCATGGCCGTCCTGTCCAAGATCTTCAACAGCACTCACACGGCGGACAATCAACTGTCATTTGCGCTTTGTGTTGCAACTGTCACCTGAACTGTCATTTGGACAAAGCCGGTGCCGATGCTTTGATGCCGTGGCCGTAGGTAAGGGACGACCGGCACTATATAAAATTTTTCCCGGCCGAAATCCCGAGGGGCAGCCGGTATCTGCCGAGGTTCAAAGCGGCAGCGGCAGCCTTTGTGCAAATGACAGTTCAGGTGACGGTTCGATGACAGTTGCAACACAAAGCGCAAATGACAGTTGATTGTCCGCCGTGTCAATGTGCCATGCGAACAACTGTGCCCGTGGTCCATCCGTCAAATTGAAGGCCATTGTTGTCGTAGGCACGGGTGGCAGCCCTAACTTCAAGTGTTGCAATTAACTTCTGCATACAGTGTCTTGTCCTCTTGGCCTTTGAATTCATTCTCAATGGTCCTCAGATCGGATTTTTTTACTTTCGCGTTGTTTCCACCAGCTCCTCTGCAGACCTTTCCAGATTGGATATGTGGGGTTTGTCAGTATCGGTTTGAGCCCGATCATCCTGGCTTGAGGGAACTTTAATATCACAAGTTCTCTACCCTGTCCCTTCTGGTATGCATATTCTCTTGTATAATCTTCACTTTCACTTCCTTGCTCAACAGGCCCTCCCTCCCACCCTCATGACAGTGATACAGATGTGAGAGATGAGTTTGTGCTTTTTCATCTCACTCTACTTGTAAATTCAGCATTAATCAGTGCTAGCTAGTCCTGTCTGCTATCAGACCTGCCCCAATGCGGTTGTATCATTCCCGCATCCAGCCCTTTGCCATCCATTGGTGTAAGCATATTATCTTCCAACTCTTTTTCGCAAGAAATCCGCTGCTTTGCAAGTTCTTTGCTTTCATCCATTGAAGACTGCTCTCCTCTGCCTCCAATTGCTGTGCCCAAACCGTTGTGTTTCATAGTAGTCATGCTAGTCATGCTTGTCATATGCAAAGAATATAGTTCATTCATTCTGTGCACATGCATACTTCTTAGCTGACCTGAAAACTCTGGATGTAGCCTCTGTGTTACTGTACCATTTCGACCAAAGGTTCATGGTATGTCACCCATCATTTCAATTGTTCACTGGATTCAATGTTCATTCCTCAGCAATCATGGGGAAATTACCCTAAATGCTAAAAATTTTCATGTTTTTGGACTCATTGAGGCCTCAAAAAGCATCCGTCACCGACACCTGGGTGAAAATTGTTCAGTTCATGACTCTCCGTCACCTGTCACCTGAACCTTTGGTCAAAATGGTACAGTAATACAACATTCTGCTGGCCATGAATTGCACAGATTTGTCTTACCCTCTTCTGGACCCAGCACAGAACATTTAGGTGACATGGAGAATGAGGGTTCACTCTCGTGGGCTCACTGTGGAGCAACAAAGTCGGAGGATGCAGAGGCTGGTGTCCCCTGCTCTTTTATATACCCATCTCAATGTTCAATGCCATCCCGACTCAGAATAATCTTGTCATACAAGGGTGCTAAATTTCCTCAGGTCTAATGTGGTCCGTATTCCGCTTGCTGTTATCTCCGCTCCTCCAAATAGACTCGTAGCTGTGCTATCATAAAACCCCGACAAAATCGGGCTTGGGCCAATACTCGGATTTCAACTCCTGGTTACCTTATTGTAGTGAATTTCATTGAATCTTGAAGCTGGAGAGAAGTATGCCTGAGTATCATAACTATACCTGAAATGATGTTCAAAATTAGGAAAGCAAGTTTATAGTCTGAGAAACTTAATGAATTTTGTTCAATAAACCAGTAGATTATTGGCTATATTGTGGTATTTTGAGCCAGTAGTTAGTGGGCTCTGCCACACAGCGCGCTACAATTGTTATGATCCGCCGGAAGCATCAGAGGCCAAACAAGGTCAAAAAAGGTCAGACAAACCCGCAAACTCGCAGGCTCACAAAACCATGTTCGAAATTTCACAAGCTCAGAATTCTTCCTTTTTTTTGTTTTTTGAAGCTTGTCCCGCATTTGATTTACGATTTCATGGCATGCATATGTGTTTTCCAAATTTGTGAACTTTTTGACCTTGTGAGCTTGCTGACAAGCTCACAAGTCCGAACAAGCTGCAAGCTGCCTGTCAATTTGCTGATGAGGCATGCCATAAAGATTTCCTGCAAAATCTCGGGAGGTAACGCACGCATGGGAGAAACGAGTGCGCGATAGGGCTCGACCATCTCTTGCGGCAAGGAATGGATGCAGGCTAGGTTTCCCGGATCCGGTACAATTAATAAGAGGTATCCGTTTCACGGCAAGGACGCAGCCATGATGTAAGACAGTGGGATGCGAGCTTGATCAACGCTGAGGTTTCGAACTTATCTGGTTTTTCATCTGGGCCGCAGGCCAAGGCAAATTCTGAATCCCAGAATTGCCTCGCACTTGAATGTAACATCAGACGGCAAAACGCATTCAAAATTGGGATTACACATATCAGGAATTCAACGGATCGGTGTTGGAATTTAATGAAGGTGCTAGTCGGAACCAAAATCATAATCCATCACCTGTCCCCACTCGTTGAGCACCTTGCGATCCGGTTAAGAAACGTTACGGGTCTTGACCAACATTGAACATGCCTTGACATAGACCGACTCTGCGCCGTTGAACCGCTCCTTTATCATCGCCACCTTATCATCGGCGTTCAGTGCCTTCTTGGACGACTGAACCTCTACATGCCACCCTTCTTGAAAGAACTGGAAGCCTTCCTCCGTGGATATGCTGCCTGCCTCCATTTCGTCAGTATCGATTGGCACAGGAAATATGCACGGCTAAAATACTCACGAACGGCCTCGTGGACAAACTCTCCGATGGCGAGGTTCTCGTTGAAGTAAGAGCCTCTCTCGAGCCCTCCCCACGAGTGCTGGACCTTGATCCACAGGTCGCCGTTCGTTCTGTGCCCTTTTTTCATGGTGCCTTTGCCTTTCACGTTTCGGGTAGATCGAGGATAAATGCTGTTTCGTGCATAGAATATCATGTCCTCGTTTTATAAATTCCAACCGAAACTAGCCAGGATGGATGTGGGAAGAACGAGTCGCTGAAGAAAAGCTCAAGATATTTATTTGTGCGTGTGTCATAGTCTAAGTCAGACTCCATAAGTTTTATGATAGTCGATAAAACTTTATATGGAGTCTGATTTTATTGGCATACCCGAAAACTGACAGCCTGTGTACCGTCCAAATGCGGCCCATCGCTGCATCATTAGGGTTACACTGCGTTTTGACCGGCCCTAACCTCAGTTTGTGTAGCTGCACTTAGCTTTGCTTAGCTGACGGCTAGGTCTGTCTAGCCAGCTAAACAGACTCTGTTGATGGCAACTAAGCACAGCTTCGGGTAGCTGCACTTAGCAGCTTTGCTTAGTGTAAGGTTAGGTCGCCTAAATAGAGTGTGCAGATGTCAGTGTAGGTCTGCTTAGCGGAAGGTAGATGAGTTTAGACAACCTATACTCAGCTAACCCCGTTTTCCACGGCACTGCCCCTCTCAACAATAATTCCTCGGCACACGTTAACGAATGGGGATGCAAATGTAGGTTATTTTGAGAATATCATACTTGGACCTCGTTGGCATCCTTCTGCTGCCAGGGTTGGCCCAGGGTTGCCGACATGGTACAAGGTCCCTTTTCAATTTTTTCTTGCATGTTTTAGCATTTGGTGTAATGAGTCTCGGTTTCTCGCATGTTTTAGCAGCTAATTATGATTTTCTTTGTTCCATCTTACACGGGGGAGATCCCCACGGACCTCCCTTGTTGCTCTCTGCTGGGCCCACTGCATGGTGCTTGTGTATTCGGCGCTTGCGGCACCTGCACAGCAGAGTTTAGAATTATCTGATGCACTGCTGTCCGAGTCCGATTCTTGATCGTTAAGCGAGCTAAGCGAGAGATTAGCCGAGGCCCATTGTCGCGAGTCCCATTCTTCTCGTTGCACCTCACAGAATGGGGTAGGTCAATGTAGGTGTGGCTATGGCATGTATTGACCTCTGGTTATAGCCCTAGACCGACCTACACAGAGGTAAGCATACCTTGGCAGACCTACACAGAGCTAACCACATTTAGCCAGACCTACACAGACCTAACCATGGTCTGTGTAGTTGCCTAACCACAGCCCTCTGCTTAGCTCTGTTTAGGGTTCAGAATTCAGTTTAGGAGGGGTTGAAACGCAGTGTTAGCACAGCCACCCACCAGAAAGATTTTCGGTCACAGCTCTGATTGTTTTTCAATTCCCTCAAAAAAGATCCCACATTAGAATTTGTATATCCAAGTCTCGGCCAAATTTTTTTTTTTGGATGTCAAAGTTTTGTCCCAATACATTTTTTTCTGGTGCAGCCAAAAACAATATTCCAATGGTTACTTTTTTGTGCGAAGGAGCTGAAAGTTTGTGTTCATTCCAAAATCCAATTTTTAAATTGAAATCAACCAATATTTTTGTCAAAACACATGTATACACCTCATTTTATTAAAGGTGCACATTGACTGCCATACAATCAAACTCTCAATGACGACGTTAGACTAGTGTGGATTCGGCGTCAATGATGTCTCGATCTTCGCTCCCCTTACTGTACCATTTCGACCAAGTGTTCACCCCATGTCACGCGTCACCTAAGGTGTTCACTTTTTTAGGTGTTTATTTCTCGGCAATCATCCCAAAATTGCCATATATGGTAGTCCGGCGAATGCCGGAGGCGAAATTGTTGCATTTTTGGACCTCCAGATCTCGCCGTCACCGTCACTGGTACCACAAGTGTTCAGTTCATAAGGTGGTGTCACACGTCACCTGAACACTTGGTCGAAATGATACAGTATTCTTCCCAAGCTGACTTCACTGGAGTTCCGGGATAGAAGCGAGGCCAGTCTGCATATTCTCCGTGAACACACTTCCTTCGAACTCGATAAACTTTCGTCCAATTGACTCTCGCCGGACTCACAAAATTCCTCCGCCGCGTGCCGATTCTACCTACGTTGGAGCTGAGGTTGTGCATCGCCCTTACAGACGAGCTGATGGAATTCCTCACCTACGACAAGCGGCGGCCGATCCTTCCGGCCCTGACGGATCTCACACTCTTCGACCGTCAAAAGTTCTTTGCGGAGCCCACCATGCTGAGCATGGTGGAATCGCGATGGCTGTCCGTACCAGAGCCTGAGTCCCGCGTTCCTCAGCTTGAGTCCGTGATGATATTGACCGAGTCTCTGAAAGTATGCTTTTTCGATCCCCGCCCCGCTTTGCCGCCCGGCCTTGTGATTGTACCAATCTCCCCTCCATCCGTTCGCCGGCAGATATTTGATAGAATCACCGAGATGAACGAGTAGGATCTTTCCTTCCACTATGAAGTTATTGTATAATCTTTCTTGTACGTGCTTGGTCCTCTTGCCCTTGCGGCTCTTCTTGGTATAAATATATTTCTTGATCTTTTTGACTGTTAAGAGTCTCCGCCGGAGCGAGTTCTATCTCCCTGCGCGGTTGAAAAGGAACGGGTTCGCGAAGGCGCTTGGGTAAAGAGCTTGAATTATGTACCGGCCATTGAAAAAATAAATCTCTGATTTTGCCAAGCTGCCAATTCTTCTTTGGCTCAGTTGTTTGTTATGTCGCCTGTCTTAAGCTACGACTGATATTACTATCAGGATGTCGCGAGTTCGAACCCCCCATGTGTATTTCTTTTTCTCAAGGCGTTCGACCGTTCAACGGTTGTTTAATCTGAACAATACTTGAACCCTGATTGGCGTTGAGACGGCTATTGTTTAAACAAACTTCATAGGGTTACTGCGAAAAAAACTGGCACTGAGAATGATCCGTCAGAGCCGTCTGAGCTTGGGGAGATTGCAGAAGAGCAAACGAGTTAATACGGGCTACAGGAATTATCCATTATTGGGGACGTTTTAATTTGCAGTAACTTATCGGAATTTGTTTACAACTGACTCCGAGTCTTTATGAGAGGATAGCAGTAGGAATCATAGTGGAAGAGCCCTCGGTTTCCCCCAGCTACTATACACGCTCACCCTGCAACCGCCTGGTCAGATGTATTTTAGGATATCTCTCATCCGAAATTTTGCCCAGTGAATGAATGCCTGAGTATATATATCATCCACTCAAGACCAGGTCTGCCACTGCTATATTCTGATCTCTGCCCGCAATGAGTTTTTCGCTGGGGTTACAGCCGGATTTCACTTCCCTCATCACCTAAGAAGATATTTAGATTGAATGCAGAACGGTCATTATTGTCGTATTCTCACTAGTACAGAAAACAAAACAAAAACACTGATTCAAATCCTGTAAAACGCTACTACCGCGTAGCGCAGTGCTTCAAACTATTTGAACCAACCCCTCTCTATCCCCAATCTGTGCCAGTACCACCTTCTTCCTACCTCCTTCCTCAAGATCCTCCCTCGTTATACCATGGAAAGTGTCCCCCATACCCCCGGCCGAGGCTGCCGCCATGAGCAGAAGTGGGTCGTTCGGGTCGAAATCAACATGCTCGAGCGAGATGCTTCGGGCCCACTTTATGCATTGGGCAACGAGCACGATCAGGATCGATGCGAGAGCGACGAACGTGCTGGGGATCAAAATGGCATTATTTACTCCCGCGTTATGTTCCCATCCAAAAGTTTTCGTCTGCGCGAAACCGACTATTTCGCGTCTCATACTTGACGGAATGTCGCCACCAGTAGGGCCAGTCGACGATGCGAGGTCAGTTTTTACGGCCTCCAAAGCCAATGTAAGTATCTCAGCTGTATACTGAAAGGCGACATTTTCATGCCTCCACTTACCGTCCCCACAAATTCGACAACCCCCGTTATATATACTTCCTGCAACGGAGAATCGGAGCCATGAATAAATGATGGGTCAAAAGAAAATTGAAAATTGAAAACTTACCAAGACTAGCTCGTACGATACGACGTAGGGCAACGATGATGACTGCTGCGGATCTTGGTCGGCAAGAATAGTGTTGATGGAATCGCCGACAAAGTTATGCGTCGCACTCTGGCCATATGCCAGCGCTTGTTCTAAACCGTAGATCCCAGCGTATCCCGCCGCGGTTGGGGAGGGACTCGTGGGCGGATCGATGTCTCCTGCGCCGAGGTAGGAATAGACCCATTGTCCGCTGTAGGCGACATTTATGTCTATTATCGTGGGCACCACTTCGCACACCACTGTTCCGTCATATAGACCTTGGCCGTCGAAGATCACAGCTTCAGGGGCGAAGTATCATCAGTTAGAGGAGAGATAACGTGTAATGAATGGTCCTCACTGTAAACCATCACGCCGTTGTCGTCAGTTCCCCCACAGGCGACGGATAGCAATGTGTTATTCGTACTAGACAAGACATCTGAAGGGAAGAGTAGAGTCTGTCTTGAATGACCGAACCAGAAGTAAGCTGGATTCTCACCTGAGCGTAATGTTTGCCCATTACAGGTCGTTGCCACCCCGACAGCGGTGTAAATTGTTGGCTGATCGCCCACTGTGATTTCTACGGAATTGGCGAAACGCTGCAGGGGCGGGTTTGTGTTCATGTCGAGTTCCTGATACTGGCACGACGTGGTAGCACTCAGTCCCTGCTGCATCATGGAATAGTTGAAACTGTCTCCGACAGTTGGTCCAGGAAAGGGCTCGGTGTTGACTGTGACGAGCGCATTCGATTTGGAAGCCAAATCGGCCGAATCGACCAGGGTGATAGGTAGTACTCCTCCTGCATACGTCGGGCAATTCTTGGTCAGGTTATCTTCGGTGCACAAGGGAAGCGTAATACATACGAGTTGATGAACTATATAACCAATTGTTAAAATCGATAAGGGAGGGAGAGCCGGTTGCGGACGTTGCGTCTGCTGCACCGCTTATATCCATGATCGATAACACTGCTGAATCAACTACCCCAGACGTTAGATTGTGATAGCCCCTGGCATCGTTTTCAAATCTTACTATAGCTCTGGAGGCCGTTTGTAGTACCATTCCATAGCTCATCGAATTGATTACTGAAGGCGTCACTGAAAAAATCGATCTCAGTTCCTTGGAGCGGTGTCGAGATTACGATTTCGATTGGTGTTACGAGTGAAGTCCAACTGGCGAGCATTATCAGCGGAGGACTCAAACCAACATGGCGACTACCTGGCTGTTTGACCGAGTGTGGCCAGGAAAAAAACACTACCAGCGAAGACCCATTTGAGCTGTCGTCGCCTAAATATAGGCGACCTGCGAGAAATCAGGATCCCGAATCCAAGAGTAGAGACGGACGTGGGGCGGGCAAGGCAGACCAGAATGGCGTGTCGAACGGCCCGTGAGAATAGGCTGCAATGAGGTCATGTAAACCGCTGAAGAGAACACAAAGCCTGTGGTTACGCACTAGGATGACAAGGCCGAAAGCCCAGTGGCCAGAAATGTGACAATATAGGTCTTTGACTGGGGGTTTCGCTGAGCGAAATCCGAAAGCGGCAGATACAATGGGATCTGTCCGCGAACGTGCAGCGCCGCATAAAAACCGTATGCGATGGCGAGTAAGAACAACTGGCCCCCGATAACAACCAGTGGCCACGCAGACTGCCTGCTTGTCCAAACTTGTTAGCCTTGCCGGTGCCGACTTGATATGCATGAGCCTTGGCGCACCTGGTCTCACTCGAACGCCGTTGGCGAGGATAGTGCAACTCGATGATATCGAAGGTATCCGCCTTCGAGTGCCTGAATGTTGACTCCTTCGAGTGCCTAGAAAGCCATTCCCCCGACGATGGCATGAGGGGTTTGCTCTCCATCGATGCGGCCGGCGGGCGTGTGGGGGAGGGACTCGGATGCCAAGGATATGAAAAGGTCGGGCTGATATATAGTACTTAAGAAAAGCTGCGCGCTCACATAACCCATTTGCATCAAGCTATATTTGATTAATTCCGCCACCTAATGTACCTTTCCACTTGTTCCTTGCGTTTGTTCCTTGCGTTTGTTTCTATAGCTGTACTTATCGTGCCTTTAATTCGTCTCTATTCGTACTAATTAACTACTATTCTTGTTGTATTTAAGTCGTAGTTACTCTTTGAATCCCCTGTGCGTTTGCGAGGGTTTACTGCTATCTCCCGAGTAAAGGCCGTGGCTACCTTTATTTCAACGAAAGCTTGACATGTGGCACGCGACTAATAGAAACACCGTGTGATACGTCTGAGGGCACAAATGAATTCATAGTTGGCGCTGAAGTCCCTGAAATGGAACATGATACCCACCACGTAGAGGAGAAGAGCCTTCGAGTCCAATACAGGCCTTCTGTTGACCCAGTTGTCCGTAACTATTGGGAGATACAGGGCCTGAATCCATACAAAGATGTCGACCAAGTGATGGAGGATATACAAAACGGCGTGCATACATAGATTTGATGCGAGACACATAAGATGATGTCGCCGATAAACTCCTACCTCGTTGGTTCAAGCAGGTTCCCATGTGAACATGTTTCTTCAGAAATGGAGCCCAAAGAGCAGCAGCAAACTCCCCGCCTTCCTACGGGATATGTGCACGAAAATACGGTGTGGAATTTGATACCCTCAACCCGTCCAACGAGATTCGGAAACTCCTTCCCCTCTGGCACCACAAGGGGGAGGACCCCGCAAAAAAATCAGCTGAACAACAAGCCTCAATCCAAATGCCTCCGCACGAACCATGGTGTAATGACTGTTGGCCAAGGGATCCAAGTTATGAATCGACTCAGCTGCCCCGACCACAGCCCAGATGCAACATGTGTGTGCACCCCATGTTTTGAGGATCGATACGAGGGAAACTGCAAGATGACATTCTGCATTCCCAATCGGGCAATGTGCCTCACTTTGGCAAACTGCCGATACAGGCCTTGAACCTCAAGGGGCCTAGTGGCAAAGCTGATACCCAGACCTAGGGCACCTAGGGCAGACAAGCTGCCCTAGGTCTTCGAAATGGTTTTTACATGGCTTATTATGTATTTTGTATTCTTTTTATTTGCCATCCCTAGGACACTGACACTAACCGAACACTAACCAACCTAACCCTAACCCTAACCGCTAACCGGCCCCTAAGGCAGGGCCAGCGGTAATCACATGTACAGAATGTGTGGCGTTTTGTGCTATGTGCCTCCCATCAAATCTATGTGTGCGCGCCACTTTGTCTATCCCGCCAAGTGAAGAATCCAAAAAAAAGATTTGAAGCACACCAACTACCAAAGTTTGGCTAAAAAGCCTATGTGAGATACGAAAGCCAATCATCTCTCACCAGTACATGGAGAGGATATACAATACAGCGCGCACACATAGATTTGATGTGAGGCACATAAGATGATGTGCAACACATTCGCAAATGGGCAATGTGCCTCACTTCTAACCATCGGATCACCAATGCACGTGTCAGCTCGACAGACACTTATCCCTCTCTCTTCCTCCTACCACCACCGCCCCCACCCTCACTCCGGTACGTGTCGCAGGAGCTACTAACACGCTCAATGTCCCACCAGGCTGCACCCGCCCCAAAACGAACACCGGCCGACCTCAAACTATTGTCAGCTTGCTTGGGTGCAATGGAATTGGGAACTACGTACATCGCATTGGCCACGTTCCGGTCCTTAAAATTAATTGTGATCCCCCAAACCCACTCCCTGGCCTATATATGTGAAAATGGGGCTGCATTCCTGGAAAAAAAACAATGTGATCAATGTCTCTCATTTGAGGGACTTTCTGTGCGAAAGAAATCACAGGTGCTGCTCCAAATAAGGCAGCCCAGAAACTCCCTGCAAACCATGAGAAGTTGCTGGAGGAGGCTTTTTCCTGTAAGGTGCACATTATATGTGACTACGCTGTCCCTGCCATACCTTATTGCAATAACCCTACCTACTGAGGTGGTCCCTGCCGTTCTTTGTATAAACACCAACTAGATGCAGCTCATTTACCAGCAGGGAGCTGGCTTGACCTGGAATCAGCATGGTGTTAAACAGGTGGCAACTATCGGGCAGGAAGAGAAACATGTGTTTATGCTTGTGCCTTCAATATGCTTGTGTCTTCAATTTCAGCGAGTGGTGTGTTGCTCCCCATGCAAGCCGTCTTCTCAGCAAGACCATGGTGTTGTGTCCCTCACCACAAGCCCTGTGGTACGCTGAGGCTATTGCACTGGGATATGACATGCTGCCATCAGGGACATCTGCATATTGGTCCAATCACAGCATGATGCACCAACTTGTTGGCGAGATCATTGTACCATACTTTGAGGCCATGAAGACAGAGCTCAATCTTCCAGCATCACAGATTTCAATTTGGAAGATTGATTGTTGGTCAGTCCACAAGTCGAAGGATTTCCTGGTGTGGATGAAGGTGGGTCTCTCTTCGCAAACACTTCACCTGTACCTAATGCCCCAATAGAAGCATCACCTGAGTATCATTGTGCTCTTTGTTCCAGGTGGGTGTACTGGCATCTGGCAATCACCTGATGTTGGTATCCAGCGTCTACTTAAGCTGAGCACCAAGTGATCAACTCACCGTGACATCTTCGACAAGGTGCTTGGACAAATTCAGGCTGGTAAGGCTGTGCATGATATCAGACTTGATACCACTGTTGGCACGCTGTGCAACAGGTCTGTGGGATGGATTGTGCAAGCTATCGATGACATCAATGACCCGACCACAGTTGCCCGGTTATGTCAATCACTTCCCATTAACCTTGTGATCCATCTAATCATTTGTCTTTCAGGCATTCGAGATGTGCCATGTCGGTACCTGGAACCTCTCACACACTTTGCTGACATTGTCCAAAGCTCTTGCTGGTCTTCTTGAGCTTTGTATGACCAATCCGACCCTCCATGCTGCACTTATGCAGACAACTGTTTTGGATACCATTGGAGCCAACAACATTGAGGAAGAGCCTTACCTGGACTCGAATGTGTATGACAACTGTGACATCCCTCTGGATGTCATCACAGGCCATCTCTCCTCAGGGGGAACATCCATCCCGACTAACTTCACTGCCAATAACAACGGTGGAATTGCTCGGTTGGGAACCACAGAGGCTTCTGATGCTGAGTCTGACAGTGATGAAGAACCATCAACTCTTGGTTGGGGTCAGCATAGGAAGATCGCAGCACATCGTTACCAAGGTCCCACTTGGAAGGGGCATTAGTTCAATTTTTTTGTCGCTTTTTTTTTGGTCAAATTTAGTGTAGCTCAAAAATTGGTTTTACACCCTTTTCCAGTGTCAGAAATTAAGATGTTCATTCATCCATTGTCACTGTCACAGGTACTAAATAGGTTCAGTTCATGACCCTCTGTCACCCATTGTGGGTGTTGTGAACACCCTACACCTGGCCCAGCAGATGTTACAAGAGGTGCATGGAATCTACATGCTGAATGATATCTGTGTCATCTACATTCAGATACCATCTTACTGGATTCAGCATTCTCGCTAAAGTTTGCGCTTCACACATCCTGTTCACCTCATCTATAGCCCTGCCCTTCACCAGCATGACCAACCCATCTATACAACTCCACGCTCTCGCACATCCCATTCACCTCACACATTCCATTCACCCACGCAGTCATCACCAGAGGAGTGCAAGCTACAGGAGCTCCAGCGAAATCACTCCACAAGCCACATTCAACCTGTCCACCAGGGTCTGTACCGAGAAATGCGTGAGCCTGGATAACAACCTTAACCCATCGCATATCTCCTTCACCACGAATGATCACCCTTGCTCACCAGAATATCTTGTTCACACCCATGGACATACCATTCACCGCCTCATGTTGCAGCCACAGGGGGTGAAACATGAGGATCCCTGGGCATGAGGCGCAATGTATTGGATATTCTCAAGGTGTAAAATGGAGACAAAGTTTTAGGCAGTAGTGAGTCAATAGAGGATTTACACCCCACCCAGTTCTTCACACACACTCTTGTAGAAACCTCATTCAATCTGATTGACCACACACACACACACACACACACACACTTGTCCTTTGGATGTTTCATCGCTCTCCCTCGCCATTTCTCCCCCGAGCCAGCACACACATACACACACTCCAGCTTTATCACCAGCAGACCTTCCTTCATGAGTCCTGGTACCCTGTAGAAGTGGAAAAAATGACAAAGCATTAGCAAAGCATCTACAGTAACTCCTGGGTGTGAGCGTGCACAAGCCACACACCGAACGCAGGATATATTCAATGTTGAAGGATATCTTCATGCTCCTGAAACCGCAGTCAGAGCATCGAGGGGAACACAGTAGAGGAACAATAGAAGCCCCTTTGGATTAGGCAAGGAGCATATTAGTGGAATTGCAGGCTCGTGCAAGTACTTTAAACCTCTCTTTTGCTAAACCTCAACCCTCACGTTCGAACACACTATCTTTACACAACAAACACATCTTTCTCCCCTTATACCTCATGCTTGAATTTGATGATACAAGCCCCTCAGAGGATGATCAAGCCGTTTGCAAGTGAAAAATAACTCACTTCGCAGTACTGCAGTCCACATCACACTGTCACCTGAACCTATGGTCGAAATAGTACAGTATACTACAAAAGAGAAGGCAAAAGTAAACAAAGGCAAACATAACAGACATTTTGGTTGGCTAACAGTCACATGTGACTTTTGCTGGACTTTTCAGATCCCTTGTTGACTCCAGCATATAGGTTTAAATTCCAGCTCTCCCACTGCCACATCCAGTTTCAGAATATGCCAATGATTTTAGGGTGAAAATTCTGAGTCATTTGAATGGACTCAGAGAAATCCGATCAGGCAAATTTGCTTGCAATGTGTGTCTGAGTTGACCAGCTCCAGAGTGCCAGAGTGATAATTGGAGGGCTCTGGCTAATGAAGTAGTGGTAACTGATCACAGGCAAGGGGGGCCACAAGGAGCTAATCAAAGACTGGTGACAAGTGGCCACTGGTAAACATTTATTTCTGAAAAATCTGTTCAAGCCAAGTCCAAGCCAAGGGAACTTCTTTGAAAGGATAATTTAGCAAGTGTCCTGGATAACAGTTTACATGTGCTCAAGATACCCATAGTGTAGCATGGGTCACTGCTAGTCTATGATATATGACCTATGCCACCTTGAAATGCCATGTCCCTGAAGATCATGACAGCTACAGCATGGCCTGTGCAGGTGAGATAGCCCAGGATCTATGGGCACCAAACTTCAGTAAGTACTTACTGAGACTCAGGGGGGGGGATGAACAAGGGATGAACAACTCAAAGCAGATACTTACTTGTAAGCTAGCATAAGGCAGCACAGAGCTGCAGTGATGCACAGTGGAATCTTGGCGCAGCACTGAGCTGGGATGGACAAAATTCGGTGAAACACTGACTATAATCCTGCAGGTGAAAGATATATCACAAATACTCAAAATGAGTATCAGAAATACACCAAATCAACACTACAACACCACTATCAAATGTGCGAGGTTCAGGGTTTCAGTCAAGTATTAGACTGTTGCAATTTGAGGTTTTACTATCTATGTAGCTCCTTTAGCTAATGACACAATTTGACAATCTAAGTCCGTCTTAGGCACTTTACGCGATCTATCGACCTTAGGAAAGTGTCTTTATGCAATGTAATGGAATGTGATTCAATTGGGACGGTCAGAGGACCTTGGAGACCTGGTGGACTTGTATCTGCCTTGTTCAATGATTCTTTAGCTAGCGCTGACTGGACGTTGTTGCAATGAACTAATGCACCTTATATTCTATTCTCACGTAAATCAGGCCTTATAGACCTTAGTAACACGTGTCACTAGCAATAATATCCAACAAAACATATATTTGAACAATAACACACAAAAGAAACTTTATAGGCTTCCCAATAGTATTCCAAATAGATGCAACACTTCCAAGACGGCACACTGGTTCAGCGTGAGCACGGCAGGAAAGGGGAGAATCCACTGGCGTCCTACTGAAATCCTATGGGTATTTATACTACGCAGGAACCCATATACGGAAATAATTTTACAAACGAAATAAAACACTATTATATTGCCCACGGCTAAACAGAACTGATTCTTGGTACATTCTGCAATAAATACAGAAGAGATTTAATAAATAGGTCCGAGAAATATAAGAATTGGTATATTTGGGACAGAAACCATGCGGTCTCGCCCTGGTTTATCAGCCTATCATCGCCAAGACATGTGATCCTTATTGCAATACCTTGTTTCCGCAGTCAAGGCCATGCAACAATCTATTATTATCATGCCTATCCGACTTTATCCGAAACATCGGTCAAAGCGAGCCTTTGCCGGGCTTCGGCAAGGACCCAGACCTCTGGTCCATCATGTGCGGCCTTGAGATACTATTGATGCCAAGTGTAACACACATGGTTCATTCTCAGATGCCTAATCGGGTTTCCTTCTAGAACCATCTAGTCGTAGGACTGCCCGTACTGATTCCTCTTGGTCCTTCACGCCCTTGGACCCTCCCTGGTACTTGTTGTAGTTCATAGACAGATAATAAAAGACCATATCCTTGATAGGAACGTGCGGAGAAACCCCAATTTGGTTATAGAATGGTTGGGAACTCTTTAGCTAAAGAGCGGTATCTTCCATAAATTCTGACCAACTTGGCGGCCATCCTCTATATGAAGCTCCAGACTTCTGCACACGTGTAATTCCTTAGCTACATGCTCGGATCTCACACTAGCTCACGTTTGGTAATGATATGTATATAGCAGTTTCTTTAGCTAATAGGTATACAGCACTTGTAAAATTGAAGAATTTCATGGCTGGCCATTTAGCCTGCTTATTTATCATCGGCCCACACATGTAAGCGAGAAATGTGGCACATGGGCCCTGAGATGTGGTAGATGCGCGTGCCACATTTCAAACAAGCGCAGGTTGACCCAATCGGTCACATGACCGATTAAATCCGACCGTTTTTGGGCCGGAAACCCTGGGCAAATTGGGACCATTTCCAGGCAATTAAAACCCTTGGAATGACCTATTTTTCTGGAAAGGTGGAAATTTTCACAAGGTCAAAATTTTTCTCACATTGATCTGAAACTGAATCAGGAATTCATGGGGAGTGTTTTCGACTCATGAGCTTTTTTGACCTTGTGAGCTTGTTGACAAGCTCAGGACAGGCTCACAAGCCCAACAAGGTCACCAGGAATTTGTCAATTGGCTGATGCAAGGGTGGTGCCGGTCCCCAAAAACAAGGCACAACTACCAAGAAATTGAACACGGGATCAGGACTCTGATGCTCAAAGTCTTGTTAAAGCTGACTTGCTCTCATGTCATCACCTTTTATTGACGAGTTTTGGTGCCTGCATCCAGGGTATAAAATATGATCCAGCCTCTCTTTGCGCCATGTGTCTAGTATGTTCCCTGCAGACTTGCATGCAACGCTTTGACTCGACCACCATGGTCTGTGTCGCTGCCAGGCCCCAAGCTGCCCTTGTCTTTTATTATTATTTACTAGTAGATGATGGAACAAAACTCGTACCGCTGCCCTCGTTGCTCCGCGCTCAATCTCAGGGCGGTGCAGTGTGACCCAAGCGAGATCTGCCACTCGCACTGCATACCAGTGGCTACGGCTGTCTATGTAATACATTCCAACATGCTATCTGTGGCTGCAACCCATCACCTCGGCGCCGTATTTCTCTTGTGATGGCCTGCCCGCTCGCCCATGCACCTTACCCACCCTCTATTATTGCTGTTTGCAGAAAAATTGGCGGTGGTGATAAACACACACAAATTTGGGCATTTTGGGCCGCAACTTGTGCGACCCATATCTTCTCAACCACTGCACAGAACCTCATATGTATATAGTGAAAATTGATCGTCTTTTCAAGGGCTAGACACCCCCTGGGTCCGTTTTTTTGATTTGATTTGAGCAAGTTTTGAAAAAATATATTTGGCGGTGGATTTCCACGCATTTCCCGTTTTTCTCGAGAACAGGGCCGAGTTGACCATAGCTCAATTGAGAAAAAAGGTTGGTATAGTAGTTCTGGAGGTGCCCCCAGCCAAATTTCGGCCAGGTGAGGCAGCCCCCATGCGTGGATTGTTTGTCTCAGCTGATCGTGCGACTCTCCAACTTACCTCCACCTCCTTCCATCTTTACCTGAGCTACATCCAAATGAATCAAAGGACTGCAGACAAACGAAAGCCATGCACACAGCATACCGGTGCAAGCAAGAGAAAGGGTGGCGAAACAGGGTGTGAAACAGCTTCTAAGAAGTTGAAGAAAAATGTGTCTGCAGATGCAGATGAAAATGACCCTCTTCCTACACGCCCAAAGCCCAGGCCAGTCAATAAGCAGCCAAGTATCTCTCATTCAGACATGGACACGGCAGAACTCCTTATGGGATTAGGAGGGGCGCATAATAATCCAATGGATGCGGTCGTTGACACTATCTTGGGAATATCACCAGAGGAGGGGGCAGCACTCGATGCGGATCAATACGGCCAGGAAGAAGAGTACAGTGACAGGGAAGGTGTGTTATTTCTCACATATTATTCACCTTTCTTTACGCCTTTCCCTTTGTTCTAGTTGATGAGGATGAGGATGAGGACGATAGTGATGAAGAGGAGGATTCTATCAAGTATGAGGTTCCTTACAAGAATGCCAGTGTGAGCTTGTTCTCCCAGCCAGCACATCATTTGGCGCATTCCTGACCACATTGGTGGGAAAGATGGATGTCAGTATTGCGCATCTCTCGGCTATCAGGTATATCCCCTCGTGGATCCTAAAGTTGCATAAACCAGTGCTGAAGCTGTTGGAAACTTCCCAAGACTATGAAAGCATGATGCAGGCCATCACGGAGTATTGCAACAGCAAAGGCGGAAAGGGCAAAGCATTCATGATTGCACTCAGTGATACATCAGAGCCTCCTGTAGACGGCCGAAGTAAGGTTGGGGATCCTTGTGCCATACACTCATTGTTACTTACCTGTAAATAATAGAGCTCAAAGAAGAAAGACAAAGACATGCAACCAGCTGCTCCACTCGAAGTTACCAAACAACAAGAGCACAAGTTGATGGCAGAGATTGAAAAACACCATGCCTGTCAAGAACACATTGGAAAGGTGTGCTATGTAACATGCTCTGGCGAGCATTATCAAGATTCGAACAATGATTTAGTGATCTGGGCGACTCTGATGATAAAGCTGGCATCCAACATGTTCTGAATCATAAACTGAATCCCTCTCTTTTTTACAACGGCACAACCTCGCAAAGGTCACTGAAGTCCCTGATCAACTCAAGATTGAAGACCAGATTGAGCACCAGAGAAAAGCCAAGAAAGGATTGCAGGTTTCACAGGCCGCTAACAATTCTTTCACTTTCAACGGTGCAGGTGGTCCAATGTGGGGAATGAAGATGCTGCAGATGCAGATGCCTCCTTGGATGTTCATGCCTCCCCCTTGGATGATGCAAGGACCACCTGCACCGGCGCAGGTGCCCACTGCTGCCCCTGCCAAGACACCAAGTCCCCCGCGCAAGCGGAAATACCCGGCTATCATCAACTGGTTGTCGGGACTCGACAGTGACGCTGACCGTGGGGAAGACATGCTAAATCATGCACAGTATCCTGGCATTCTCAATAACATCGGTATCATCAGGCTTAATGATCTGCTCGAGGTGGAATCTGTTGAGAAACTGCAGGAGCTCACAGGAATGAATTGGGGGACCGCAAAGCATTTGATGAAGTTGGTGCAGGAGGATAGGGCACAGCTGAAGAAGCAGCGCACTGAATGAATATCAGAATGAATATGGACTGAATAAATTGCTAATTGCTCTACTCTATACTTCGTTATATGTTACATACTTTTAGATATATCCACAATGATGAAACCATCCCATCGCGCTGTGGAGCTCCCACATGCGCTACACCATGCACAACGCACCATCTCCCATCCAAGCCTTATTTTCAATCTCGCTTCAACACCCAATCCGGATTCATACAACCCATTTTTGGACAAATCGTGTCTCCACTTCGAATTATCGTATTCGCACTACGACCTTGGACGACGGGCACCCGCGGACTGTCATCACCTTCTGTCATGCCACGACCACACCGCCAGCAAAGCCTCGGACCCGTAATCCAGGAACTCGGACTTCAAACCACTCGATAGCCGCCAAAACTCGGTTTGCATTCCCAACGCGAAATAAGCTATCGGTCCCGCTACACTTGAAACAACGGTTCCGCTCGGCTCCCCCTGCATTAGCTGTACCGAGGACTGGGCAGGAAAGGTATAAAGAGTGTAGGAACATAGGACAGTAGTCAGTCAATAAATGGTGTACTTCCCCCGCTACCGAAGTTCACCCCTTGGTACCACATACCATCTCAAATAATCAATTGGCCACACACACCACACACACATTTGCCCACAGCATCTCATCGACTAACACCCTTCTTTCGCAGCTTAAGAAATAAGCCTGCGTGAACTCACTCTCTCCGACACACACACACTTTTATCGATCGCACACCTTCCTTCACGAGCCCAGCGCCCTGTAGAAGTGGGAACACGATAAAAGACTTTGGCAAATCGTCTACAGCAGCCTCCAGTTACGAGCGAGCATAACTGCATGCCTGAACGAAGAACGCAGTCGACGTCAGGGAATTTCTGCGGACACAGCTCCTTGGCTTGTACCGGTTCACCAACTACGAACATTCATTAGGGGAAACTCGAAGTGAGGCAACAGCAGGATCTCTGGATAGTGACAAGTAGCAGATCAGCGGATTGCTAGCTTGGAGACAGTATATTTTTCACCCACACCTATTTTTACTGATCAATTTGAATCACCACCTCAAATAAACACTCCCTTACGACAAGTCGCGCATTCCTGTCCTACCAACCAACTACTATCCATCCTTAACACCCCTTTGGACGAACCAGCTGCCAATTGAGGAAAAACTCCACATAGCAGCCCCACAGTCCACATCACAGCGCTTTCAGGAGTGACCGAGAATGCAGCCTCAAGCAAGTGTATATAAACATATGTATCATCTTCCTGTGCCTCCAAATCAGCACGCCCAATGATCCCCATGCGACGAACATATGCCTTGATGGCTGAAAATGCCAACTCAATGGGGTTGAAATCAGGGGAGTATAGCTGATTTGGAAAGTTTAGAGGGGTTTCGTAAATCCTTGATACTCGATTTTTGCTTACCTCTGTTTGACACTGAGTCTCCACTTGATGATGTCATCGGCATAACTTTCCTTTGTACTCCCTCCACACTCTTTGCCTTGAATATACACATTTTGCCACATCATAAATACACTCATTGGGAGCCATGGGTGGTTGTAGAGAGACAAATACAATTTAAAGGAAATTTTAGACAATGAACGTTAGCCAATGATGAGCGTGAGTCATAGGTGGAGCGGCGACTCCGTGTCAAACAGAGGTAAGCAAAAATCGAGTATCAAGGATTTACGAAACCCCTCTGATCTTTCCAAATCAGCTGTAAGCCGGAAGAAATTTGAGACAATATCCCCTGTAGATGCAGATTAGCTCTGATATGCATTTATCTTGAAAATCTTACCGTGCTTCAATGATCTCGCGGATGGACGGATCCTTGTGGATGTGAGCATTGTCCATTACAATTACGGATCCTTGAGGCATTGACTTGTCCATGCGAGATCAAGAAGGCCCAAAATAAACTCTAGAAATAGGTCTGCTGTGAAGGAACCTTCAACAACTTCTGCATAAATGATCCCGTCCATTGTCAAGGCTGGTAGTAACAAATATCTTTTCAATCAATCAGTCTCAAGTTGTGTCGGAAAGGAACACAGTCACCTTTTACCCCGCACAAAAAAACACTTTCTCTCAGCCCGCCTGCCCTTCAAAGCCCATCCACGATTACGGATAACGGTACGACGGTCAAAGGAACTTTCATCCACAAAGACAGTCGTCTCAGGTTCACATGTGCGTCCATAGCTAAATTTATAGCTCCTTTGATCCCCTTCATTGCGTTCAACAGCATGGCGTGTAATCTCAAGAGTCTTAGTTGTGGAGAAACCAGAAAACATTCAACACAACACACCTTTTTCATGGTAAATCCGGTACAATTTAGAGTTCGCCAGACGGTTGAGTCGGAAACTTCAACTCCAACTCGTTCTTCTAGAAGATCTTTCAACTCTTGCAGGAATGGGTCATTGCGGAAGCGAATATAGCCTCGCAAAAACTGGCATTGCAGAACATTTGTGTAAGCCTTGTATGCAAAAATAAAATCAGACGTACCTCAACATTACGGGTCGAGATTTTTCTCTTCTGCCCTCTCAAGCTACAGTCAGGTCCCCAGTGTGCTGCTGTACCATATTTTCGATAATCTGACATCAAGTGCTCGACTGTACGCTTGCCGACACCTGTCAGTTTGGAGATTGTTGCAATATCATGTGTTCTAGCCATCTTGAGAAGGGACCATCGCAAATCTTGTGACAGAGGACGTCCACGAGTCATTTTGAACAAGTATACAGGGAAAAGATGAGGCTGAAATGAAGGGAGGTGGAGGTAAGTTGGAGAGTCGCACGATCAGCCGAGACAAACAACTCACGCATGGGGGCTGCCTCACCTGGCCGAAATTTGGCTAGGGGCACCTCCAGAACTATTATACCAACCTTTTTTCTCAATTGAGCTATGGTCAACTCGGCCCTGTTCTCGAGAAAAACGGGAAATGCGTGGAAATGCACCGCCAAATATATATTTTCAAAACTTGCTCAAATCAAAAAAAAAAACGGACTCGGGAAGTGTCTAGCCCTTGAAAAGAAGATCAATTTTCACTATATACATATGAGGTTCTGTGCAGTGGTTGAGAAGATATGGACCGCGCGAGTTGCAGCCCAAAACGCCCAAATTTGTGTGTGTTTATCGCCACTGCCAACTTTTCTGCGAGCGGCAATGGTTTGCGAGGTTGAGAATAGCGCAAAATATCCCGGGTCGTGCTAAAGTCAACCCACCTTTCAGAAGGCGGGGGACCTTACAGGTAAGTTCAATCCTGCTTTCAAGGAGTACCCGAGTGTCTACTTTGTTCACCGTCCCCGTCTCGGATCCCGCTGCATCGCCTCGCTCTCGCACGTACGTCTCTACCACCCTGTCGTACTTGCGGACTCTGTACAATGCCTTTTCTCCGTGTTCTGACTGAAAATTCAACCGACCCGCACGCAGTGTCAACGCATGCTTGTGCAGTCATACACTCAAAAACCCATGCAGCGGCATATTGCGGATCTACATTGTTTCAGCGAAAAAATCGTGGAATGTGCAGAATGACCGAGGGAGTCAACAGATGATGGAACTCTGGGCCGTCCAGTAGATGGAAGGAATGAGCAAACAAAACTCTGCTGGAACCCGTCCGACTTCTGGGCATTAAACGCAGATGTGCACCGCACGCTACCGAGCCTTCTCCACCCACTTTGATTCTTGGATACGAAGGAGGAAGATCAAGCGCGATTCAACACAAATGACCTGCTGTACAATCTGATCTGATACTCTCCTTGCCGGGTTCAATTTTGATTTGGGATTGTGAGGATGTGACGAAGTACAACGAAAAACCTGAAAATTGGTTGAAGCTTGAAGCCAAAAAAGAATGGCTTGGGCCCGAGTCGAACGGGGGGGTCTGCGCAAAGACCACAGAGAACGCAGATGTGCACCGCACGCTACCGAGCCTGTCCCACTGGATTTTCGACCTTCCACAACTGTTCGATTCGAACGTTTGAAGTCCCTTGATCTTCACAGCAATGGCGAATTTCTGTGGTAGTCTGGAACCATGCTGTTGTGTAAGAATGTTTGAAGCACGAACCTCTGTGGTTCATCACCAATGCAATTTTGGGATGATAGTGGCCGAAGCCGGATGCCAAGAATGCGCGCAGAAAAACGTACATGAGATGGCTCATATGGCTCGGGCCCGAGTCGAACGGACAGGGTCTGCTTAACCTCTATTGTCCCAGGATGACCACATAGAACGCAGGTGCGCACTGCGCGCTACCGAGCCTTTCTTCTTCGAATTTCGTCTGTTGGAGTTTGAACCTTCACGTTGGCAATTGAAAAGTTTGGTCGCAGTCTGAAATCATGCTGTTGTGTCAGGATGTTTGAAGTCCGAACCTCCGTAGTTCATCACCGATGCAATTTTGCGATGATAGTGGCCGAAGGTGGATGCCAAGAATGCGTGCAGAAAAAAAAAATTGCATGAGATAGCACACATGGCTCGGGCCCGAGTCGAACAGGCGGGTTCTGCTGCATTGGCCTTGCTACGACAATACTAATCACAGATGTGCACCGCACGCTACCGAGCCTTCTCTACCTACTTCCGTTCTTGGATACGATCAAGCGGGAGTCAACACAACTTGAACTTACCTGCTGTACAATCTGATCGGATTCAGATGCTCGTCCCTTGCTGGGTTCAATTTTGATTTGGGATCGCGAGGATGTGAGGGAGAGGAAGTACAACGAAAAACCTGAAAATTGGTTGAAGCTTGAAGCCAAAAAAGAATGGCTCGGGCCCGAGTCGAACGGGCGGGGTCTGCTTAACTGCCTCAAAATAACCAAATAATAGAACGCAGATGCGCACCACGCACTACCGAGCCATTCCCAATGATAGTGGTCCTTGATTAACTGTGAGAATTTGAACCAGCAATTGCAAAGTTCGGTCGCAGTCTGGAATCATGCTGTTGTGTCAGCATGTTTGAAGTATAATCCGAGTTTCCGTGGTTCATCACCGGCGCAATTTTGCAATGATAGTGGCCGAAGGTGGATGTCAAGAATGCGCGCAGAAAAAAAATTCACTAAATCATACATATGGCTCGGGCCCTAGTCGAACGAGCTGGATCTGCTGAGAACCTGTGAGGGGTAAAACCACAAAACTCAAAGCGCACCACGCGCTACCGAGCCTGTCTTTTTTATTTTGATCCTAGCCTAACTATTGGAGTTTGAACCCACTGGGTCTTCATAGCAATTGCACATTTGCGTTGCAGTCTGGAATCATGCTGTTGTGTCCGGATGTTTGAAGTATGACCCGAGCCGTGATTCATCACCGGCGCAATTTTGCGGTGATATCGAAAGGATGGATGCCAAGATCTAGAATGCGCAGAAAAAAAAGTGTGCATGAGATCATGCATATGGCTCGGGCCCGAGTCGAACGGGCGGGTTCTGTTGCATTGGGCGTCGCCGTGACAACACTAACCACAGATACGCACCGCGCGCTACCGAGCCTTCCCTACCTACTTTGCTTCCTGGATATGAAGGGAACGAAGGAAGCGGGCTTCGCTCATCACCTTACGCACAGTTCTCGCATAATCAAATGCTCGTCCTAGACTGGCTAGTGATTGTATTGGGTGGTTTTGTTCAATGGTATTTATTGGCTCTTTTGGATAGGAACAGAACCTGAACGCTGGTTGAAAATTTGACCAAAAAGCAATCAAACACCAAACCCCAATGGCTCGGGCCCGAGTCGAACGGGCAGGTTCTGCTGCATTGGGCCTCGCCGTGAGAACACTAATCACAGATGCGTACCGCGCGCTACCGAGCCTTTCCTACCTACTTTGCTTCCTGGATATGCAGGGAACAAATGAAGCGGAATCCGTTATTCAGCTTGCGCACAGTCTCGCATAATCAAATGTTCATCCTAGACTGGCTAGTGGTTGTATTGGGTGGTTTGGCTCATGGTATTTATTGGCTCTTTGGGTAGCAGAACCTGAACCTGGTTGAACGCTGGTTGAAAAACAAATACAAAATGAAATGAAATCATAATGGTTAGGGCCCGAGTCGAACGGGCGGATTCTGCTGCATTGAAAATTGCAATTGGCTGCGACCAACTGAGCACAGATGCGCACCGCGCGCTGCCGAGCCTTCCCTACCTACTTCGGTTCTTGAATACGAAGGAGCAAGATCAACGGGAGTCAACACAACTTGAACTTACCTGCTGTACAATCCGATCGGATTCAGATGCTCTCCTTGCCAAGTTCAATTTTGATTTAAAAGGGCGAAGTGTGGCTGAGGGAGAGGAAGAACAACGAAAAACACGAAAGTGAACTCTGGTTGAAGCTTGAAGCCAAAAAAGAATGGCTCAGGCCCGAGTCGAACGGACGGACTCTGCTGGTGATGTTAGTTGGAAGATGATATTATCAAGCGCAGATGCGCTCCGTGCGCTACCGAGCCTTTCTGTAGCATTTAGATCCTTGGATACGTGGGGCATCTGCGGCTTACAAAAAAAAAAAAAAAAAGAAACTGAACGCAAAGTCAGACCAGATTATTCCCGAGCCTGTCATTTTGGAAGAATGCAATAAAAAATGTCATGAAGATTGCACACCGCGCCACCGTTTCGGCTAGTTACGAAAAAAATCAGTATCCTCCTAATTGATCAGATCATCGCAGATTGCGGAGCTCCACTTCCACATTGTGAATGATTGATGCTGATCGGGAGTGCGCGTGCGACGTCGGGACGATGACACTGATAGTTGCACTACTTGGGATTCTATACTTAGGGGGTTTGTGTCAGAATCGAGACCAGTTGCGCCGGAATCGAGACCAGTTGTGTCAGAATCGAGACCTATACGTGGCAGGATGAGGTAGCACGACTTCGTTAAGTGCGAGGGATCGGGGACTGTCGGGGGCCAGGGTTGATTTTTTTTTTTGCTTCAATCAAACAAATACAGGATCGATGGTTTAGCGTTTAGGCTTCTGTGAAAAGTTTCAATGATGTGATGGAAATCGAATAAAAATCAACGCGGAATGGTGTGAAATTCCGCACCACCTTCTCGAGCCCCTTCGGTGGATATTCCAGGGTAGCCCTGCATTTTGAGGCGCACTAGACTCGTATATAGCGAACAAGGAAAAAGAAGGAAGACAAGCGGGAGCCGCTGTCGCCCGTTAATATTGGGTGGTTGACGGGATCAGCGGGCCTCACGACCCGGTCCGCATTGGGATGATGATCGCCCTTTATGCGGTTGCTTACAAAGCCGACGCCTTCTGCTTCCCTTCCACCGTGTCGCCTATCCCGCCCTCCCCGACGGATACCTCTTCTTCTCCTCTGCCATAACTTATTGGGACCACACTAGGGCACCTCCACTTGCAGCAGCAGACTGGAAGCTTAAGCAGGAAGAGTACTTGCAGTTTGACGCAGATCACCGAATTCCCATCGTCGCCACTCGTCACTCACAGACTCGCGCGCAATGGGCGCATGCATGTCGGCCCCGGGCGGTGCGGAAGTGTCCGAGCGCGACCGCGTGATGCACCGACAAGCGGAGAAGGCCCTCAAGGAGGCCAAAGCGAAGCTGGCTGTCCAGGTTAAGGTGTGATTTCTTTCTGGATTTTATGCGGATTTTCTGGATATACCCTTCATTTCCTCTTCATCTGAGCTTAATATGTGGAATCAGAGCTAATCCTACGCTAGGTACTCCTCCTGGGCTCCGGCGACTCGGGCAAGAGCACGATCCTGAAGCAGATGCGCCTCATCCACCGGGTACCGTTTTCCGCACAAGTGCGTTTACGTCTCCCTTTCCACACCTCCTCATCTCCCGGCCCCATGCCTTTCGCCCTTGTCTCTCTAATATTGCTGCTATTTCTTCAATTACTCATTCATACCCCAGGAAACCGAATCCTTCCGCCAACTCGTCTTCGACAACCTCACGCGCGGGCTCAAATACCTCCTCGACGCGCTCCCCGACATGGGCCTCGAGCTCCCGCCATCATACACCTCATCTACTGAATCCAATTCCGGTGCGCTCCTTGCTTGTAATCTAACCCTAATTGTCTTCCAGTTCTGATCCCACTTTAACCAGACCCGGATAGCGAGTGCACGATCGAGGCCGACGTCGAGCTCATCGAGAAGGCGGAGGACCTGGGCGACGGCGAAGCGTTCCCGTTACGGTTTCTCGGGGTGCGTTTTTCCTCTCTCTATTCTCTCTCTATCCTTCTTCTTTCGTTCTTCGTCGTCGTTTTGTTTCGGCATTCCGTTCTCGCCTTCTCGTCTCTTCTTGCCTTCCCCCCCACTGTGGAGCATCGCCTCCCCCTAGCTTCCCCACTGTGGGGTCTTGCCGCGACCTCCTGTCTCTGTTTGCGAGTCGTGCCTGGTGACGCGCCCCCTTTCTTTCAGGGCGGGAGATCACCGTTCATGGTCTGCACGTGTTTGGCAGCGGCTGCCCATGTGCTGCGCGTTTCTTTTGGCGGGAGGCTGCTGCTACGGAGGCTCTGCTTGCGCGCTCGATTGCGATTATCTTTTTTCTTTCTTTTGTGGGCGTCCATCTTCTTTCCCTCCTGGGTATCATCTTTCTGGTCTCGATGTATCGCGTCTGCCCTTTTATTTTCGTTTTTCCCCTTATTTGGCGGGGAGTGGATGATGCACGAGAGCGTCGCTGTGAATCTGTAGCGGGGTGGATGACGTTTGTAGTTTGGGGAGGGGTCGGGCTTGGAGCGGGTGGCGCGCTCGATATGCAGTATTCGCGGGCGGTGGGTGGTGGACGGTGCGGGCTCTGTCTCCGCCCGTCCTAGCGGCCTGCGAATAAGGAATGGCGTCGGGGAGGGGCGCGCGTATAGCTTTCCCTCTTCTCCTTCTCCTCCCTCTCGTCTTCCTTCTCGTCCTTCCTTTCTTCCTACGTTCTTCAAACCCACTTCCTCGTCTTAAAGCATTCGGATACTAACGCGTCCACAGGCACTCCAACGACTCTGGGGCGAGGAGGTCGTGCGCACGGCGTGGGCGCGTGGAAACGAGGCGGCGGTGCCGGAGAAGTGCGTATTTGAGGTTTCTTTCTTCCCGTTTGTCGATTGCGGGGTTTGGGGAGTTTGGGCGGGCATAATGGCGACAAATTCGTCGTCCTGCTTCCACTCGTCCAGCATCTCGTGACGCGACACTTCCTTCTCCTGCTCTTTCACCTAGCCCTTCATCGTCCCCTCCTCCGTCCCCGCCCCAACTCGTTCCTTTCCCGCCTCGGCCCTCTTTCCCCGTCCCGGCGCTCCTCCCCCTCCACAACCTACTTACCTCTTCCGTCACTACTTCGAGTCATCATACATCCCGTCCCCATATTTTCCCTTCTCCGTCCTTCTCCTAGTCCTTCTCCTAGTCCTTCTCTTCTCTCCCATCCTGTACTCTCATCTCCTCGTCCACCCTCCTCCGTCCGTCCTTGTGGCCTTCCGACCTCCTTCGACCTCCCTCCCCTCTCTTCTCTACCTCCCGCCTGCTTCGACCTTCCCTTCCCTATACCACTCCCTTTCCTGCTCCTCGCGCCTCCTACGTCCCGTCCCCTTCCTTATCTTCCTTCTCCACCTCGTCCCGTCCCCCGGCCCATCTTGCTCCTGCTCCTCGCGCCTCCTACGTCCCGCCCCCTTCCTTCTCTTCCTTCCTCTCCACCTCGTCCCCGTCCTCCGGCCCATCTTGCTCCTTCTCCTCGCGCCTCCTACGTCCCGCCCTCCTTCCTTCTCTTCCCTCTTCTCCTACCTCCCCTTGCCCTTGTCCCGGCCCATCTTTTCTCCTCCTTCCCTTCCCTCTCTACCTCCACCCTCCTTCGTACCTCTCCTCCCAACACCAGTTCACACGTCGACCCTTGTACTCCGTTCCTCCTTTCCACGTCCCCGCGCCGCCACGCCCCTTCGTCTGTCCCCATTCCCCGTTACAGACACCTTCATCTCGTCATCGCCCCGTCCCTTCTCCTTCCACTCCCTCCCGTCCTCTTGCTCGTACCTCTCCTTTCCCACACACGTCAACCCTTGTATCCTCCTACCTGCTCGCCGCCCTCCCCTCCACTTCCCCGCCCTCCTTCTCCTACCTCTTCCATCTTCCTTTCGTTCCCCCCCTTCCCAGTCGGGTTACAAGTCGGCATAGTCTACCTTCCCCGCTCCCCTCTTCCTCCTCTCCTCTCCCCCCTTCCTCCTTCTTACCGCTCCCAACCCTCCCAGCCGGGTTCCACGTCGGCGGTCTGCCTTCCCCGCTCCCCCCGCTCCTCCTTCTCCTTCTTCCGTCGGTCTACCAATGCTTACCATACCCCTCACCCCACAGCTTACACTATTTCTTCTCCGACCTCCCGCGGCTCTTCGACCCCGCATATGTACCCACGGAGCAGGACATCGTGCGCGCGCGTGCACGGACGATCGGGATAACGGAGACGACGTTCGCGCTGAGGGAGCATGAGATGCTTATGGTTGATGTGAGTGTGCTCCTTTCACGTACACTTGGGCCCTCGCCCTCTACTTCCTCCGCTCCTACGCTTCCTCCTTGCTTCCCCTTCCTGCTTGCTTCCTCGTCCTCATTGCTTCCCCGTCCTTGCTTCCTTCCTGCTTGTCCTCCCCATCCTCCTCCCTGCTTATCCTTCCCTCTCCTATTCCCGTACCGTGACTAACTTTTCTTCCCTACTCCAGGTCGGCGGCCAGAAGTCCGAGCGCCGCAAGTGGATCCACTGCTTCCAGGACGTAACGTCCATTCTGTTCCTCGTGAGCCTGAGCGGGTACGACCAGTGTCTGGTCGAGGACCGGGATGCGGTGCGTTTCTTTTGCCTTTTATCTCCGTTTTCTGCCTTTTCCCTTGTTTTGCCTGTTTTCGTCGTTTTTTCCTTCTTTTCGTGGGGGGTTTGGGTGTTGTGGAGTTTGGACGGACGCAGTGGCAGAGCGGGGAGCGAGGAGCGTTCTCTGGGTTTGGGGTGGACTGGCAAGCGGCGCCAGGGTTGTGGAAGGGAAGGGAACGAGAGGCGTGGGCGGTTCCGTGCGCGGCGGGGTTGTGCTTTCGTGCGGCGGGTGTACTGTGCCAGCGTGCTATCTTCGAGGGGTGCACTATACTCGAAGCCGTGGATTCGTCACGGGATGGTGTGTGCACCCAGCGTTAACGCGCGGGCGTCGTGTCGGCGGACGTGGTACCGCGCGGGCCTCATGGTTGGCGGACGTGGTTCCGCCGCGAGTAGCATACCTACCGCGAGGGCGGAGTGGTGCGGTGCGCAGACGGGGTAACGGCTGCGTATGTGGACGAGCCTCGAGCGCTGATGAGGCGCGTTGTCGATTTGCCGGGCTGGTGGGCCGCACGTTGTGGGTGGTCAACTGCGAACGGGCGAGCATCCGACTGGCAGTGTGGTGCACATCGTGTCGGGGGGCGTGTACCACAGCGGGGTCCAGCTCACCGACGGGGTGCGGCGAGGGCGGAGTGGCGCGCCCCGTTACCCGAGCACTGTCGATGCGTTCCACGGCTCGGGATAGTCGATCCGGACGCTCGAGCATTAATGGGCGTGCTTGGTGTGCGCATCATGTGGAGGATGTGGTGAACGGCGCGGCCGGGATATCGCGCGCAGCCCAGTGCTCTTCTCCATCCCGTCCTGCTGGTTCCTGCTGCTTTCATCCTCCTCTATGCATATGGTACTAGACGCTGACTCGCTTTTCCGTGGACAGAACCAAATGCAAGACGCGATGACGATATGGGACTCGATCTGCCACTCGCAGTGGTTTAAGCAGACGTCTATTGTGCGTATTGCTCGTCCTACGTGCTCCATCCTACGCTCCGGCGTGTCGTCGCGCCGCCGGTTTTGGCTGCTTCTGCTCCTCTTCCCCATCCCCCTTCCTGCCTTCGTGTTTCACCCACCCCGTCCTAGCCTTTCTCCATGTCGACCTCCGCTGCTTCTATCCCTCCTCACCGTCTCCCTTCCTTCCTCGCTTCACCTGCCCGTTCCTCCTTCATGTCGACCTCCGCTGCTTCTAACCGTCTCCCTTCCTTCCTCCTCGCTTCACTCTCCCAGTCCTTCCCTTCCTACTGAACCCCGCTCTCTCCATTGTTCCTCCCCTTCTTTTCACTCTGCCCTCACTCCTCTCCTCGTCCCTTTGTGTCGACTTCCTCCTTCCCTGATCCCTTCCCTACCGTCCTTCTCTCTCGCTCTTTCCCCATCGCCTCCTCGCTCCGCCCTCCTCGTCCCTTCATCCCGTTTCCTCCCTTCTCCTTACCTTCCCGTCGAGGAACTCGCACTAACACCTCACCCAGATCCTGTTCCTGAACAAAAACGATCTCTTCGAGCAGAAGATCAAGACGTCAGACATACGGAACTTCTTCCCCGTGCGTGTCCTTTCCTCGTCATGTATTCCCTTTTCCCGTACTCCCTACACCCTCCCGTTTTATGTCCTCCTCGTCATCCTTCCCTCTTTCCTAGTTCCTCGTCTTCTTCGTCCCCTTGTATCAATCTCCTCGTCGTCGACCCATCTCCCCCCAACTTCTGACACCTCCACCCACCCTCCCTGTCGCCCGTATCCCCTCCACCCCTTCCTCATCCTCGCGCTTCTAAACCACATCACTGAAACCTACTCTGCTTGCAGGATTTCGACGGCGAACCGGGCAGCGCGCTCGCGGGCCGGGACTACTTCCGGAAGCGGTTCGGGCGGTTAGCGCAGAAGGCTGGGCGCGCGAAGGAGCGGGAGATCTACATCCAGTGCGTGTCGTCGTCTTGATCTCTGTCGTCCTTTCTTCGTGGCTGGAACGGGGGCCATCTGATGCGTTCCTGATATGGGAGCGGAAGTCGTCGGACGACCTGTGATTTTGGGTCTTCGGGTCCTGAGATGGCGGCGGACCCTCGTGCCCGTGTAGCCGATCCTTCGATGAAGGAGAGTTACCCGGCCCCCTATGCGTGTCGCGGGTTGTCCTCGTATTGTCTCGTAATATCATATCTAGCTTTACTGACGTCCACCTCACAGCATAACAACGGCGACAGACACAGAATTATTGCGGGTGGTCATGGCTGCAGTCGAAGGTGCGTTTTTTTAGTCCGAGGTTATGCGTGGGTACTAACGAATCCTAACAGAGTGAGTGTCCGTATTTCTTTCGCCCCTGCCCCCTTTTTGCCTTCCTTTCTTGGATGCACGCGCGTCGTTTGGATGCGCGCACTGTTCTCCTCCTCTTGTGGGTGCGCCCGATGGCGCCCACCGCCTGCATCCTCTTTTGCCCGCAGAAGCACGCTTGCTCAACGCATCCTTCCTCACTTTGCGCCTCCTTTTCACTAGCATCGTCCTGCGGTCAAACCTTCAAGGCGCAGCGCTCATTTGACGCCTCCCTCCTTTCCTTCTATTCCTCCCCTTTTCTCTCCTTTCGTTTCCGCGCATTGCACCTTATTTATTTGCTCTCTTGTTCTATAATCATCCTTGCTTGCTTGTATCAAACGTCATGGTCCATCACATCATCCATCACCCACTGTCGACTGCGCGCGCACTTTTTCCATCCCACGACGGCCTCGTCATATCAAAATGAAATCCCATTCAAATTTGGGCTGCGATACACATGGAACAACCAACCCTCTCCCCCACGCGATCATCGGCGGCGATACCTACCTGTCATGGACGCGCCCGGTCCTCCCTGGATTGCCTCCATGTGCGTCCGTGGACGTTCTTCGCGTCCGCGTTGTTACCCGCGATGACGTTCCCCATCGTACCCGGTGTATTCTTACCCCCGTTGGCTTCTCTACCCGCAATTGCGAATCGTGATGTGGCTGCAGCTCGATTGTCAGCAAAAATGTACGTCGTTTCGTCGGGAGCTGACGTACCTTGCTTGCTCACCGTCGCCTCCTAGATTCGCTCCATTATGCTATAATTGTGGGGACTGGTGTACTAATAATTGCGAGGGCGTCATGTGCAGGCGGCAAAGCGAAGGAGAGGGGAGAGTCAGAAGGTGGGGGGTATGGGAATCGTGGTGGTGGGAAGCAAGGAAGAGGGGATCAAGGAAGGCATCCGAGAAGAAGATGTCGGAGAAGGTTTATATGAAGCGCCGTGCGAAGTCCGATCTCTATTTGCTGACTAATCACGCATGCTTTTGCTACGGCACTCTGAAATACATTCTCACTGTATTATTTACTTATTGCGTTGTTACTACTACTACTTGTGTTCGTTCGTTGTACATATTTTTTTCGGTAGAATGAGCTCAATTTTTTGGTACTTGATAAGGATCGGTGCTTTTATATGCTGGACGGCGGCCGGACTTACCCCGCCACTTGACATGCGTCCTGTAACTCCTGTTCCGGTGTAATCACCGTGCACATCTATCAGATATGCTCCGGGGAACTTGACTGGACGTAACTTGTCGGACTCAACCCTACTCGACCGGGTTTCACGTCGCGAAACGGCCGCCGCAGAGATTGCTGAATGGGAATAGGTGGGTATAATTAAGACGCAGCCTGAGATTATGTTTTGGGATCTGTGCACGTACTAACGACGTACCAGAATGTCTTGGCGGTTTTATTGTGCCTTGAGTGTGTTGCAGTTCCTGGCGGTGCGCATGTTTCATTATAGCACGCAAACCCGCAGACTCCCGCGGACTCATGGACAGTCGCCTGAGTGGGGCAGCGGCAATCAAGTCGTCGACAATCGGCTACAGATGAAGCTACATAATAGTAGAGTGAGTCCATGTGAGTCCAGACTGTCCGTACAGGTCCAGATTCGAGATGATTGAATAAAACCTCCGGTGAAAAAGTCGCGGAAAAATCCACCTTCAACCCAAGTTCAAGAACGATATCACTTGGAGTCAAGCCATCTTCAAGAACAGCTCGCGGTCAAGGCTCGTACACCGCCAATCGAGAATTTTGTTTCTTAAATATCTGACAGCGATGTTTGCCAAACTTATTCTGAGACATCTAGATTAGGTTTCATTGATGTTTTACAGCTAAGTGAGAAACGATAGACACCTTTGCATTTTAGAGCAAAGTTCGGGCCGAGGCCTTGCCGAGCGGCTCCACACGCCCCACTCAAGCCCCACCGCACATTGCAATGCGCGCAAACATATTGTTCCCGTCACCATCGTCCGAATAACGTTCTTGCTCGAAGTGCCGCGTCCCATCAAACATACCGCTGTCGAGCGCCGCATTCATACCCGCAACTGCCAACTCACGGTTGGTGGAAGGTGGAAGAGGGCCAAGCCCGATAATGTAAGCCGCAGCAGGACTAAGGCCTGAGTCATTCAAATTATAGGGATAATCTGCCATGTTTACTATGAGTAGAGTGAAGTACAGGTGTTGAAGTTCAAGTTGACACAGCTCCATGCGCAACGCGTACCGGTATATTGTGGAGAGAGAAAGAGACGAAAATAAGTGATGCCGCTCGGCAAGGCCTCGGCCCAAACTTTGCTCTAAAATGCAAAGGTGTCTATCGTTTCTCACTTAGCTGTAAGAACATTTGAGGGAAAACATTTTCACACCATCCTCACAATGTTTGGATGACATCCTGCGAACACTGGTTTCACATCGTAAAAAATGTCCGTAATGCGTCATTACATGCAATTCAAAGACTCGGTCGTTGGGAGCCGTGAACGCATGAACCTCTTAGTAAATCCCATTCAAGGCATAAGTACAAATCATTCGACAGCACCAAATATCTTGCCGCACATAAACGATCGGCCTTCGCATTTGGTTTGGCATCAGTGGTCCGTGCGCAGGAGACCAAACAAAGCCAATGTTGGTGCGCCCACAATGGCCTTTCTTTCGTTCTTCCCTCAACACTTCCAGCCGCGACAAGTCTGTGCTGCGTCACTGGTCATCAACCTGAGTGCAAGACTTCAGCTCAACGCATCAAGGCTGCGAGGTTATGGCGCTCCACTACCCCGACGACCATTACCGCTCGTGCCCCACTTTCGCCTCTCGCCTGCAAACATCCTGGGCACGCACAGGATCCCGGACGAAGCCCAACCTCCGCAATGAAAGCCACAACAGTTTGGGGTCTCCGTACCAGCGTCCACACGGTCGATCTCCCATCAAGACAGCAAGCAAATGTCCACCGTGAAACTCTGCCCGCAGTCCTCAAGTCCCGTCCAAGCTCCAAGGCTCAACTCAGGCTCAATATCAGTGCCCCAGAAAACATGTAAAATATACCCAGTCCCGCAAGCTCGTGTCTACATCAACGTTGCCTTCTTTACGCACCTTCAAGTTCTCGGCTGTTCCCCGGGCCCGTGAGCTTTATCCTCTGCAACTTGTGCACCTGCAAGTTCCTCCCTCTCGAGCGCGCAACCGGCCGACATGCGGCTAAGTCCCGCGCCCAAGTCCCATGGATTTCGCGATAAAAAACCTGTGTATTAGTAGAGTTTTACAGCTAAGTGAAAAACGATAGACACTTTTCATTTTCGAGCAAGGTTCGGGCCGATTGATGGCGACGCTGCGGTCCGCTGCTTTTAGATGAAAAATGCAGTTGCGGTGGAGCTTTGGTGGAGCTCAAGTTTAAATTTGGCAAATGTCGCATAAACCACGCTCGGCCCGAACTTTGCTTGAAAATGAAAAAGTGTCTATCGTTTCTCACTTAGCTGTAATACACTTTTTTTGTGATTCAAATACTGCCGGGTGAAGGGAGATTAAATATTGTTGGAAACCTTAGTCAAATGTCAAGGGAACATCTGAAAAATGTTGCCCGCAAACATTTATGGAATATAATGTTCTGGAAGCCTTGAGGGATTTGATCTTTTTTATTTTAGAAACATCCTCGGCAACATTTTCTGATGATCAGCCGCCAAATATTTACACAACATTTCTACCGAACGGCGGTGTACAGTAGGTTTTTTAGTTGCGAAACCGTTAAATGCACACGAAGGACACGGGATATAAAAACCTCAGAGGAACCTTCTCGGAGGTGAATTGGAGAATGAATTTTCAACTTCGGTTGATAGCGCATCAAACTTATTTTATTTTATTTTATATTTATTTATTTATTTCTTGTTGAATTTCCACGACTTTTCAGGGATTCAACAAATCATAGTTCTAGACGTGATCAAGGGTCAAAATAGCGCTGTCCAAAGGCTGTTGAATTTATCATCCATCCAGTTTGTCAACACCTTTGCGGTATATGCGATCACAATTCTGCGGAGAATACGCCACGGTGATGATAGTGGTTGAAATATATCAACTAGCAAGATCTGGCAGTTCAGATTTCTGAATGACAGCCGGTTAGTATGCCTCTAGTGGGTCTGCTGTAGCGGGGCTTTAAAAATCTTGAATTTGCTGTGGTGGCTGAGAATAAGTTATGGCATCGACATCAAAATGGAAAGAAGGCTCGCACACTGCGGCACAGGATCTGCTTCGAATTCTGTGGAAAATTTCTATGGGTAGAGAGCGCTCTTTGTCCTATGAGTTGGAATGTATGTATGCTAATTTTGCTCCAATGCGACCAATTATGCGCCTCACGGGTCTGCGGTAACAGGCGTCGGACGGTACTAGCTGTGATGAATCAAACAAAATAAGCTGTGACATTCGTATAGAAATGGAAAGAAGGCCCGTACAGCATCTGCTTCAAATTCTGTTTCTCCGGGTCGAGAAAGCTGTTGCTCACATGTCCATGGGTTTACTGTGAGTATATAGTGCGCTAGACCGTAGTTAACGTCCACCCCTCCTGAGCCCACTATGCAAGGACAGCGCCGTCTGCGGCGCTTATCTGCATTGTGGGGGTTTCCCCCACACAGGCGTCCGAAAGAATCGACTACCAGTGTTTATCTTACTCTGGATGTGGTCCGGACATCGCTAGAGCTTGTAAAGGACTCCGCCGACGTCTGTCCTCCCCTGAAATCCGCTGTGGGCGCCGTCGTCGCGGTATGCAATTTAGCGGATGCAAGTCGTGTTCTCACCTGCTGTATGCCTTTCTGAAGCTGATTCTCATATGTTAGCGCGTGGCTGAATCAGACACGAATGCTGAAACACTGGCATGGCGCGCTGTCACGATACTCGATACGATATACAACTCTGTCGACATGACTGACCCCAACGCCAAAATTCCACCGCAACTTCTCCACAACATTCTTCAGTTCGAGCAGTGCGGTTTTAATTGCCTTCTATGTCTTGTTCCCATCACCTATTTTTGTTAGGTTAGTGACTGAAATCAGCACCGCGATGAAAAGCATCGCAGGAAAAAGCCCTCTCCATCGGGTTCTCCATCTACGCAGGAACGAGTCGAAGCTAGCCAAATTTAATGCACGGCTCGATTCCGCCGCCCAAGTGTTCGCAGTAAGCACATATCTAAATGACGATTATTTCGCTTCTCAATTCGTCTACATAGATAGGTACGATGACATCCCAGACTGTATCACTCGGCCGGATCGAAGATGCGGTGGAAAAGGTTCAGTCTGTGGTTTCGTCGGACAATGTGTGTGCATTATATTCAATCCATTTGAACCGTCGCGGCTGACTGTAAATTTCCCTTGGTAGATTCAACTACGCGACCAAGTCAGACGCCTCCAGCTGACGGTCGTTTTTTTGGCCTGACCCCAGTACCCCTGGCATAACTCTGGTCTCGTCTCCCATCAAAAAAAAACGAAAAGCCGATAAAAATTGAAAAAGAAATAAAATAGGGATGGGGTAAGCATTTTATACGTTGAAGTATCTGTAAGACAGAACATCTTTTGCAGAGTCCTTAGTTATCAAGGAGTATTATCCCGGCTGGGCACGGCCGGGCGGGGGTCGATCGAATGGCCAGTTTTAAGTCTTCTCTCTCTCTCTCTCTGTCTCTCTCTGTCTCTTTCTCTGTCCCTGTCTCTATCTCTCTCTGTTGTGGCTTGTCATAAAGGCGACACGTGTTTCGCTCTCTCTCTCTCTCTCTCTTCCTTATGTACTCCAATGTCCCACTAGCTGTGTGTACTACTTATACATGGACTACCAATCCTCTGAATCAATATTTGGACGGTAGATACCGCTATCTTAACCTCATAGAGGATCCAATGACAACAGATTTCCGCAGGCAGACTTTAATATTTATTACTCCGTCGCACTCAGCGGCTTGCCGTGTCCCCGCCGATGAGGACGCATGATCCCGGCTGGGCAAGAAATCATTCTGCCCACCACACTACCGGTGGGGTTGGCCTGTGTTTCTCTTTTTCTCACCTGTTTCTTTGTATTCCCGGCTAGCTGGTTGTGTATTGTTGTAAGCCGAGCATAATAAATTAACCCACCAGGGAAATCCCGGGCAGATTGGGTCGAAGGCCGGCATTCCAACCGCATCGTCGTCAAAGACTTTGTCATCTGCGGTGATTTGGCTATGATAGAATGCTTTCCAGTGGAAGACAGTACGAATTATTAAACTTCGTCAACCAGTAATTTCTGCGAGTCGCCCTCACGTTCCGCCGCTCAAAATATAGTTTTCCCCATTCACCTGTATCGTCTTCAAGAATTCCGTCGGCCGCACCACACTTGCGAGGCGATTCACAGCCTCTGCCGGAAAGGCGCCCGCCCCGTCTAGGATGGTTATCTCCACGCTATCAGCACCGCGAAACATCGCGAGCAGCAGCGCAAGGTTATGCGCCTGCTGTACGAAGTGTGCACCGCCCGACATCTGGATATGCCCCACCCGCTCGAGGCTCGCGCGTCGCTCCTCGGTGAGGTTCTGCAGCAGCGGGACGTGCGCGGGCGAGATGCCGCACATGGGATCGATCGACACGGTCAAGCGCGGGGAGAGCCTGCGTACGGAGAGCTTGTAGGTGATGGAGGATACGAGGTGGATGAAGAGCGGCGTTTCGAGGTGCGGGGAGGGGGGCGTCCACAGCACGCAGATGGACGCGATGCTGGGGAAGCACTTTGGGGAAAACAGAAAGTGGTCAATGTAGCCGGCGGGGGCGCGCAGATTGACGAGGTGGCGGAGGGGGAAGGTGGGGCCTTTCCGTGCCCACAATGTCTTGTTGCGCGCCCACAGTGCCTCGTCGTGGGTAATTTCGAGATCCGTGAGCAGGGGGAGGCGCGAGAGGAATGTGATGACGTCTGTTTCCGAGTCGAGGTCGACCTCGGTCAGGGAGAGGGCGCGTAAATGAGGAGCTGCGGCCGCTATAAGAGGTAGTACGACACTCCATGTCCGTGCTTCTGTGATGGACATGCGAATAGCGAGGGACGTAAGGGCGCCGCGGCGGAGGGCGCTGAGCGTCCAATCCAGGCCGGGTGGGAATATGAGGGTGGCCGATTGTATGTTGAGGGAGGTGAGTGTAGATGCGCTGTAAGACGTCGGTAGACGAACTTCGCCTACGCCTTGCTCAGCGTCGCGTGTGAAAGCCCGCGCTTTCGTGTCTGGCGATATCAGCTTGCGCAACGTCCCAGGCAGATATTTGCGGGAAAATCCGGAATAGTTCAACACGTATGCCCTGGTGAAATGAACGCCGTATGTTACAGTAAGCGCAGTGCATTTCCGTTCAACGATGCAGTTCAGAAGGCCCCCAAAATGGGATGCCCATGCCTGTAACGCCGGATCATCTCCAACAGATAGGCATTGTCCTCCTGCATTACTATCGAGCTGCAGTGATACTCGCTTCACGGAGGAGAGGCGGGCGATGAATTGTTGTACCCGTTTGAGCTGTGTGACGAACGGGAAGATGGAAGTGCAATCCGGGTGCGGGAAGATGAATGTGAGGTCATCCATATCCGGAGGGATGAACAGACATATCTCCAGTGCCGACAGTAAATCCAATCGGGCTGAGTACATTGGAACGACAGCCGAATTCGAGGCCAAGTCCATGCCGTTGCGGGAAATGTAGATCGGAAGGGTGATAAAATGCAATCGCCGACATACACCGCCAACGGTCACACACGTGTTCACAGGCTGGGCGCAACATCTGCACCAGACGTTGGTAGAGGCTGGGAACCAGCATCCAGTGACCTGGATCCCAGCATCAATCCTGAATGGATCCAGGGTGGGTCCAGGTCTGACTGGCAATCAGCTGTGTGGCGTGGATGGCTGCCAGCCAGGTTCACTCAGCTGGTCTCGACATGGAGTAACTACTGGTCTTCGATCAATCTTCGACCTGAATCCCAGTATCAATTCCGAATGGATTCAGGGTGAACCCAGGTCTGGCTGGCAATCAGCTGTGGATGGCTGCCAGCCAGGTTCACTCAGCTGGTCCCGACGTCGAGTAACTACTGGTCTTCGATCAATCTTCAATACTGAAAATGTCCCCGTGAAATGCGAAAAAAATAGATATATGCATGGATGGATGGATTGATATTGTATCTGCAGTACAGCGACAGAACATAATAAATTTAGATCTCAACCACGGGCGCCGGCAACGCAGACGTCGCCACATCCGTAACACCAGCGTCAATTAAATCATCCACCGTCTGTTGGAAGTTGTCGATGGTGCTGGCGGTGATCTCGTAGTCATTGACGCCGTGCTTCTCTTGATCCTTGGCCAGGATGTGACTGAAGGCCCTAAAAAAATAAATAGTTAGTGTATGAAAGATGAGTAGCGCAAAGGTGACGCACTTTACGATCCTCTTCGCCTTGCCATCGGCATTGTTGCGAATCTCTGCCAGGTTAGAATCAAGTTTGTCCCAGAATTTAGGCCCCGACACAACGAGATAAGTTTTGCGCTGAAAATATATGAGAAGATGCCGACCAATAGAGCCACGTGCTTACCATTAGAGCGACGCGAGCGCAAAGCTCAACAGTGACCGTGCACTGAGTGCCTTCGACGAGGATCTGGGTTAGTTTGAAGATATTTTGCTGCTTAGGACCCGCCGCAAAATTCCGGTCGTGCTTGTTGACCTTGAGGCTAGCACACAACTGAAAAAGAACTCAAGAATCAGAGGCGGTTGATCTCAAACGAACATGAAAGGTGAAACGTACCGCTTTTTTTAACTTGGCACGCAGTTGGGTGAAAGCTTCTTGAACGGCGGCAATGACTTTAGCAAAATCGGCAGGATTGTTCTCGATACCGATAGGCAGGTCAAAGCGATGCTTCCTGAGGATAATCTGCAGCGCCGTGAGTAGGAAGATCAAGACAAAAATAGACTACGCACAAGCAACATGTTGGTGGGGACGGCACCCTTGTACGCGGTGATCTTGCTTGACAGGAGGATCGCGGTGGCGTAATCGTGCAGGTTTTTCTTGACACGAGATAAGTGGGACTCAAAAAGAAGAGCTGAGAGCATACCTCGAGGGCCGCAGATGTCGCAAACACCGGTGCAGCGGTCACGATAGTGTTGAGCTGGTTTGAGAGATGAAGGAGATTGACGAGAAGTTTGGTGTCGCGGACAGCAGCGGAATCCTTGAGATATCTGTGATCAGCACGAGCGAAGAGTGTACAAGATGAATAGGGCTCACTTGGAGGAAGATATTTACCTCCGTCGTTTGGTCCCCACGGAGTCGTTTTCTCTCTACGTATCGCTGGACGGCGATGACCGTGTTTTGATTGGGGAGGACAAATGCAGGAATACTGTCGTCGTTGTCGTTGTCGTTGTCGTCATCGTTGACATTGCTGGAGGTGCCCACCATGGCAGCATGAGATCTTTTCTGCGCGCTGGTAGGGGAAGAAGCAATGGGCGAGTCCTGGTCCATCGCACCAAAGACATCACTGAGAGAATTCGAATCAGGGGAGGAGGGAGCGGACGAGGACATTGGGGGAAAGTGGAATGAAAAAATGCCAGTGCATGGCGCAGCTTAAGAGCCAAAGTCCTTCGCCCGAGACAGTGTTTCTTGATACGCGCGCAGATACATTGCAAATGGTGGAGTTAATTCGGGTAGGGCTCCATAGCTGTGGGTCGGCAGTGGTACAGAACGACAGACAGGGTTCTGATTGGTGGCAGGTGGCTTGGTCTCTCGTACTTCTTGTCCGATGCCGCCAAAAGGGAGTGGAAAATTGCCAAGTGAACAAGGTACCGAGCGGGATATCAAGAGCTGGGGATTCAGAAATTAACAGCCTTACAGACTTTAGATTCAATGAAGATCTTACCAGGATCCAATGCAAAGCATGCTCCTCCGGTGTACAGATTGAGCGGCGGACTTGGATGGACATCAACAGTGGGCCAAAGCACTTGCAGTATGCTGAGCATTTGAAGGCAGTTGACCAGCTCAAGGGTGCTCAGCGACAACAGGAGCAGCTTGATATCGGGAGAAGAGCGGAGTCCACCGCTTCAGGCCTCCAAGATGTACAATTTGCGGCGCAGCACATGGATGGGCCTGTGACGGGTCGTTCCAATGTTTGTAGGCAGGCGGAGGTGGAGATGTGGGAGAGATATGCGGTGGATGGTGGAAAATTCGACGCTGGAGATGCTCAAGAGGACCCGGATGTGCGCCATGAACGATTGCGCCGGCAAGCAGACGTGTTTGGCCTGATGAATCCCGAAGTTGTGGCTAAACACCTGGGATTTGGAGGTGGCAATGTTGCAGAAGAGATCCTTGGAGACGAAGAGGAGGAAGACTTCCTCAACGAGATAATGCGCCAAGCAGGTGAGTGTAAACGCGAAGTCATTTGGATGGTTTGGTTTCGACCCGATTGGGACTGGTCACATGTCCATTTGAGCGCTTGTTGCGGGCGACTCGGCCGTTTCTTTGAAATGGCTTGTTGGCAGTCCCGAGGACTGGATCCTCTTCGGACTAATATTTTAATCAGAACTGGAATACTCAGACGGACTAATATTTTAATCAGGACTGGAAGACCCAAAACAGGCCGACATCCAGGACGAACACTCAAGTGTACATTCCTCGTCTGAATGGTTTCCGTATCCTACAAAAATGGTGAGAGGATACAAATAGGCGCAGTCAATGTTATTTTTGGTTGATTCGCTAACCCAGATGTTTCTTCTGGACACCTTGGACAATTTGCCGAGGTTACGAATCTCAAATTCACTCATGCGCGTGTTTCTTTGGATTTTGAAGGAAGCCCATTGCAAGGATGTTCCTTCTTTTGATCATCTCCGAAAGGTTCAAAAGAAGATTCGGTCCGAGTGCGGAATTCCAAGCATTCCATGCAAATCTGCGCTCGGAAATGTCTTTTTCATGAACGATCCTCGTGCAATAATTGCACAGGTAAGTTTTGTGTCATTGAATGAGGGTCTCTGATCAGTGTATTATCTCAGGACTGGGCAAACCCAACGACCCGTAAATTAATCCGTTTTTACCCTGAAATTCCCGAGGACGGGATCATCAGAGAGATTTGGCATGCCCAAAAGTGGCGCAAAAATATGGATCTTGATTCTCTCAGTCCCATGTTTGACGCTGGCTCATCCCATTATTATGTCAACGAGGTCTCGCGGTTGAAGAACGGCAAGTTCGTCATTCCCATACGCTGGGTCATGTTCCGGGGAAAGGTGTATGCCGACTCATTTTCTGTGACATTCAATGAACAGGTATAGTACTCGGTTATCACCGTGTTTGACACCGCTGACCTCCGCATTGCAGAACGAGGCGACTGTTGTTGACGGGGAAACAATACTTATTTGTGCCGATGATCTGAGCGACAATTATCTCGATCTACAACACCGCAGTACTATTCCAAAGTGGAGCGGTGAGCAGTCAATGTTCAAGTTGGCTTTACATCTCATCACTCTTTATTGCAGCTTCGACAATTGACGCCGGACACCCAGAACGTATGCCAAATCCTAAGCGGGAAATTGCTGGCGGCGATCCCCTGTACACCAGCTTCGTTGATTATTTTGGGGATGATGTGTCTGGCAACCGCACAAAATCTTGGAATAAGCATTGGAATGCTTACATCACCCACCGCAATTTGCCCCGGAAATTACTTCAACAGGAGTTCCATGTTCACTTCATCTCGACGTCACCGAATGCTAGCATCTCAGAACAGTTCAGAGAGTTCAAAGCCAATGTCGAGTGAACACACTTTTGTCATTTGGTTTCTCGCATCTCACATGCTATGCAGGTCAACTCATACCGAGCCGGTCCGAGTCCAAGATGAATCTGGGAGTACAACACGGTTCTGTATTCACGTAAATGCGGGACCGTCTGATAATCCAATGCAAAGCGAGGTCTCCGGGCATATCGGAGGCAAGGGAAACCATTTCTGTCGAAAGTGCGAAGTCGGTGGAACACAAAAAGAGAAGGCAACAAACGATGGGTATCACGTACTTTTCGAAGTAAGCTTTTATTCACTGTTGAAACGAAGAAACTATTGTTAATGATTTCGAAGGCGGGTGTACCTCGTACAAAGGAGAAAATTGTCGCAGAGCTTGAGAAACAAGTCAAACTCGCTTGCGCCGGTGTTGCAAAACCGGTCAAAGACTCCCAAACTCAAACTGGAGTCAAAGACATGTATACCCAGTATTGGATTGACTTTTTACTCTCTCGATTCAAAGAGCTGAAGAAAGATGAACCAGACAGGGACGAAAAGGATATTCAGGCGGAATTGATTCAATGGGCGCTGGATAATCGGGATAAAATTTATAGTGCATTCTTGACAATGAAAGGTATGACCTGGGGTCTTCTCTACCAGTGTTACGATTTACTGTCTGCACAGGATTCGATCCAACGAAGGATACCCCAGTTGAAATCTTGCACACCATACTGCTCGGAATTGTCAAGTACATTTGGCATATTTCCCATACCCCGTGGTCCGCAGAGAAGAAGAAGTTATATTCGGTGCGACTTCAATCCACATCAACAGATGGACTTTCCATCCATGCCATCCGTGCAAATTACATTATGCAGTACGCGGGTTCGCTCATTGGGCGTCAATTCAAGACCCTTGTGCAAACTAATGTATTTCACGTCCGCGGTCTCGTAACGGACCACCAATTTATGGCATGGAAAGCGACTGGTGAATTGTCGGCACTCTTGTGGTTTCCCGAGATAAGGAACCTGGCTGAATACCGGGTATTTAATGCACTTCTCAAGCGTACACAGCTGATGATTTATTTTCCCAGCGAGATATCAAAGTTGCGGTCGCAAATGTGCTTGACATTTTCGCGGCGATCGATCCGTCGAAAATGATCACAAAGATCAAATACCACTTACTCGCACACATCGACGAGGACACATTGGAGTTCGGTCCTCTGGTGGGAGTTGCAACCGAAATATTTGAGTGCTTCAACGCCATTTTCCGTTACTGTTCTATTCTCTCCAATCATCTTGCCCCAAGCCGCGACATTGCGCTCCAACTGGGCGACCAGGAAGGCCTCAAGCATCGTTTAACTGGTGGCTGGTGGCTCTGCAATGCCAACAAGGAATGGCGGAGGGCTGGTCCTGGAGTCAGACATTTTATGGTGGCACATCCAGTCTTGCAAAAGCTTCTAGGATGGAGTGAGGATAAACTTCTGAAACACGGTGCGCGTCTTCTTTTTACTTGTCCCAGAATGATATAATAAATATTCCAAGGCGAATCCAAACTTGTGCCTCTCAAACGTGGACAAAAGCAACATTCTGTCTATCCCCTCGGTAGCACAAGTGCAGCACGCGCCGTGAATTATGGGCTGTACCAGCCAGACTCGGAGTGGCGCAGGTGTGTTTCTATTATTAGCGAATCTCTCGACAAGTGCCTCTTGGGGTCATGGATTTTTGCCCAGTCCGCGACGGATGTGGTGAGTAATCTCCCAAAAATATATTTGTGCATGAAATGACTTTGGCGCGGCATCTCTCAGGCTGCAACGATAACTGGACGAGTCTCCGAAATCCTCATCGACAAGACCGCCACTGTGATACTCGTGTTAGAGTTGTTCCAAGTGCTGTTGGCTCGGGACAGCATTTATGGCATGCCAGTATTGGTTCGTCGTGACGGAGAGACAATATTCTCCATCATTCCTGCCAAAGTTGAATCTCGGCATCTATCAGTTTGAAACCACTACTGACCTTCATGTAGAATGTCAAGTTCAAGTTCAATGTGCAACATGACTGTTATACTGCGAAATGCGAAGCCACGGGAGAGCGCCCCCAGATGCAAGAACGTGTTGAGTCAGACAATACCGAAAGCTTCATCGTTCACGAGTCCTTGGACCGTTTTATCATCAATTCCCATGCATTCCACAACGCTCACCTGCTCCGTGCAGCACTCCCTCGCGATCTCCTTGCTCCGATTCCTCTTTTTGAGGATCGGAGAAGGAAACACAACGAATTTGCTTCCGCATTACGCGAGAAGCAGGCAACAATGATCACCAAACGCAAGGCTGCTCGAGCAGATGCGAAGAGCTCCACCAAGACATCCACCAAGAACTCAGCACCTCGAAAGAGAAAGGCTCCGGCTGAAGTTGAATCCGACCATGGCGACGAAGAAAATACTGCTGGACCCAGCAAGCCGCCTCTGAAGCGTGCCAGAACAGCGAAAAAATCGAATGAGCCTGCATCAGTCGTATTGGATGGCGGCAGTCTGGTTTCTGGTCGACCAAAGAGGGTTATTACACGGACTATACGCGCAATCGCACTAGATGACGCTCTAGAGGATGATAGTGAGGAGGAAGAGGACGGGGAGTCGAGTGAAGAGGACAGCGACATGCTATACGGGTCTGACGAGGATTATTCTGATTAAATAATATTTATTGCGTGCAGCCTACTTCCAGGATTAGACGAAGGATGGTAGCAACATAGATTCACAGCTGTCGACCAGCTGGACCCTCGGCTGAAATATTCGGCTGGAACCCAGACGACCTCCACCTGTATCCAGGAATAAGTACAGTCGTGGCCCACATGACCGTGCTAGCTGGAACCAACGTGTGGGTACTTTGGCGGTGTAGCAAGGCAAGAAAATACAAGCTCTTCGTTGGAAAGCTCTTCTTCTCGAAGATGGTGACCAGAATTTCGTTAGGAAGATCGAGCAGTCCAGCGGCAGGCATCATGGAGGAAGCAGGAGAGTCAGGAGACGCAATCATGATCGTGATGCGCGCTGGCATCAATCCGGAAACCTCCGACGGCTTTCACGGCCCGAGTCGGCGCAACTCGGAAAAAAACTGCTATCTTTCTCCTGCCATGAGCGGCTGAATGTCTTCGGAGATGTAGAACAGTTGAAGAGATTTGCGCAGAATAGGTGGCCCTCTTTTGAGATCTAAGTGATCCGAGACATACTCCTGAGTGAGGTATGGGCGTTTTGTTCTTGGTTTTGTTAGTACAACGTAGAGACCGAATACGTGGAGCATTCCCAGGTATATACTCCATTCCCAGGAAAGAATCGGATACCCCAGAGATACCAGAAGAGCCGAGTGGTTCGAATTTCAGACTTTGATACCTTTGACTCAAAGAGCGTTGAAGACCTGAGGCGGCACCGTATCTGGGGGTCTTGAGGCACGAGAAGGACAAAGAACCATGGGGCAGGGCAACTGGGAAGAAGGAAGGAAGCTTTGATCGCGACGTCGACTTGGCTGAGTTTTATATCAAGTTTCGGACTCCAGCCATGAGTCAGCGCTTCAGGCGATGCATGTGAATTGGGGGATAAAAGAACCGAGACACTTCAACGTACAATGCTCCCGCGTGTTGAACAACAGGAACAACTACAAAGAACGGAGACATCAAACTCTGCAGATGCCCCACTCATCCCACCGCTCGCCCCCAACCCCCGCACCGACAATGAACAGATCGTCAGGGTCGTATTTCCTCTTTATGTTGCTCAGTTTCGCGTAATTCGGTCCGAAAAATGTCGTCTTGAAGTCTCTCTCGAAAACGTCCGCTTCGTTGGAGTATGAGCCCGCGTTCGGGCCAGAAATTTGCTCGAGAATCGAAAGCTGTTGGCTCTGGAATTTCTTGCGGAGTGTATTGATCTCCGGGAGCGATGCCGAGTCCGGCCAACCATTGGCGAGAATAAACTAACGAAGTGGTGCTTCAACTGATTGGCCTTGCACAGAACGTTTGATTTTTTACTTACATGAGTTTTCGCAGTTCGCCATGCGGGGTGAACAGCTGATACGATATTGGCATTTTCCGCCACTTTTCCTATAAATGGAGGGTCTCAGTGATGAAGAAAACTGAACAAGTTGATACAAACCGCCTCCAACGACTACCACGGGGAGCCTGAAATGAAATGAATTGTGGAACCCGGAGGAATATTTGAAGGGATATGAAGTCGAGACGTACGTCGTGGTCCCACTGTCCAGCAGTTCTTTATAAACCTGTCCAACACTTGCGGGTGACTGGTGGTACGTCTCCGCAGGTATAAGCCTTGAACCCAAGACACCATTACTGCCTCCGTTGTCGTCCGCCTCAAATAGTGCATCATTGATGTCCCCATACGTATATTCCTGGGAGATCAAGGAAACGCCGGGGATAGCCAGTGCGGCCTTGAGGAAGGGTGCGAGGAGTGCCATACTCTGCGATATTGTCGTGTTCGGTATCTGGGCGCTCAAAGACACAGTGGAACCTGCATCTGCGGCGTTTTTCAACATGACAAAGGAGTGACCTCCGCGAACTGGGTCCAAGTCGAAAATGTGTTGGGCGTGGACGGTGGCGAGGGCGCCTGCAGCAGTGTTGTCTGAAATGGCCAGACTGATGGAGGGTGAAGTGGCGTTGAAGGTGGGGAAGATTCTGAAGGTCACTGACACGATCACACCCCAGCTCCCGGCGCCTCCACCACGGAGGGCATAGAAGACTGAACGTTCAGTGGTATATCTATCAAGAAACATGGAGATAATATAGACTACTTACGGTCGGAATTTGAGATATTATTGACTTTGAGCAGTTCTCCGTTCGCAACCACAATGTTGAACTCTTAGTCAAGCGGCAGATCAGATAAGATGCCCTCAAAGAAATGTGAACCTCACCGAGGGCGTTATCGGCAGCGAGGCCAAAAGTTGGTGATAAAGTAGAGTGTCCGGCACCCTGGACATATCCGCCGGCACTGCAGACTGTTGCGGCGCCGGTTGGACCAAGCAGAAACCTTCTATTCGCCTTTCCCTGTTGGTACAAGGTCTGCGAATGAACTCCGCTGCCTACAGTGACCGCCGACCCCACATTCTGTGTTCCAACGAAGAACGCATTAGTGAAAGAGATGTTTTGAAATTTAGTGGTGCGGATAAGAAGAGACTGGAGTGCGGTAGATCGTCCAAGTGTGTCGTGCCCGGAGCCCTTTATGGCCAAGCGAAGATTATGCGTGCTGGCAAATTTCACTGCAGCCTGAGAAATGGATTAACAATTAATGGAGCAGAATCTGAATGGCTGTGTGTCATTGACCTGGATTTCTGCGACTGTTTCGGCCTCCACCGAAAAGATGGGAACATCTCCTTGACCACAAGTCGTTGCATTTCTCAGACACAAGGAAGGAGGTGTCAAGTCATAGCCCTGCGAATGATATCCGGGCATTAGGCGATTCCTATCAGTTTCAATTGTCGCACCTGTTCAAAGTTGTACTGCTCAATGTTAGTGAGGTATAGATATCGATGCCCGTATGCACGCACCTGATCCATCGCCCCAGGGATCGTACTACGAAAGAGCGCGCTTGACCACTGCGCGTCGGTGCAGGGCAAACTAGCACAATATTTTGCAGACGGCACCACTTCAACTAGATGCCCAGCTATTGTCGCATTGAATGCATTCCACGCTGCGGTGCTCGGGTATCCCGCGCTCCCTGGGATATTACGGCATGCTTTTCGCCCTAACACCGCTGTCTCCTGTGCGCAACAAGAGGAGAGAGATATTGCCAGAACAAGGAAAGACGGCGAGGATGCGAAGGCCTTCATTGGTACGATGATCCTGCTGTGGCTTGATTCCTACGTTCTTCGCCGCATCCGCCCGCTCGAATGAGCCATTATATAGGATAGCGCCACTGCCGTAACAATGACCCCTGCCTATAGCCGCATTATCCTCGGGTTACACCATCATGCCGGTTTGAGCGGCATTCATTACGTTACGTCGCTGGTTCAACTCTTTCGGCCCAGCGTACTCAAGCAGGCATTATTTCCTGTCCAAATTTTGAAGTATCTGAAACGATTTGTTGCAAAATTTCTAGCTACTCAAAATTATGTCTCGGTTGAGAAACCTCGAAGAAACAATATCTAGTATCTCGATATCAAGTAGATTTCCAGTTTTGCGATCTTTTTCTCAACCACGTTCCTTACTTGCACCCAGCTATCGATTGTTTAAGGAATTACTTCCCATGGTATTCTTGCGCCATGTCAGTTGACCTCGCTTCAATCACAAATTTGGCTTTGACATTCAACACCTCATTTCTAGTGGTCCGCTCAACAGGCGGGCCCAGTTTTCTCCCTCATCCGCCTATCGAGCACCTGTGTATGTTCTTCCACCTCCAGGATATTAAAGGTAACTCGATCAGTCATCAACGTCCGTGCAGTAGTGGAAAACACACGGCCTAGCACTGATCAGAAATGACGGGCAGCACTTAGTCGAAGGGTTGAAATTTATTCGGGGACTGTGTGCATGACTGGAAGCCCGAATTCAACCCACAGCATCAAGGGATAGCCTTTTTTCAACGGAGTCGCCCGCTGGTTGAAAATCAGAATTTTGGTCGAGTTCAATCGCGGATGCACTGTGCAGCGGATTAAGATGCTCAAATCAGCCTGTCTAACAACGTAAGTGGTATATTTATTCGTTCTGAGGTTTAGTTGTGGAATTCTGAGAGCGGGGGCGAGCAGAGGGAGTGCTATCTTGAAGCGAAGACACGAAGACAAAATGTCGACCGCAGCAGGATTCTGATAAGAGATAAGACGACAAAATTCGTTACGCACTCATATTATTTTTAAGATTATTTCCTTCAAAGCATTAAAACGCACACTTGATATTTGTGTCAAAATCGTGTTTACAGCTAACAGTGGGGCACTGCCACATCGAGGCACATGAACCCGTATTATCAAATTGCCCGATTTGGGGCTTCCGTTACACCGCGTTTGAGGATCTCCATGCAGCCTTGACGTAGGACCTCAGGGCCCCCGGCTGCCCCGAGCTTGGGCATTTGGGCCAATCTACTCGCCTTTTCTTCTACTCACCGATGGGCAAGATTTGTCTCATGCAACGCTGGCGACTGTTTTATGTGGAAGGAGTTTTTCGGGCGCAACTTCCTCAGCTTTTCTATTTACGGCATCTCTCACGGCAGCAATAATGAAATTTCAAATTTGAATGTATGGTGCAGGTGGAACCATAAGCGCTCAGATAGATGGTAGCTAGCCAGTTTTTCCGATTGTTTTCCGACCTCCACCTTTCCCCCTTCATAGACTGCGCCGGCCTCCCGTCTTTCTGCGGCGCTAGACTGCAGCGCTGGGCGCCCCCTTTGCTCTGCGAATATGGGGGAGGTACTGGAAGCAGCGGCCCTCGCAGCGTCGCGTGTACAGATCGTCAAGGTGTGTAGATCCTAACTGCTTCCCGACTTGCCTCATGCATCGCACACAGTACGGCTATAGTTCGTATGGATATTCTCCTTGACTTTCTCTCTGCTCAACACTCTCCTCTAGTTGGGAGCCTAACAATTCTGGTGAGTCTTGATTTTTATTTATTCGCCAACACTCTCACGTCGCAATTTGCAGTTTTTCGACTATTTCTTAACATTAAATCTCGAGGTAGTCCTCGCATATCTTATCCTCGGGCCACTGCATCTCATAACCGGTTGTCGCAGGCGACCCTCGTCTGGCCGTCCAGACTCTCTATATCCAAAGTCTTGTTTCTTTTGTCGCGATACCTGCCGTTCCTTGAAGTTCCCCTGTCTGGGTATTGTGAGTGCCTTTTCAAGGTCAATGGCATCGGAGGATTACACCCATACAGATACTTTTGCACCGAATGCTAGCCTGAGCGTATGCACTTCGTCCTTGGACTGAGTATCGTGCCTGATATGTCCCAGCACTGCTTTGCAGTAAACTCTGCCATCATCGGTGAGTCAACCCAGGAGCAGGCCAATCCATAATCTGACCTCACACAGTGACCCGGCTCGTCGGGATCGCAATAGCGGAAGGTCGGGCAGTTCTCATCTACCCTGAATCTCCCTCATCCTGTTAGCGCAGCAATCCTGCTTCTGCGGACCTTTGCTCTGAGTGGCCGGCAACTCCAGGTTCTCCAAGTGTTCGGCACCATCTACACGGTAATCCTTTCTTTGCATACTTTCGTCCAATACTAATCGAAGCTACAGCTCGGCGTGTCGACATCCGCCATCACGCTATCCCTCTTTATCGCGGGTTCGAAGTGTCAGTAATCTCAACCATACTTAGAAAAATTTCACGCTGAACCTGCGTAGATGACGTGCCTCCACTGAACCTCCCGGGCTGCGACCTCGCCGGCGGGTCATTCATCCTCGTCGGCATCCCCTTCATCATCATCGTCCTGAACGAGATGGGTGCGTCTTCCTCACCACCTCTCGAATACCCAATTGAAAGTTCCGCAGCCTTAATGGGTTACACGTTGTACCTTGGAGTCAAAACCTATCGTGACACGCATAGCGTGCTCGTCGCCACGCTGTACCGGGACGGCATCATCTACTTCCTGTTCCTGAGCAGTCTGTCCCATCACGTCCGATGCGTATGCTTGATATCTAACCGCCAATTTAGTCGGGTCCCTCATCAACCTCGTTATCCTGGTAGCTGGGCCGGTGCGCTCCATCCTCTCTGCGTATCTTTATTGCGCTGACGCTCGTTTCACAGCCGCACATGCAGGATTTGCTCAACAAGTGCGTCTCGTCCTTTGTTTTCTTCCACCGGCCTCCGCGAATCATCTTCTGATTGCTACCTCCAGTTTACTGCGTGTGGTGCACGCCATATTCTCGTGCCGGATCCTCCTGCACGTCCGTGAAGCAGAGTGCAAGCGGCACGAGCTAACGTGGCAGGAAGACATGATCTCCGACGTGCATTTCACACCAATGTGAGACTGTAACAGAGACGGGACGGATATTGTACGTAAGATTAAATAACACTGCATGTTAATATTGTGAGGATGGTCTTCCTAATCCTGGCTCGGTTTAACTCCGGATGCAGCGCTCGTATACAAATGACTACTGTCCTTGGCATCTGGCGACCTCAATTATCTTGTAAGAAATGGGGATATATACAGTATACTATTTTAGTCAAGACCGTAATCGTCCGGAGCATGTGGGTTTATAACTACAGAAGACAGGACAAATGATCCCACCCATGAAACCTTAAATTCATAACTGGGCGCAACACTCAAGGGGAAATTATACCATCGTAACGTACTGTTTATCAACATTCAGACATTTGACAGAGATCCACACACCATCATCTCTCAAGGCGCGCAAGCGCGCCAACTGCTCTCCCCCAAATGCCCGGTGTTCCAAGTGGAGTTTGATCCGCTGAAGGGAGGGCCGTGCATCGAGCATGTCGAGCAGCGCGGCATTGGTGAAGATGTAGGAGCCCGAGACGGACAAGTCTACGAGCGAAGGAAGGGCCTGGTCCGCGAGGGTGAGCGCTCGCATGACTTTGTCGGTGAGGGCGTGGGGACGCAGCGATCGCAAGATGAGCGACTGCAGGGTCGGTAGAAGGGGAAAGAGATCCAGAAAGTCATTTCCGCGGATGACAACCCTGTCGACGACGAGGGTGTGCAGATTGAGTTGTGATCTCTTGACGAAAGATGAGAACTGCGGGGACGACCACGGTCTCCCTCCGCCGACGAGATGGAGGTAATCGAGTTTCGGAGTCGTCATGTCCGGTAAAAGGGCGGGGAAAACGGATAGTGTGCGGGCGTCTGTGGTAACATGGGGTTGAGACAGGTTTTCCGCACTTGCAGAAGTGCAGGAGAGGTCGACGAGATTAGGACATCGAGTTGCAAACGAAATGAAATGAGACGCAGTGACGAGGGTTTTGATTTGAGCCAAAGGGAGTCGGGGTAGCATACCATCTGGAATCATAGATGACACTTCTAGTCTCGATAGCCTAGGAGCGAGCTCGAAAGCGTCACTTATGGATACTGAGTTGGTTGCTCCCACCATATGATTAATGTCGGAGGCGCGGAGGGTGAGCTTCTCGAGACTTGCCAATTTTCCCCGAACGGGGAGAAACAACGACAGGTATCGGGGATGCATATGCAAATGGAGAATGGACCAACGCTCGCAACTGTCAAGAAGTGCCCCCAGGAGGCTTTCATTGACGTGGTCCACTGCGCGGATCTCGAGGGACAACGGACAGCTTTTAGATCGCTCCAGATAAAGCCGAAGAAGGTGAATAACATTATCCTTTCCGGCCAAAGAAATCGTGAGGATGGACCAGAACCGTGGGGTGGATAGAGCAGTGGAGCGCCAATGGAATGAGACCGCTGTGATGGGGTCCAAGCCCCGACCAGCTAAGCTATATGCCCCTCTGGATATGGATGTGTGCAGCGAAGGATCGATGAAAATGGATGATAATATTTCTGGCGGCAAGCGACGGATTGGTGCCAGTCGCGACGAGAGAACTTCAATGTGTCTGCGCAGCTGCTGTACATGTTCAGCGTCATGCGGCCCAGAGGATAAGGCATCTAGGTGGGCCTCCGCTTCGGATACAGCCTGCGAAATGGAAACGCGTTCCGCTGAGTCGGGGATTGTGTTTTGTCGTAGGGAAGACATGTCGTATCCGACGTCGTTCATGAGAAAGTAGGCAATTGGTATGCTCCAGTCTGAGACAGGTTAATGGCTTTCTCGACAGAGTCTACAGCCTGACTCACATGTTGTTAAGAATCAAGCTGTGGAAGCGCCCGGATTCCGACGTGGCTGTGAAGGGCCTGGGCCCGGTCTAGGCCTGACTTGCGCTGAACGGCGACCACCCACAAACCACCCAAGCTCTGACCTACATAAAGTCGTGCGCGAGCACTATGGATGTCATGGCTGATAGTCCCCGTGATTCCCCCAGATGGCGCGATGTTCAGCGTGAACGTCTCGCGGACCTCAACGCACTGGGGTTCGCGTCAGATGTACCTCAAGCGCTGGCCATAGAACGCCGAGAAGTAGCGGCAACTGTGGATTCATTTTCCTACCCCGTAATCACGGTTCCATACGAGCTCGTTGCTCACATCTTCCTCCACTGTCTGCCAGCGGATGGACGTGTCAGGCCTTCGCCGCGCGCAGCGCCTTTGCTGCTGGCACAGATCTGCAGTGATTGGAGACAGATCGCTCTGGAAACCAAGCAGCTCTGGAGCTCTTTTGATTTTACATTCCGCGGCACAATCGACTCGGCCATCTCAATCTCTGGCGAACCTTCGTACGACGGCGCATGCGCGCTCCTGGAAACTTGGGTCAACCGGTCCAACGGGGATCCTCTTTCCATCACCTTGCGGTTAGCCAGAACTCGCGAGGCAATACCGACACGAATCTTAGGCGTGGTCTTCCAATTTTCACAGCAATGGGGCCGCCTCGAGGCAACCCTTGCAAACCATCAGGATGTGGGGTTATTCCGCCGCCGTCTTTCCGGTCCATTCCCGCTATTGTACAGCTTGTCGCTTAACATCACGGCGGTCGCCGGATCTCTTCTCCGTCGGACAGATACCTTAGCACCTTATCGGGATTCACCTCGGCTCCAGCATTTGAAGTTGTTCCGCTGGTTCCGCTTTTCTGATATTCCGAGTGGTCACTTCCCATTGAAAACCCTCGAATTGCATAAATGGGTCTCGATAGAGGACTGCAGCGCGATATTCCGACGGTTTCCCAGTCTCATTCACCTGACGCTGTCCGTCGTTGAACCCCTTCCTTCCCCTGTCCCAGCAATGGAACTTGTTTCCTCACTCGAATCGTTGACGCTCGACTCTGGCGGCGATCTCCTCGTGCTGCTCACGCTCCCCCACCTCCGCCGTCTTCAGTACACAATTTCTGCCCCCGAAAGTCTAACCACCCTTCTCTTCTTCCTCGCTCGCTCCACTTGTGTCCTCCAGCAGCTCGAATTGCGCGTTAAACCCGTAATGGATGACTACGCGCTGATCGAGTGCCTCCAAGCCATCCCATCCGTGGAGGACCTCCGCATCGACTACGATTCGCGGGGTCCCCGCACTTTATATCAGCACCTTCGCGCCCCCGCGGTGCTCCCCCGGCTTCGAGCACTCACCATTTCCGAGAACCTCAATGCATACAATTACACGCCCGTCGTTGAAATGCTCCGCGCGCGGCGGCAGCGCGACGATTCCGCATTTGTGAATTTGTTGTCGTTCGACCTCCATCTGACATCCGAGTCGAGCGCGGACGACCATCGGATCCCGGGCGGGATTAGCACTGAGGAAATCGCGCGCCTCATCCAGGGTGGGCTCCGTTTCTGCGTGCATGGCCCCGACATCGATTGGCCCGGCGGCGAATGGCAAGGTGTGTTGCTACTGTGTTTTGCAACGTCGACTCATCCGCAACACCCTATAGACGATCTCCTGGAATTTCCCCTATGCAGAGAAGCATAGGATTGCAATACAAATATTGGTCCTCCTGCTCGCAATTTCCTCTCTACTTTATTTGATTGGCCAATTATCTCGAATTTCCAAACGGCATAATTCCGCACACTGCCGCGACCACGTGATCATGACAATGAAAGTTCAAACCGTGAAGGAGGGAATATATATAAGGCGACGCGCGACCAAACAATGCCACCCACTTGTAATCCTTCCAACTTGATCTCCCAGTACTCCATGGAAGACCCCGTCCACAATTCGCCCGTTATGACCAGCCTCATCCACACCTTCCCGCCGGAGCTGCTCACAGAAATCTTCCTGGTCACAGGAATATCCACCGAAGCCCCATATTTGAGCGCCGTCATCCTGTCGCATGTGTGCCGCCAATGGCGTGCAGCTGCGATTGGCGCGTCGGCACTGTGGCTCACCGTGGGCGTTCGCAGCCGCGACGTCCATCATATGCTCTTCCTATCCTGTCTCCTCCGCCGATCCAAGAAGCGGAAGATTTCGGTCGGGCTCGACTTCTGGGACCTCAAGAAGCCAGCAGATCCGGCGATGTTCTTCCGCCTGCTTCACATCGTGCGGCCGCACCTGGACCGCACCTCCTGCTTGTTTATACACGCGCAGTGGGAGGCGTGGCAGATGATAATCGGGGTGTTCAGGAACCAGATGTACCAGAGCCTCAGCCTGCTCGATCTTGAGCTCGTCGTGCCACCTCCACGCCCCGCTCGAGGCAGGTCTTCAAGGACGCCGGCCCTTGCCACCGACCCAATTCCAGTCCGCCCCGCGCCCTTCCCGCCGGTCTTCTTCCCCATCCCCAGAAACCATTACCTCATCGACAGAGTGCGCCTCAGCGGAATCGCAGTCGGGAACATCCCCCTGCCAAATCTCGCCCTCCTCCGCATCAGCGGCAACGATACCCCGAACCTCGTCGCTGCCGATGGCCGCCTAAGCCCGTGGCTCCTCAACGGCGCGAGGAACCTCTATTTCGAGGACATGCCCGTCCCGCCGATGCTGTCCTACCGGCCGCAACCCACCCCGGACAGAACGATTTCCGTCGTCACGCACCTCATCCTCAGCCAGCTCCGCGCGAGCCCGCGCTCTGTTCCCGGCGCGGACGGCCTGCTCGAGCACAGCTGCTGCTCGTTCTTCGACGCGCTGTATACCCCGCGCGTGCGCTCCCTCGAGATCGACCGCTGGGACCTCGCGGGCCGCAGCTGGGCGGACTTCCTCCTGTGGCTCCCCGTCGACCTGCGCTACCCGCAAGTCGTCGATCTGCGCATTAGGGGCATGCATTTCGACGGGATGGATTATGAGGAGGTTGCGTTCTTCCTGGGGTCGTTCCCCCGGATGCGCCACCTGCGACTGGAGGATTGCCGTCCCGGGACGTGGGAGGCTGCGTTGGAGGCACTGGAGCTGGATGCGACGCTGTGTCCGAAGGTGAAGCACATCCGCCTCGGTCCTTCCCTAGTGGTGCTTAGGAACGACCCGCTACCGTTCCGTAACGAGTACGTGGATGTATAGAAATTAGTTGGAGACTTAAAAGATGTCGAGCCCCTTGGATTATGCTTCTTGGAATATATATATATCTTCAATACAGTCCTGCGTGATTACCATAAAACATCATCGCGCGCTCGGCCGCGTATAAGTCTTAAGCTGTCTTAAGGATCCACACTTCAATACTAATTAAGGTCCTGGTGGCGGATGCAATATTCTTGTGGGAAAATTCGCAACCTATGGCTAACTCCCGTTCGATTCGGGCCCAGGACGTAGAACGGCTCGACGTCTTTTTTGATGGACGATTTTACGCCAATATGTACTGAGACCCATTTCAGTCTACCGCACGAGGCCCAAGCGCATCAGACTGTTCTCCGGGGAATGGGTTGTGACCGCTATTTCTCTCCCACAGGTGTATGGCACAAAATGGCATTTAAACCATACCCTTGGGGGGTCTCCTGTCGGAGGTGGTCCACCTCCGTGACAGGACGGAGGTAGGCCACCTCCGACATGATCAGGTGGCCCGCCTTACTTCCCTTGGTTGATACTAATATTGAGGTTGGTGGGCTTCAATACCAATTTACCGTCTTATCCTGTGCCTTGCTCCGTCTTCTTTCCGTAATCCCGCAGCTGACATACTTAGAACTTAAACTTAGATGATGTGAGACTCTTCAGATAAAGCAGGAGCGCTGAGGGCATTCAAGTACGACCACGAACCATCTCGAACATGATTTCTCAGATCCTATTTCCGATTGCTGCGACACTGCTCTGCTATGTACTCTTCAATGTTGTGCAATTCTTATACTGCGACTTCACTTCGCCGCTGCGTCACTTAGTCGGGCCAAAGAGTCCCAGCTTTATTCTCAGAAATTTCAAAGGGATGGCCGTAATCAAACCTAGAACGGTTATTTACCCTGAGCTCACAATTCATTCGCAGGACAACCCCCACCTTGCCCAACAGTGGAGGGACAGGTTTGGTCCCAATTTCCGGTTCAAGGGTCTTTTCGGTGTGCGTACATGTCCCTATATATCTAACGCACCGCCGACAGATAAGCGAGTTACACACCTCCAACATCAAGGCCCTGAACCATATCGTGACCAATAGCGCTATTTACCAGAAGCCGCCAACCACCCTTGCTAATGCTCAGCGGTTAGTAGGAAAGGGCATCTCGCTTTCTGATCGGCATAGTCGGTACTCATACATTCCTCAGGCCTTTTCGGAGTCGAACTGGATGACCATAAACGCCAAGTAAGTGGTCCGAGTTCGCCCTTGTCATTCTGACCAGAACTGACTCCACTGTAACCTAATCCAGAGACGAATCATTGCAAGTTATATGTAACATTTCTAGCAGGCTCCCCACTCACCGAGGTCTCAGGCCCCGGCCTTCGGTGTCCCGCAGATCCGACTCGTCACGGAGGTTTTTGTGGAGAAAGCTGTTCAGGTGTGCACCAGTGGGTTCTAGATACCAGGCCTATATTATTTCTGACATGGTGTGTACTTGGAGCTCCGTGATATTTGGGCGCAGGAGGTCGCCCAAGGGAGAACACCGTGGAGGTTCTTTCCTGGCTACGACGCATGGCGCTGGATGTGATCGGAGAGGCGGGTGCGTTTTACGAGTCGCTTTATTAGATGACGTCTAACCGGTTCTCAAGGGTTCGACTATCCATTTGATGCGCTCGCCACCAAGGGAAAGAAGAATGAGCTGGACCAAGTGTTCACCCAGCTGTTCCATTCTCCGCACGTAAATAGGAATGCTGCATTCCGGCTCTCGCAGACCATTTTCCTGATTCTCAAACTCCTGGTATGTAATCATAATGTCTCGCAGCATCGACGCAGTCTTATGAGGGGTATCTGTGCAGCCGATGCCCGGCATAAGTACACTCTTGGCCGCGCACGATAAAATGTACTCCATTGGGGCTTAGCTGGTGTCGGAGAGCAAGGCCAATATTAAGGCCACAGATGGGGACAAGGCGCTCAGCAGCAGACGTGATTTGCTGTCTGTCCTCCTCAAAGCAAACTTGGCTACAGACACCCCGCAGCGGCTGACCGACGCTGAAGTCATAGCGCGTAAGAACTGATTTTAATTGGCCAAAGTTGAGACTCACTGGCATCGAAGAGATCCCGACTTTCTTCGTAGCAGGACACGTAAGTGCATCGCAGAAGTTGAAGTTTGAATTCACGATCTGATCAACTCTCGATCATAGGAAACGACCAGGTTTTGTTTATTGTAGCCTTACTATTTGGCACTGACGTTGTGACCCTGAATCCCGCCGTCCAGAGCAAACTCCGTGAGGAGCTCCTCACCATTTCGACGGATAATCCGACCATGGACGAGCTCAATTCTCTGCCTTATCTCGAAATGGTAGGATTTCTGCTACTCTTTCAACGCATCACCCAACTGTCGGTGCAGGTCGTCCGGGAAACAATGCGCGTTTATTGTCCTGTTGTATTCATCTCCCGGATGGCCATGCAAGACGACGTGCTACCTCTTGCTAAGCCATATATCGACAAGTTGAAGGCCGGGAAATCGCACGATAGTCTCCTGTGCGTTCCAACACGGCTGGGTGTCCTCAATCTGATCGATTTTCCTAGGATACCCAAAGGCCAGATGATACACATCCCGATCTTGGCTGTGAATAGGGACAAGGAAATCTGGGGAAAGACGCGCACGAGTTCATGTCAGTATTCCCCACTTATACTACAATTTACATTTAACTAATGCTTATGGGACAGCCCCGAGCGCTGGGAAAAGCTACCGGACGCCGTCAGCGCTATCCCCAGCGTATGGGCGAACCAAATTACTTTTTTTCGCCGGCCCGCACAATTGCATCGGCTTCCGCTTCGCCCTCGCCGAGTACGTCCGATCTGTCTGGATGCTAATTTCTCAGACTAACCCCAATTTTTATGGCGGCAGGATGAAAGCCCTGCTCTTTACGGTAGTTCGCGCGTTTGAGTTCAAGCCCGCGGTGCCGGAGGGCGGGATTGGGTCTAGCGGCGCGGGGTTCCTTCAGCGGCCCATGGTGCTGGCGCACAAGGAGGAGGGAACGGGGCTTCCTCTCATTCTGAAACCATTCAACGCGCAGGGGTACTAGGCGCGTCGTGGGAAGATTTACGACGTCCTTATGTCCTATCGAGTTGTACATTTCTGTCTGAAGTAAATATATTTCGTATTTGTGGCTTGGTGAAGGAGAACCCGTGTTTTTATTTGTTTTAGCTCATTCCAAAATCCATAGCTATTCAACCTGCCCGAGATCACCGAACATGTTGAAATGCGGGCCGTTATTCACCAGACTTGGAATCGTTACGCATGGTTCGTGATAGATATTGGGCAACGTCCATTTGAACAAGTCTTCAGTGCTTCAAGCTTCAAGCGTCATAATTTGAACCGGAATAGGGGTTTTTAGATGGCCCGTTAACTTGCCGCAGATTTGACCACCTAACGACGAACCAAAGGATTGCTGTAGCCTTTGAAGCCTTTGTATCCACCTATTGGGCGCAAGGCCGTGACAATATAATCATAACATCTCAGTGAAACGAATACCGGTCGTGTCCGACATGTCCGAAATCGTTGAAGGGCTATTTCAAAGTAGCAAAATTCAGTCTCTGAAGCCTCATATATATGCATACATATCCACGCAAGACATAGTAGCAATATCAATACAGTCAAATGAAATACCTTTGTTGTTTAACCAGCCCGAGATCCCCGAACTTGCGACGGTTTTCTGCGATAGTAAGTATATGCATGCCCGTATCCGCCCATTTCACTTCACAGAATTTGGCCTGCGACTGCAAGAACTTGGAGAAGGATATATTCTCTTTCCACATAGGGTTTAGAAGAGCCCCAACAGAATGGTTCGATAGTTGGAAAGTTCAATGCACGTGGGTAAAATGCCAGAAGCGAATGGCGAGCCGGATTAGAAGCCCATTTGCCGTTATGAAGTATGCCCAGAAATCACGCAATTCGAGATTCAGTTGGTTCATTCAACCACAACTGAATGAAATGAAAACGCTCTCCGAGATGACCGAACCACGTTGAAGGACAAGTTTTCTGCGATAGCATGCCAATATCCGTTCATGGCACTTCATTTCAACCAGCCTTCCGATAGAAGAACCTGGAAATTTGTATGCAGGGATTCAGCAATTTGGAGGCCCATCTGGTATAAGTACCCATAAATCACAAAATCAAGACTGATTTGGATCTACCCCAGCTAAATAAAACGAAAAGCGCTCCAATTATAGGCGGACGGAAAGGGAGCAGAAGCTCCGTCCGCCTTCTAAATATAAATTTCGCTCATATGATCTGCTCCATCATTATCAATGTCACACTGTGTGACCCTTTCGCTCGTGTGCTCCCTCATTTACTGCCCTCCTCCCCCTCCCGTTAGCTACCGCGCACCGTCCGCGTCTGGGTCTGGACCCTCATGCCTTTGCCCAGCCTACGGAATCTGCTGTCATTCCGTCCCCGGCCTGCAGACACAGGCTGTGTATCTTCCCTCCCTCGTTTACCCCCAGAACTTTGGGAGCTCGTCCTGCAGGAACTAGACGACGACAATCTCCTGATCGCCGCGCGCGTCTGCAGCGCTTTCAATGACCGCTGTGTGGCCATACATCTCGGTAGAAACGACATCACCCCAATATCACTCGCGACAGGCACCCTCTCAATCCATTCCCACCTCATTTCCGTGCTCCAGCTCGCGCGTCAGGCACCGCAGGTCCACACCCTCGAATGCCGCTTCTGGGCGTTCCACATTCTCCGTGATATGAAACTCCTGCGCGAATTCCTCGTCAGGTCGCAGGAACTCAAAGATCTTCACCTGGTGTTTCACGGAAACATGATAGACGCGCACTCGAACGATGCGATATTCCCCTATTCACAGGACGCCTTGCTCACCCAATTTCGCGACATCCTGCGGGCCATGGCCACGAAATCCACGGGGCCCGTCGTCGTCATCGCGTCGCCCACCATCCACATGATCCACGCGCGCGATTTGGCAGAATGGGGCCTGCGTTACTTCCTGCACGTCAACGAGAGCATCGCGCCCGTCGCATGGATCGACAAGGCGTGGTCCACACTCAAACCCGAGAAATCAGATCCCCACCTCTCCATCCTTGTCTGCCGGCGCGGCCTCAAGCGGAAATTCATCTGCACCGAATCCGTCTATTCGGTTCGCGTAGTGGCGATTACGGCCGCGCCGGACCCGTTCACCCTCATCTGCTTCAACCCAGATACACAACCCCTCCTCGAGCTCGGGCCCTCCTGGCTGCACACCGACTCCGTCGCCGCCGCCCGCCTCACAGCGATCCTCCCATCCATCACGCTCCCCTCCCTCGGAACGCTCCAAATCAACGCCGAGGTCGACCCCGCGGTCCTCCGGGGCTTCCTCCTCCGGCACCCATCCATCCACTCTATCAACGACTACCGCGTCGAGCTTAGCCCGAGCCCGAGTTTGCTGAGCAGCCCCCTATCACACCCCATCGTCACGCGCCTTTCCTGCAAACGCACCGCGCACCTCCCCGCGCTGCTCGCTTCCCTCTCTGCGTCGCCCAACCTCGGCACGATCGCGCTCGACATCAAGAGGCACTCCCCGGCCGACGTCGCCCAGCTCACCCGTGCGCTGCGCTGCCTCTCCCTCCGCACCGGAAGCCCGATTCGGCTGGAGGCGCACGCGATGCTGTTCGTGGGGTGGAAGCCGTGGCTGCCCATCGAGGCCGAGGAACGAAGCGTGCTGGGGTGTTTGTGGTGTGTGGAGTGTGTGGATTTGAGGGCGACTACGGTGAGTCCGCAATGTTTATTCAGGCTTTTATTATCAGCACGCGCGGCTTTCTTAACTTTAATTTTTCTTTTTTTCTTCCAGGTAAGCGATGCACGGCGGCTCATCCCGTGGCTCGCGATGCTGCCGGCGCTGCGGCGCGTGGAGGTGTCGATTTCGCGGGTGGGGGGGTATAGGCCGGAGATGGGGGCGCTGGTGGAGGAGGTGTGGGGGGCGATGCCTTGGGTTAGCCTCGTTGAGGTGCGGGAGGAGGAGAGTTGAATGGGGTGAAGAGTATGTACTAGTCTGAAGATCATATTGAGATATTGAGCGGATTACATACATTCTGTGTATGTGAGGAGTTGATGGTACGAACGGTGCGCTGCTAAGTCTTGTTCTGTGCGGGGTATGAACGAGCGGTTTTTTCCTTCTGAAAGTATAATTATGTATTCGGAACATGCGCACATCGTGATACCAAGCCTGCTCTCCTAGCTAGTAGTAGTTGACTACGGGTGGAAATTGAAATCGAAAGACAGGAAGACAGGAAAAAGCGGCGAGCAGGCAATGAAGCTGGATTCCGAATTCGGTGCCAGTACTAGTAAGCTCGCAGGATTGAATTCACTATAAATTCGTGGTTGACCAACGAGAAAAAGATACGGACACACCCAATGGCTCGGGCCCGAGTCGAACGGGCGGGGTCTGCATAATTAATGTATCGTTAATTTATAATGAGGCGCAGATGTGCACCACGCGCCGCCGAGCCTTTCCCAGTTATTTTGGTCCTGAGATACCCAAACGTCCGAGGGAGACATCAGGTTGAGCTTAATATGATTCTGAATCCGGCTTATCGGGAACTTTGGTTCGGGACAATATTGTTGAACCTAGAGAGAGGTACGAGCGTCGAATGTTAAAGCGTCTCTACGAGAAACTATGTTGAACCCGGCGAGACACATCATAGATATATGTTCAAGGACAAGGAGATCGAGCAGAACAGAAGCAGTGAATGGGTTGAAAATTGAACGTCGGTGCCATTGAAACGAATCAGTTTCCGAGCTGCTTGAGCACTACAGACCGGTACCTTCGCGCATACGAACCGGATGTCCTATAATTTTTTGCACGGCCAAAACATGTATTGAACAAGGTTTGCGTTCTACTTCCTTTGGTTCGGAACGTCTTAAATTCAGACTATGATAGTTCAGGTTGGTCACATTCATTTCAGACGATAATAATATAGATTCGTGAGGATATAAGACGTAGAAAATTCCCTTCTCGACGCGCCTAGTACCCTTGCGCGTTGAACGGTTTCAAAATGAGAGGAAGGGCGGTTCCCTCCCCCTTGTGCGCCAACACTGATGGCCGTTGAAGCAACCCCGCGGCGCTAGACCCAATCCCACCCTTCGGCACCGCCGGTTCGAACTCAAACGCCCGGATCAGCGTGAAGAGCAGGGCTTTCATTCTGCCGCCATAAAAATTAAAGCCTTCTGAGAATTCCTAGATTGATTAGACGTACTCGACGAGGGCGAAACGGAAGCCGATGCAGTTGGTCGGCCCGGCGAAAAATGTAAACAGGTTCGCCCACACACTGGGAATATCGCTGACCGCCTCCGGTAGCTTTTCCCAGCGCTCGGGACTGCAAAATAGTGAGTAAATGTATTTTGAGGATAGCACCGGTGTTGAAGCAATACAAACATGAACTCGTTTGCGTCGTTTCCCCAGATTTCCTTGTCCGTATTGACGGCCAAAATGGGGATGTGTATCATCTGCCCTTTGGGTATCCTGCGAGAAATCGATCAGATTCATGACACCTAGCCGTGTTCAAACGCACAGGAGGCTGTCGTGCGATTTGCCCGCCTTGTCGATATACGGTTTAGCAAGAGGCAGCACATCATCCTTCATGGCCATCCGTTGGGTAAATACGACGGGTGAATGAACACGCATGGTTTCCCTGATCACCTGCAAGCCCGACGACGTTGAGCGCTGTGATAGAAAAAAAGCAGCAGAAGAACGTCCTACCATATCGAGATAAGGCAGGGAGTTGAGTTCATCCATTGTCGGATTGTCGGTTGAAATGGTGAGGAGCTCCTCACGGAGTTTGGTCTGGGCGACGGTATTCAGGGACAGTGCGTGCAGTGCCCAAGCGGATGATAAACTGGTCGGACGTCAGCACCACTGGCGGAGTCCAAAACCGCCACCAAGAAAAAAACCTTGTCGTTTCCTATCGAAATCGATCAGAACACAAGTTGAAACTTCTACGATGCACGTACGTGTCCAGCCACAAAGAACGTAGGAATCTCTGTTAGAGACTGTGAATCTCAACTTCGGGTGATGAGAATGATTCCTCACGTGCGATAACCTCGGCTTCGCTCAGTCGCTGGTTTTCAGGCGTGTTTGTAGCCATGTTCGCTTTGAGGAGGACGGATAGCAAGTCACGTCTGCTGCTGAGCGTCTTTTCCCCTTCAGAGGCCTTGATACTGGCCTTGCTCTTCGACACGAGCTGGGACCCAATAGAGTGCATTTTTGTGTGCGCGGCCGCCAGGACCTGGTTGCCCGGCATAGGCTGCATCATGGATAATGCTCATTCAGACCCCGTCGATGCTTCGAGACACTATGCATACCAGGAGTTTGAGAATCGGCACAATAGACTGCGCTCGGTGGATGGTAGCATAGACATTTGCGTACTTAGAATGCAGCAGCTGAGTGAACACTTGGTTCAGCTCGTTCGGCTTCCCATTTGAGTCGAGCGCATCGAACTGATAATTGAAGCCTTCCATTTACGTAAGAATCGGCCAGACTCTGACACATAAAACGAATTGTAACACGCACCGGCTTGTCCGATGACATCCAACGTCATGCGTCGCAAGTCGGAAAGAACCTCGATGGGGCCGTGTTCTTGTGCGACTTCCCGAGCCCATATATCACGGAGCTAGAGGTACGCGTTATGTCAGGAATAATATGGTCCTGAAATCTCCAACTAGTGCACACCTGGATGGCTTTCTCCATAAAAACCTCCGTGATGACTCGGATCTGCGCGACACCGAAAGCCGGGTTCTGAAGTGGCACCTCGTGAATGGGAAGCCGGCTGACATGAATGTTATATATAACTTGCCATGATTCGTCGCTGGATTATATATACAACAGAGTTAGTTCTCCTCGGAACAACAGGAGCGACTACTTACGTGGCGTTTATGCTCATCCATTTCGACTCCAAGAATGCCTGAGGGATGGATGACTACTGACTACACGGACCTCTGGGGAATTATACATACCTTTTCCCAATAAGCGCCTTGTATTAGCACGGTTGGTTGGCGCCCTTTGGTACACAGAGCTATTGGTCACGATGTGATTCAGGGCCTTGATGTCGGAGGTGTGAAGCTCGCTGATCTGTCGGTGAATTAGAAAGGATGAACATGGCACGCAATGCAACGCACACTGAAGAGCCCCTTGAGCCGGAAGTTGCGACCAAACTCGTTTCGCCACTTTTCGGCCAACTTGTGGTCGTCCTGGGAATCCTATCAGTACAAATAATCGTGCTGGGTTTGAAAGATTTACGGCCATCTCTTTGAAATTCCCGAGAACGAAGCTGGGATTCCTCGGACCTACTACGTGACGCAGCGGCGACGTGAAATCGCGATATACGATTTGCACGACATGGAAGAGCACATAGCAGAGCAGCGTCGTAGCAATCGGAAGAAGGATCTGTGAAATCATGTTAAAGGTCGTTCGTGGTCGTTCGAAGACGGGGAGTGCTCCAGCTTTATCTGAGAAGCAATAACGAACTCTCACGCCATGTAAAGCTGCCATTTGACGCTCATACACACGTCAGGCTGCGTAGATCACGGACGAAGGCCCGGCAAGTCAGAGGATATGACGATAAATTGGTATTGGGCCCACCAAGCTCAGTGGTAGCATCAGCAAGACGAAGTAAGGCGGGCCACTTCTGACAGGAGTTCTTCCAAGGATAGGGTTTTGAATCAGATTTTATGGCATACCTTTGCGAGCGACAACAGCGAACAGAACACCCATTAGGCGGGCAAAAATTCCGGTACGTTTTGGCTTCGCGGAATTGGGTCTGAGTCGCGCCGAGGCAGAGTCCAATATCAGCGGAGTCGGTTCCAAACCGTCGATTTCCTCAGACCTGTCGTGTCAGCGAGCCAAATGATCTGGGTGAAGTGACATTGAATCTTGCCATTCCACTTGGGCCGTATCTCCTGGGGCTCCGATTTCCGAAGTGGACCACCATGTGGCCATGGATCGTGACCGGGTGAGAATACTGGATAATTATAAGCTGCCTTGGAGTACGAGCGGCGCCTTCGTGCAAAAACATGAGTGCAGGACTTGAGAAATCAGCGTCGTTGGGACAGCCGCTTCGGAACATGCGCACACTGCATGCCTCTCCTAGCTAGTAATGGTTTAATTGAGTCCGTGGTGAAGTGTTGAAATTGAAAGACAACAAAGCGGCAAATAGGAAATGAAGCTGGATTCCGAATTCGGTGCGAGTACTAGTATATAAGCTCGCAGGATTGAATTCACTATAAATTCGTGGTTGAACGCCGAGAAAAAGATATGGACACACCCATTCACTACATTTTGATGGCCCCTCGGCCGACTTGTGCGATGTCGGCTGAGGTTGGCCGAGGTTGGCCGAGGGGGCTCGTCCGGGTTGGCCGATGTGATCCGACATGTAGTGAATCGAGTCGAATGGGCGGGGTCTGTATAATGCAAAGGCCCTCTAGGCACCCCCTCGTCCTGGACCTGTTGGCAGATGCTAGACATTTCTCCAGATAAGATGTTAGATAAATAAGACACGGCTCAACGTTTGCTCGGTCGACGCGTGCGCGTCGACCAGCTCACATTGAGCCTGATAGTTCTGTACAATACTGAAATCCAACAGATTATGATGGTGGTCTGTCGACTGTTTGTTTTTCTCCAACAAATACCAGCTCACATTGAGGCTGGTGGTTATGGCGGTCAGATCCTAGTTTTATTATTCCTGCATAAACATCGACATTTCCGTGTAATTTTGTGCTTGAAAATTTGAAAATTTCACCCTGTATAAACATTTGGGCTCTTTGAAGAACAAATTGAACAGGAAAATATACATTTTACCCTTGAAGGAAATTGACGCAACCTGATTCAGAAACTTACGATCAAATAAATACTTTCGAGCCAAAATATTTAAAACTTGAAAAATCACAAAAGTCTTGAATACTTTTCTGGACCTTCACACATTGGAGTGCACACACCAAAATACTTTCGTGGTCGTCCCAGAAACATTCCAAGTCAGTGGCTGTGCTAACCTAGTTTGATTGTCGATTCAGCCTTCATTCTCTTATCCGAGATCGGTGATCGCACTCCGACGGAAGCAATACCCGGTGACACTGCCATGATGGCGGACTGGCGGATGATGGCGGATGATGGCGGATGATGGCGGAAATGATGGCAGATGCAAATCCATGCACGGCCCTCCATCCAAGCATATGCCTGGATGGATCTCACAATTGGCAAATCTGTGGAGGAATATTCCTGCATGGATAGGGATTTCCCTCTAAACATATCCACGCAGCGATTTACATGTACACATATCCCTGCATAGAATTTATAAAATTTGCCGTCCACGGAAAACCATGCACTACCTTCTGCGCACGGCACCTCTCTCACTGTCCATACAGAGAATTCCCCCCACCTTTCCACACATGGGCTTATGCCATTGTACCTTATAAACACTATTTCAAAAGTCATTTTTGGTATTGCCTGAGATAAGATCACACCTCTGTCGTGTCGGTCCAAGCGAGTTTTTTCTGCCATTACTTTGATTAATTCTCTTAGTTTTACATTTTGGTTGCACACGGAAAAGGACTGCCAATTCCTTGCATGGATACCTGTGCAAGGAAAGTCACCTGAATTCCGTCCAGGAAAAGTCACACACGGAAAATCCTCGCAGGGAATTGAAAGTCAACTTCCTGCATGGATATCCATGCAAGGAACTGCACATCAACTCCCTGTACGGATATCCTCGCAGGGAATTGAGAGTCAACTCCCCGCGTGGATATCGCGCAAAAAAATGACTCCGGTGGGAATCGAACTCTCAACCTGACGCGAACAAGGAACATACAGAAGTCGACAACATAACCACTACACTATGACCACTACACTATGAAGGCAATAGATATTCTCAAAACTAATAGCACATTATTGGCCCTCTCCCCGCCATCATACCTACTTGTTACTACTCTATAACATCTCACCCTCGTGATGTAATTGAACTCAAGCAGGGGATAGACTGAGCCAAGGAAAGTGCTGGAAGATGCCGGCAGAGAGGCAAAACCATGGACAGAGGTCCAGGGAATTTGTCACGTGGATTTCGGCGGAGGCAAGTCCGCGCTTGGATTTCGTCGCGTAGATTTCGGCGCAGGCAAGTCTGTGCTTGGATTTTGTTGCACAGATTTGCTCGCATGGATTTCCGTGCGTGCATTTCCTTGCAGGGATCTAGGGTTTTGGCGTGCTTTGTGCTACTGTAGTCGGCGGATGGAAAGATGCAGATGGAGATCCCCGAAGGCAAAGCCCTGGACAGAAATGCCGGTGTGGAGATCTCTGCACGGAAATGAAACGGTACTTCATTGCAAGGAATTCCCCAGACACCCATGGATGGAATTCCCCAGATGGAAACCCATGGATGGAATTCCCCGCGGCCGGCAATGACAGGTGACTATATATGGGAACTGACATCAATGATAGCATCATCCGCCATCATCCGCCATCATCCGCCATCCTGGCAGTGTCACCGGTGCTCACGACGGAAGGGAGTCGGAACCCGAAACCTGGATCAGCGGGTTCATCGTCGGCAAAGGTGAATTGAAGATACTTGAGATCAATGTTGGCCATAGTGATATCCTCCAGGCTCCAGACTCTCAATCTCGATCCGAGGTCTCTGTTGGCTAGACAATTCATGCTTGGCCTTCTTACCCTCCCGCGTGAGTTGACCAAGCACGCACAGATTATTGGTGCATCAATACCTTCTCGTGCGACTTGAGGAAATAGATGGCATGGGTGTCAAAATCTTTGGATGGCCAGGTCTTGGGTGATGTGGTCTGAGTAGATTCGCGTGGAGTAGGCTGCCAGTACCAGTAAATAGAATTGTTGTCTAGAAAAGGACTCGGAGTGTGATCGCTGATCTCGGATAAGAGAATGAAGGCTGAATCGACAATCAAACTAGGTTAGCACAGCCACTGACTTGGAATGTTTCTGGGACGACCACGAAAGTATTTTGGTGTGTGCACTCCAATGTGTGAAGGTCCAGAAAAGTATTCAAGACTTTTGTGATTTTTCAAGTTTTGAATATTTTGGCTCGAAAGTATTTATTTGATCGTAAGTTTCTGAATCAGGTTGCGTCAATTTCCTTCAAGGGTACAATGTATATTTTCCTGTTCAATTTGTTCTTCAAAGAGCCCAAATGTTTATACAGGGTGAAATTTTCAAATTTTCAAGCACAAAATTACACGGAAATGTCGATGTTTATGCAGGAATAATAAAACTAGGATCTGACCGCCATAGGTGGTACTATGCAATAGGTATATCTACCGTGGGTTTTCAACTCACAGCTTGCACAAAGGTGAGAATGAGATTGTGGTTACCGGGCATGGTTTGATTGGGCCGTAGATAAAAACCATCAACCAAAGTATTTTAATCATGTGTTCAAGATTTAAGGCAGTAGGGAGAAACAGATTGGGGGTTCAAGAGGATTTAGTCCCAGACACACGCCCCGAACAATAGAATTAACAACAGACAGCCGGTGTTGCAGTTAATTTCCTATTAATTTACATTGATTTATGCTGAAGGATATTAATATTTTACAAGATATTTATCGGTCGGATATCGGACCGGCGCGATCGGTGAAAAGTACATTATCGATTCGAGACCTGGTTCCTAAGTCGGTACCAGGAATTAATGTATGACCAATTATAATGAGGCGCAGATGTGTACCGGGCGCTACCGACCCTTTCCCGGGTATTTTGGTCCCGAGATACGTATCCAAATGGTCCGAGGGAAAAATCAGGTTGAGCTTACAGCTATTTCCGAAAACCTTGAGACAACGACTTTTTTTTTGCACATGCTGAGTTTTGATGGAATGCTAAGGATTACTGGTTTGAGCTCAGATCAGCTCCATTTTGGGATGGGCCCAACCCAGCCCTTTCTCTCCATATTATTTTATTTGCGGGATAGAGTGCTGCAGAGGTATGGAAAACATTGTAACTCACACCGATGGGTGTTCTGAGCCCAAATTCCTCCTTTGGTGTTTGCTCGGGTAGCAGAGAGAGAAATCTGGTAACAACTGGTAACGACGGCAAAGCGGCGGCCTGGGCTTGGCAACACCAAATCCGGTAATCCTTAGCACTCCATCAAAACCTGAGCGAGCCAAAAAAAAGTGTTGTCTCAAGGTTTTCGGAAACAGCTGTAATATGATTCTGAATCCGGCTTATCGGGAATATTGGTTCGGGACAATATTGTTGAACCCAGCCTGTCTGTTCTACAGCATGCCAGAGTTGGGGCGAGGTACACCATAGACATATATATGTATGTTCAAGGACAAGGAGATCGAAGCAATGGTTGAAAACTAACCGTTGATGCAGTCCAAACAAATCAGTTGCCGACGCTCCTGAGCCGCTTGAGAACTACATTCCGGTACCTTCGCGCATACCACCCAGATGTGCTATACTTTTCTGCACTGCCTGAAACATGCAGCAGTGGTGAAAAAGGTTTGAGCTCTAATTGTTCGGTTCCTCCGCTCGTTAATTCAGACTATGGATAGTTCAGGTTGGTCACTGCTCATTCTAGCACGTCTATGGCTGTTTTATTGTTCTTCCTCCAAATTTTGACCACCTGCATGAGGACGAAATTCATCCACAGTCATTCACCAAATCTCGCAGTTGATTTCTTTTGTTGCGGCTGGGACCTGGACGATGAGCCTGACCTGTCACTTACTTTCGTCTAGCCCATGAAGTCTTCCCAGAATCAACATTAGGAAATAGTGCAACAAATAAAGGATTTTTTACTTTTAGCTTGAAACTCTGGCAGTTAAAGCAAAACGCGAGCTGGATGCGCTTGTGGACGCGAGAACGAGATCACGAGACCTCAATCACCCCATCAAACATGCTGACACATGTGGTTCGTCTTGATCTACGACGTCCATCTTTCCACCTCGCCCCAAAGATGCTAGAGAAAGGTATTCTGCAGTTGAACGAACGAGAAGTGGGTTGGGAGGAGCGTCAAGTACCCTCCCGAGTTAGTAGGGACGAGGATGAGGCCTTTTTTGGTGTGCAAGCTTTGTGTCTTTCGCGGCCATTTCACCACTTCAATAACCTTTCCACAGGCCATTTCGTATCTCATCCGGAATGTTGTGCCCACATCGATGATCCACATCAGACATTTTCAGTTCATATTTCCTCCCCTGGTGATGAAAACTTTGTGCGACTACCATTACCACCACCCGAGTTGAAGGAAGACCCAAAACCCCTGTCGCCATATTACTGCCCATCTTGCCACAGCGACGACCCAGGAGATGTGCCAGATAGTTTTGGAGAGCCATCTCAGGTGAGTGGCACACAGTACCGTTACCGGTCTGCAATTGTAATGAATTCGCCCAGGGAGTGACTCTACCCAACATCTGTTCCACTCCTGATGCACTTGGCATCCTTCCTGTGAACTTCATCAACAATCTCAATATTACAGGTCGTATCTCTGTCAAAGCTCGTGGCAAAGAGCTTATCATAGCTATTTGCAACTCAAAAACCCGAAAAAATGTAAGCGATGTGGTTTGTAGATTTGAATTCATAGCCGACACCTCCAGTTTGTCCTTCGAGTCAACTTCGGCCTTGAAGGTCATTGTTTCTGGATACCGACCACCTGGTATAAAGAAATCATATCAGCACCCACAGTCCCCAGAGGCGTCAAGAACCAGGCATTCTCCATTCCAAACAAATACATAGATGGACCACCCAAGAACAGACCAGGCAGTGATCTGAGGATCTCCATACAAGCTGCATTCATCCGCCCCAATTGGACTCTCATCTTTGTTGATCCCATCGCGACGATTACATTCCATCTTATGCAGGTCTCAGAATCATTTCACCCTGCGCACCTCGAGCCCGTAGGTTTGTAATTCTCAGTACACAATTTTCCTCATTCTTTTATCAGATCTGGTCTTCCCTTTGGAGCCGAAGTCAGGGCCCCGTTTATAGTCTGGAGCCCGCTGCAACACTTGATGCTCTGGATCCATGGCGCACCCGGATTCTTACTGACCCCCTTAATCTCACTCCAATCTTCACCTTGATGAAGACGGACCAGACCGTTTTCAATGGTAGTGGTGCACAAGAGACCACGGATCAGCTTCTCCTCGCATTGATTCATCCCCAGATGCCCGCGATCTACGTCTGTAGTTACGACGAGCCCTTCTTCGTGCCATAATCAACTACGATAAAACACGGGTCGACCTTGCCCTTCCCACCTCCCAGCTCCCTATGTTTCTGGTCTCAACCCTTTTCGGATGAACACAGATGGTCACAGGAAATACCTGAACAAGATTTCTTGCTACAGGCGCAGTCCCGTTATCCTCTCCGCTGAAACCCTTTTTGCGGCTCATGAACTCGGGCTGTTCGTGCCTAACGCCGTTATTCAGCCGAATGGACGAGCACAAGGTCCAGTTTTATCTCTTACTTTTATTTCTAGTTTCAGTCGGACTCATATTCGTCTAGTTCCATCTGATACACCTCCGGCTGTGCCATCCGTCACAACTAAGCTCCGTGCGGATCGCAACCAGACGATGGTCAATATCCCGAACTTTGCCATCACTCTTCCCGGCGGCAAGAACAAATTCGTCACCTATTCTCCCTTCACGGCGCTGCCCGCCAAGGACTGGGTCAAATCAGTATGAGGATTTTTTGCAGGCATACACATAATTTCCTCATTATTCTCCGCAGCAACGCGCAACCGTAGAATCAGATATCAGAGAAGACGTGAACAAACCGACTGGTGGCCTATATAGCTTCCGCATCTTTGTAGAGTGTGGCTGGACGGTAAAGAATCTTGGAAATGACCAACTTCCATCAGGGCCACGTCCCCGTCTGAAATCAGGCCATTCAAATCGGAAGCGCCCTGTCGCTGAGGTGATCGCGCGAACTGCTGCCCCCAAGAAGACGAGGATCTGCATTGATGACGCAGATAATGGTGATGTTTCGGAGGGCATTAACACCACTGCGCAGAAGATATAGGTGCTCTCATATTTATCATTCTTTAATCGCAAATGAAAGTCACACCTGCACTTTTGGGATTTTTAGACAGGATCTCGTCCTGTGAAACCGGAGCACACTTGTTCATGCATCATGAAAGGCGTACAAGCCGGAGATCATGGCCAGAGCACAGGGGAATCATAATCAGAACGATGGTTCGTCTAGCTCAGCAGCTTGCGCGCATTTACGAAATGTCTGGGAGAGAATATGCCGATCTTGGATTGAGTTGCAAACAAATAAAAACACAACGATCGTCCTTCTAAGACTGACCAAAAAAAAGAAAGTAGATGCACTCCTTTCAGACAATAATAGTACAAATTCGTTAGAACATAAAGACGTAGAAAATTCCCTTCTCGGCGCGCCTAGTACCCTTGCGCGTTGAACGGTTTCAAAATGAGAGGAAGTGCGGTTCCCTCCCCCTTGTGCGCCAGCACTATAGGCCGTTGTAGCACCCCCGCGGTGCTAGACCCAATCCCATCCTTGGGTACCGCAGCTTCGAACTCAAACGCCCGGATCAGCGTGAAGAGCAGGGCTTTCATTCTGCCGCCATAAAATTAAAGCCCTCTAAGAATTCCTAGATGGATTAGACGTACTCGACGAGTGCGAAACGGAAGCCGATGCAATTGTTCGGCCCGGCGAAAAATGTAAACAGGTTCGCCCACACACTGGGAATATCGCTGACCGCCTCCGGTAGCTTTTCCCAGCGCTCGGGGCTGTGCAAAAATAGTGAGTAAATGTATTTTGAGGATAGCACCGGTGTTGAAGCAATACAAACATGAACTCGTTTGCGTCGTTTCCCCAGATTTCCTTGTCCGTATTGACGGCCAAGATGGGGATGTGTATCATCTGCCCTTTGGGAATCCTGCGAGAAACCGATCAGATTCATGACACCTAGCCGTGTTCAAACACACAGGAGGCTGTCGTGCGATTTGCCCGCCTTGTCGATATACGGTTTAGCAAGAGGCAGCACATCATCCTTCATGGCCATCCGTTGGGTAAATACGACGGGTGAATGAACACGCATGGTTTCCCTGATTACCTGCAAGCCCGACGACGTTGAGCGCTGTGATAAAAAAAAAGCAGGAGAAGAACGTCCTACCATATCGAGATAAGGCAGGGAGTTGAGTTCATCCATTGTCGGATTGTCGGTTGAAATGGTGAGGAGCTCCTCACGGAGTTTGGTCTGGGCGGCGGTGTTCAGGGACAGCGCATGCAGTGCCCAAGCAGCTGCTGAACTAGTGCGCGAAGTCAGTGCCAAATCATGAGACTGCAATCAAAAGAACCTCGTCGTTTCCTGTCATCCGATCAGAACGTGAGTTGAAACTTGCACGATCTACTTACGTGCCCAGCCAAAAAGAACGTAGGAATCTCTGTTGGAGACTATGAATCTCCATTCCAGGTACTGAAAATGACTCCTCACGTGCGATAACCTCGGTTTCGCTCAGTCGCTGGTTTTCAGGCGTGTTTGTAGCCATGTTCGCTTTGAGGAGGACGGACAGCAAGTCGCGTCTGCTGCTGAGCGTCTTTTCCCCTTCAGAGGCCTGGATACTGGCCTTGCTCTTCGACACGAGCTGGGCCCCAATAGAGTGCATTTTATTGCGCGCGTCCACCAGGATCTGGTTGCCTGGCATAGGCTGCATGGATAACGCTCATTCAGCCCCCGTCGATGCTTCGCGACACTGTGCCTACCAGGAGTTTGAGAATCGGCACAATAGACTGCGAGAGCCGGAAGGCAGCATAGACATTTGCGTGCGGAGAATGCATAAGCTGGGTGAACACTTGGTTCAGCTCGTTCGTCTTCCCATTTGAGCCGAGCGCATCGAACTGATAATTGAAGCCTTCCATTCATATGAGAATCAGCCCGATTATGACACATAAAACGAATTGTAACACGCACCAGCTTGTCCGATGACATCCAACGTCATGCGTCGCAAGTAGGAAAGAACCTCGATGGGGCCGTTTTCTTGTGCGACCTCTCGAGCCCACATATCACGGAGCTAGAGGTACGCGTCGCGTTGTGTCAGGAACAATATGGTCCTGAAATCCAACTAGTGCACACCTGGACGGCTTTCTCCACAAAAACCTCAGTGACGACTCGGATCTGCGCGACACCGAAAGCCGGGTTCTGAAGTGACACCTCAGTGAATAGGGAGTCGGCTGACACGAATTTTATATATAACTTGCCATGATTCGTCGCTGGATTATATATACAACAGAGTTAGTTCTCCTCAGAACAACAGGAGCGACTACTTACGTGGCGTTTATGCTCATCCATGTCGACTCCAAGAATACCTGACGGACGGATTACCACTAGCTACACCGAGGTCAGGCTAGGGAATTATACATACCGTTTCCCACTAAGCGCCTCGAATTAGCGCGGTTGGTTGGCGCCCGTTGGTAAATAGCGCTATTGGTCACGATGTGATTCAGGGCCTTGATGTCGGAGGTATGGAGCTCGCTGATCTGTCGGTGAATTGGAAAGGATGAACATGGGAGCACGCAATCCAACGCACACTGAAGAGTCCCTTGAACCGGAAGTTGCGACCAAACTCGCTTCGCCACTTGTCGGCCAACTTGGGGTCCTGGGAATCATATCAGCACAAAGAATCGCGCTGGGTTTGAAAGATTTACGGCCATCTCTTTGAAATTCCCGACAATAAAGCTGGGATTCCTCGGCCCTCCTACGTGACGCAGCGGCGACGTGAAATTGCGGTATACGATTTGCACGACATGGAAGAGCACATAGCAGAGCAGCGTCACAGCAATCGGAAGAAGGATCTGTGAAATCATATTAGAGGTCGTTCGTGGTCGTTCGAAGATGGTGAGCACTCCAGCTTTATCTGAGAAGCAATAACGAACTCTCACGCTATGTAAAGCTGTCATTTGACACTCATACACACGTCAGGCTGCGTAGATCACGGATGCAAGTCAGAGCATATGACGATAAATTGGTATTGGACCCACCAAGCTCAAAGGAAGACGAAATAAAGCGGGCCACTTCCGACAGGAGTCCTTCCAAGGATAGGGTTTTGAATCTGATTTTATGGCATATGTCTGCGTGCGACAACAGCGAACAGAACACCCATTAGGCGGGCAAAAATTCCGGCACGCTTCGGCTTTGCGGGATTGGGTCTGAGTCGCGCCGAGGCAGAGTAATACCAGCGGAGTCGGTTCCAAACCGTCTATTTCCTCAGACCTGTCGTGTCAGCGAGCCCAATGATCTGGTTGAAGTGACATTGAATCTTGCCATTCCACTTGGGCCGTATTTCGTGGGGCTCCGATTTCCGAAGTGGAACACCATGTGGCCATGGATCGTGACCGGGTGAGAATACTGGATAATTATAAGCTGCCTTGGAGTACGAGCGGCGCCTTCGTGCGAAAACATGAGTGCAGGACTTAAGAAACCAGCACCGTTGGGCTAGCCGCGTACAGACGACGATGTTCGCCACTGTCGTATTAATCGGAAGTCATGCTTTTATATTGAAAGGCATGTTGAGAAGATGTGCGTGTCCGCCTCAGAATTTCTATCTGAAGTGGGACGTTCCCGCTCTATCTTGGATCGGTACTTGTTACTTGAAAGTTCCAGGCCGTTCCAGGGCCAGCTCGAGGCCCGCGTTCCTCGAGGAAGGAAACTGCTCAGTATCTTGAAGTTGAAGTTGAGCGAGTCGGACAGCCAAGTCTTTGCCAATATAGTTATCCAAATGACAGTAAATCCTGGGCGGTTTTCTTCGCTGTACGAAAGGGAGAAAAAAATCGCCAATGTCACCATGTCACACGAGTCACACGACACAAACACGACACCACATCGCGTGCCACTTCCTCTTTGTCCATCCACTTCAAAACCCCTTCGCCTCCCCACCAATGACACCACGTGACCATATCAGCCCGCGTGGGTTCAAGCCAGGGCAGTGACATTCTTTTCCACTCTCTTTTTATGTGATGCATTTATTCTGTACATAGTGTATTTTGTTCTCTTGAGTGCTATTTAATAATTTCCCTTGGGGTTTTCTCAAAAACCAACTATGGTTTTGCTATATGTGTGACAATGATGTACATGGGCTCAAAGTAACACCCATAATTCCAGTTTAGTTCACCTGATTTGATAGGGATTTGAGTTCACAGCGAGGGATGTAAGTTGGTGATTTTAGTATTTTTGGCTATTTTTTGTGCAAAAATCATCAACTTGTGCCAGGCATTGCGAACCCAAAATTGTCCCAGATACCTTCCATTCCAAGTGAGGTCAACCAACATATGAATATGATTGCCTTTGTGATTACTTTCAGACTGTATACACCATTTTGCACATATGACAAATCTGCAGATTCCAATTCCCTATATATTTAGTTTCAGCGCAATGACATCTGTTTGATATGGTTTAAATCTTGCGACATCTCCTGAAATTACACAAACTTCATGCCAGGATTTTACTTGAGGCAATTCGGGCTAGGAACGGGCCCAAACGGCCATGTGCAGAACTTTCTGAGTCTCTCGTCACTGTTAAGTGTCGCCAGGCACAAGAAAAAAACGAAGAAAAAAAAACAAAAATGTAAGTCACCAACGAGGACCGAACCCAGACGCATAGGGAAATGAGTTACATAATGTAAGCGTTCTTACCAACTGCACGAAGAAGCTGATGAGGACAGGTAAAGAGCATCCGCCTTGATGCTCATTTGCGCCTGCCACGTAAGCATTTTACCCGATTAGGAAATGTCATTGGTTGGGAGGCGTGCGTCAGCCATCCACTTCCACTTTGCACGTAAAATCGCATTTGCCGTGCAAAGGGACAGCCATGCGACAACCTTCTGTGTGACTGGTGGACTCTGGGGATTTACACCTGGGAAGGGAGAACTCTTCCCGCACACCAGCTACTCTGCTGGTGGTCAGGTCCCACAGGGTTTTATCCAGAGGTTCAGCCTATTCAAGGGCCAGCCAGTCCCAGTCTGTGAGCGTCTTGTGTGAACGACCCCCTGGAATCGGTTTGTGCTCGGTTGGGATCTTGTGGATTTCTGTAAGGATAACCACCCGTACAGTACCACATGTATACCTTCCGTAAACTCGTTGTTCAGACATTTGGACCACGCGAGTATAATTTAACCCCCCCCCCCCCCCCCCACGGTTCCACCATGTCGTTAGGTGCGTGTTTTCGAGGGAAATGACTCTCTGACGCACCTTAATTAATAGTTTACACGGCCAACGCATCTGCAAGACCCATCATATCCACGGCCGCCCCAACTGCGTTGCGAAAATTGCTCAAAAAGACTCGAACTATAGAGCTGGCGCGCAAAACCATCCAGCATCAGCTCGAATCTTATGAGGAGTATATCTCCGCTCCACGGAAATATCTATCCGATGTCCCTTCGGCGGACAAAATCCCTCACTCGGTTGACGCGTTAAACGAGCTCGACAGCGACATCATTTCTCAAGATATCTGGGGTTGGCATACAATGCCATACCCTTTGCTGCGTAAAGCGCTGACGCGTCTGGAGTCGGAATCGGAACTGGAAAGCCCGCCCAAGAAACGACACAAAGGGGAGACACAGCCAGTGGAGACGGTCAAAGACATAGACGAATGGTGCCCTTCAACTTGTTTAGTTCTCCGCATTTTCGGACTGACGACATAATAGGATCATCACGCACGAGAAATACCTTGGAGATTGCGAGCGCCTTGGAGATGGTTGGCATCACGGTCTCATCACATTAGACAATGATTCGAGCGCTGTATTCCCGTCTTCTACGACCACAAACAGGGCGCGCACAATTGTGCGCCCGACAAACCTGCCCGGATACAACATCCTCAGCAGTGCTCGCGCCCCGAAAATCGATATCTAGCCATCCACCGCCGCATTCAAACGCACCTTCAACCACCTCTCCGACGGCCTGCTGAAAGGCCTCGACTGGAGCAACCTCTTCGTCGCCGGTGGGATTGTCCTCGGCACCCTTCTCGCCGTCGAGGGCAGGTCGGACATCGCCGCACAGTGGGCCTCGTCCGACATCGATGTGTACGTGCACGGCCTCGGCCCAAAGGAGGCGAACGCAAAGATCGAGCATCTTTTTACCACCTTCCGCGCAAACCTTCCCCCGGAGACGCCAGCGTTCGTCGTGCGCAACTCGAAAACGGTCACGTTCTACGCGCGCTACCCGCTGCGCCGCGTTCAGGTCGTGCTCAAGCTCGTCAAATCACCGAAGGCCGTGCTTCTGAACTTCGATCTGGACGTGTGTGCGATGGGCTGGGACGGCATCGAGTTCTGGATGCTCCCGCGGGCAGCGCGCGCGCTGGAGAGTGCGTTCCATCTTTTTTTTTGAACGCCTTGAAATAGTGTCGCTTACAGTTCAAAAGCCGGCTGCAACATCTTCACCATGAATTTAATCCAAGGCCACTATTTGTCTGAGCGCCGCGCGACGCAGGAGCAGAGGTCATTTCATCCATCTGTCCCTCGCAGAATTTGTAATTGACCACGCGTGCAGAGTGTTCAAATACGCAAACAAGGCATGTCTCCCATCGTTCTGTGGAAAATAATAGTAATTCATCTCCTCCAGGGCTACGGAATCCGTATCCTGCCGTCATATCTTGCGTCGTTGGAAGAGTCGAAGACCAGACTCGAATTGATCGCCCGCGACGAGAATCTCTTTCGGCTGAATCTGGACGAGATTGCCACGGCCTCCCGCGCGTGGACGCAAACAGTCATCACATCTTGTAATCTCACAAAACCTGTCAGCCACTTCGACCTGGAGAACAAGCATCAGCTCAGCGCCGAGCCACAGGGGCGCAGCTGCCTCACAGGCTTCTGTCTCTTTATGAGGCACGGGGGCAAAGAATTCAACATTCCGGACTTTTAGCACCAGATCGATGTCTTCAATCTCCGCCAGGTCACGGACTGGCTCGACAACGCGGACGAGACCTTCCTGGAAGATCATGACCTCGACGAGGACAGCTCTGTGAACGAGTTCCGCTCTGCTGCGCGCCTGACGTACGGGAGCACTGCCGAGGAAGTTCTCGACCGCGCGCACGACATCGTCCTGCCCATCCTTCTACCGGCCTCCTCCGCCGCCTTTGCGAACGCGCTGATCGGCGAAGCGCAGGCTGCCGCGGGGTTGAATGTGGAAAAGATCGTCAAGCCGGCCATCAAACACCACAAACATCTCGTCGTCGAACCCGACTCTCGCGATTCGACGAAGGGAATCTTCCTCTGGCGTATCGGACGGGAGCTGATGTGGCACCAGCTCGATCGCCGAGTTCACGAGTGCGTGATTTGCAAGCGGAATCTGAACGCCACCACTGATGCGCATTGACTGGACAGGGTGTTCGAGGCGCTGTACGCGTTCTACCGCGTCAATGACCGCATCAAGGGCGAGAGCCAGGCGGTGCGCCTCCTCACGCAGCTGTCCAAGCGCGCGATCCGGCCAACGGTCGAGCACGAGTTCGATGCGTTTGCGAGGTGGATCGGGCGCCGGCCTATCTTCGTGGACCGCTTCTATAACCATGTAGGCGAATTCGACGAGATGTTGGGGCAGGTTGCGGAAGATGACGAGGACACCGAGCCGTAATCCCGCCGTTTCCCGTGGCTGTCATGAGCTGTCATGGTGAACGCGGTCCGTCGCGTTAGAATCTCAACTTAACCTCTCCTTCACAATATGTAGTCCTGGCAGATCCTCCCACAAGGAACGCAGTAATGGTAGCAACAATCTTCGCTTGTATTCTTTTCGGAAACATAAAATTGGCCTCAGACGATTCGCGGAGATTTTCAAACAATTGGAGGGCTCAAGGCCTTTTTTTCAGAGCTTCGAGTCCACACATCATGGACTGAAGAATTCACCATACCTATATCCTAAACTTCCACGGTGAGTATCTGGCTCTTTAACAAGTGTATCGCCGACGTTTCGTTTATTTTGCGAAATGTGTGCGAAAGTTCCCATGATGCCGGTAATTTCCGCTCATCATTCATAAATTCTGAACTAACAAAGAAGATCTGTTTAGAGCGATCCTGGACTCAATAACGCGTCTCACGCCACAATCTCGTGCAATAGGAAATTCAACCCGCCGTGTCCGAGCATTTACTATTAAGAGATTTCAACAACGAGCCTACTGCACCCGATTGCTAGTTGAATCTATCAATCATGATCTCGCCTTGTGGACCAGATCGGAGTCCTGTGTTTACCGAGCTCGAGCCTCGGGACCTGGGCTTCAGCATTTGGCTAGGTATATTTTTCGTATATACTCGTCTTTTCTACGTACTCACGGATCCCAAGATTTTTCTCATGCAACACTGGGGACGAAGGCATTTCCCGGGCGCAACACAAGCATAGGCACTTCCAACATGCACTCACAGCATCGTTCGTTCTCAGCATCAAATTCAATGGGAATTTTTTCCTATTCTTTCGCTACGAACATATGACATCGTGTGTGCGGGGACCTACTTATAGAAAAGTCTTGCGTTATAGATGGTATCTGATAACTGACCAAGTTGTTTCCCGACCTCCATTCCTTTCCACCTTCACAAGCTGCGCGCGCCTCCCTTCTGTCTGCGGCGATAGATTACAGCGCGGGCCCACCCCTTTTGCTCTGCGAATATGGTGGAGGTGGCAGCAGCGGCCCTCGCAGCATCGCGTTTGCAGATCGTCAAGGTGCGTAGATAGCGTCTGCCTCCCCATTTGCCTCATGCATTGCACCCAGTATGCAGATAGTTCGTATGGATATTCACCCCAACTTCCTTTCTACTCACCACTCTCCGCTAGTTGGGAGCATTGCAATCTTGGTGAGGATTGCCTTGATGTTTGGATCCGCCACCATGGCTCACGTCGCAATTTGCAGTTCTTCGACTATTTCTTGACGTTGAATCTTGAGGTAGTCCTCGCATGTCTCGTCCGCAGGGCTGCATCTCATAACCGATGTCGTCGCAGGCGACCCTCGTCTGGCCGTCCAGGTTGTCTATATCGAAAGTCTTGTTTCTTGTCTCGCGATATCTGCCGTTCCTCGAAGTTCCACTGTCCGCGTATTGTGCGTTCCATTCCCGGTTATCTCCATGATATTGGAGGATCATATCCCACACAGATATTTTTGCACCGAATGCGAGCATGAGCGTGCGCACTTCGTCCTTGGAATATGTATCGTGCCTGATATGTCCCAGCACTGCTTTGCAGTAAACTCTGCCATCATCAGTGAGTCAACCCAGCAGCAGGCCAGTTCGCAATCTAACCTCACATAGTGACCCGGCTCGTCGGGATCGCAATAGCGGAAGGTCGGGTGGTTCACATCTACCTAGAATCTCTCTCATTCTGTTCGTGTAGCAATCCTACTTCTGCGGACGTTTGCTCTGAGCGGTCAGCAACTCCGGATTCTCTATGTGTTCGGCGCCATTTACACGGTAATCCCTCCCTCTGCATACGTTCCTCCAACGTTAAACAAAGCTACAGCTCGGCGTTTCGACATCCATTATCACGTTATCGCTCTTTATCAAGGGCTCACAGTGTTAGTAATATCAACGCAGAAAGATTCCACGCTGAACCTGTGCAGATGACGTGCCTCCGCTGAACCTCCCGGGCTGCGACCTTGCCGGCGGGTCGTTTATCCTGGTCGGTATCCCCTTCATCATCATCGTCCTCAACGAGATGGGTGCGTCGTCCTCGCTACGGCTCAAACATCCACCTGAACTTTGAGTTCCGTAGCTCTCATGGGTTACACGCTGTACCTTGGAGTCAAAACCTACCGCCACTCGCACAGCCTGCTCGTCACCACGCTGTACCAAGACGGCATCATCTACTTCGTGTTCCTGACCAGTCCGTCCCAATCACGTCCACGGTTCCACACATATAATTGATGTTTAACCACCAATTCAGTCGGGTCCCTCATAAACCTCGTCATCCTCGTAGCCGGGCCGGTACACTTCGTCTCTCTACGCATCGAGTCAGGCTGACGCTCGTTCCACAGCCGCACATGCAGGATTTGCTAAACAAGTATGTCTCGTCCTTATTTTATTTCGTCGCACTCCACGAATTGTGTCCTGATTCATACATACCAGTCTCCTCCGCGTAATGCACGCCATATTCTCGTGCCGGATACTCCTGCACGTCCGCGAGGCAGAGTACAAGCGGCACGAGCTGACAGGCCCCGAAGCCGACATATCCGACGTACATTTCGCGATGTCCATGTAACGAAAGGATGAGAATGTTTATTATGTGGGATATTGTAACATTAGATGCTATGTTCATTAGATGAATTGTTGATATCATAAGCATGGTCGCCTTGAGCTGAACCCTGGTGCAGCGCTCGTATGGCGTGTGCAACGCGACAAGTGACTCCTGCCGTTGGTATACGTTGGCTTATAATTACCAGATTGCACTTGGATAAAGAGCACGCGATTGCCGATTCATTTCATCTGGTGACCTGAATCTTTCCATTTGCCTTGAAATAAATTTGGGATATGCATTCAAGATGCATCTAATATACCAGTAAGTTTCTAGAGAATACAGGGAGTATTTAAGCTCAGAACAAAAGCGATAGTCCGATTTTTGATCAAATTGATCGCTCTCCAAACTACCCTACAAAGTTCGGCTACCACACTGCGACTTCAATTTTACCTCAGATATTAAGCAGCCTCGGATCCACAATCTTCATATGCTAGAAATGATCCCTGGATCACCCGACGCACACCAGGCACCAGATGCGCGCGAACGGACCCGACCAAACGACCATCAGAAAAGTCTGCAGCGATGTTGACATGTCACATTGCCTATTAACCCCTTTAGAAGAACAATGGAAAATCACTGATGTACGCGCGCAGCACAACATAAATAGGATTTGACCACGTCTCCCAGCTCTGTTCTCACCCATCACATGCATCACACCTCCCCCAAGTTGTACGTGGTTACTATGGATCTTCAAGCTGATCCTCCCCATGGTTCCCCCAGATGGCGCGATCTTCAGCGAGAACGCCTCGCGGACCTGAACGAGCTGGATTTCGACCCGGATCTACTCCCAGAGCTCGACGCAGAACGCCGAAGCTTAGCGGCCACTGTGAATTCGTTTTTTTACCCCGTACTCACGGTACCATACGAGCTCATTGCTCGCATTTTTCTCCTCTGTCTGCCGCCGGATGGGCGCGTGAAGCCTTCACCGCGCGCAGCACCTTTATTGTTGGTACAAATTTGCCGTAACTGGAGACAAATCGCTCTGGGAACCAAGCAGCTCTGGAGCTCCTTTGATTTCACATTCCGCGGCATAGCGAGCTCGGACGTCCCAATGTACCCTTGGTACGACTCGGATGGCGATTTAACACACTGGAACGTCACAATGCACCCTTGGAACGATCGCGATTTGACACGCGGCACAATGTGCTATCGGGAGCATCGGTACGATAACGCATGCGCTCTGCTGAAAACATGGCTCGAGAGGTCAAACGGGTGTCCCCTTTCCATCACCTTGCGCTTAGCGAGAAATCGCGAGGCAATCCCGACACGAATCCTCGACGTGGTCCTCCAGTTTTCACAGCAATGGGAACGCCTTGAGGTAACCCTCGCAAACCATCAGGATCTGGAGATCTTCCGCAGGCGTCTCGCCCATCCAGCCCCATTGTTGTCCAGCTTGTCACTCAATATCACGGCAACTCTACGCAACCCTCCACAGATCCTCGATCATCTCAAGTCTCATTCTCGACTACGGGATTTGAAGTTGTTCACCAGCTTCCGCTTCTCCGATATTCCCAGGGGTCGCTTCCCATTAACAACCCTCGAACTCGATGCGGGGCTCTCGATATCGCAGTGTACCGCGATATTTGGGTGGTTTCCGAGCCTCCTTCACTTGAGGCTGTCCATCGTTGATTCTCTTGTCCACCCCGTCCAAACGATGGAACATGTTCCTTCGCTCGAGTCGCTGACGCTAGACTCCGGTGCCGACCTCCTCGCGCTGCTCACGCTCCCCCATCTCCGCCATCTTCGGTGCACAATTTCCGCTCCCGAACTCCTCACCACCCTCCTCTCCTTCCTCACTCGTTCCGCCTGCGTCTTGCACCACCTAGCATTGCGTATCGAGCCCGTCATGGAGGACTACGCGCTGATCGAGTGCCTGAAAGCGGTTCCGTCCGTGCAGGACCTACGCATCGACTACGCGTTCCCGGGCATCCGCACTTTATATCGGCATCTTCAGGCCCCCGCGATGCTCCCCCGGCTTCAGACACTAACCGTCTCCGAGAACCGCGACACATACGCGTACCCGGACCTAGTCGCAATGCTCTGCGCGCGCCGTCGGCGCGATCCCGACGTCGTGAAGCTGTCGTCATTCGACCTTTATCTCGCCGCGCATACGTCCGAGCCATCTCGGGACGCTCTGATTCCGAGTCAGATATGCGCCGACAAAATTGTCCACCTCGTCGAGGGCGGGCTTCGCTTCTGCGTGCATGGCCCCGGAGTCAACTGGCCTCGCGGCGGATTGCGAGGTGTGTAGCGATTTGTTTGTCGTTTTTTTTGCAGCATTAATTAACCGCGACCACCATAGACGAGCTTCTGGAATTCCCTCTCTGCAGAGAAGCATAGTGGCACGTGTTCGCTCCACAGTTGTAGTGGGCCCCAAATATTTACTCCAGCTCTCCTCGATTTCCTACTTTCGACAACATTTACATTTATCTATGGATCCCAATGGTTGTGTACCCGGCTCTTTGCTATTTCCAAATATTGCACACCGTTTGATTGTACGATTTATTGTACGGTCTTGATTTTTAAAATTTTACGTGCTGGACTTTGCCGCGGCCACGTGATGGAAGTTCAAACCGTAAAGCAACCATTAAAAAATCGCATAGCACTTTTGAGGGACCAGTGAGTTCAATACACGGTAGGGAGATAAATACAGCCGACACGCCTCAGGTTGTTCTTGAAATGTATTCCGACCCTACACATGTTCTTTAATATATCCCAGCTACGTAGAACACTTGTATGCCATGAGGCGATACATCAAAGACGGTTGAGTGATGTCAGCCAGTGGCTTTTATGTAAAGGCTTTGGAGAATTTGATGCTAAAGAAAGGTTTCGGAGCTGCAACCAAGGTGACTGTTACCAAACTGCTCCAGCGGTTGCGTCACTAGCTAATAATGGACCGGGTTCCATTTATACACCGGGATCATATTTGGGAACGGCCACTGTGATATCATCGCTCCTCCTGCGTCAGTGCTCCACTGAAGGACTTATACTACGCTGCTGGATTTCATATCGATACCTCCCTCATTCCACCACCATGTCCAATTTCTTGAAGTCAACCACCGACTTCGTGGGCAATACCGCCCAGCAAGGCGCCCAAGGTGTTCAGTCAGCGGCTAAATTCGCTGGCGATACGGCCCAGCAAGGCGCCGAAGGCCTCGGCAAAGGCTTCGCTTCTGGGGAAAAGAACCAGAACGATGCTCAGTCCAATCAAACCGACTCTTCTAAACCTCCCGTCGAGGCCTCCGACGCCAAACCATTCACTTCCGACCCCGGCGCTGACAAGGCGCCTGCCTCCCAATCCCAATCGGGCCCTATGGGAGGCATAATGGGTGGCTTTGAAGCCACTAACTCTGTTTTATCCTCCGGCGTCAACACTGCTGTGGATGGCTTCCAAGGCGGCGCTGACTTCCTTGGCGACGTGACCAAGACTGGTCTCTCCATCGGTGGAAAAGTCGCCAAGACTGGAGTTGATATGACCGGAAATGTTGTTTTCAGCACTGTCGGGCTGGCCGGGACGGCTATTGGCGGTGTTGTTAACGCTGCTGCTGAGACGAGTGGCAAGGTATTTGAACCTGTAGCCGCAGGCCTGAGGTCAATTGAGGGCCTCCAAGGCCTTGCGGACAACCTCGAGAAGGTGCGAATGACCGTCTTTTCCTTCTTGAAAGTTGGTCTGACTGCCTTTAGATCAATGGTCTTCCGATGGTTGCTGTGAAACAGGTCGCCTCATGGACCTTCGAGGCCATCAACATGGGCGGCAAGGTTGTCAATTAAATCTTCCGCTTCTACCATTTTCGCTAAGCTCTTCTCTGTTAGACTCCAACATTCTTCGACCGTGATGGCGACGGCATTGTTCAGGTCCAGGACACTATCGATGGGCTTATCATCTTAGGACTTGCAGAGAAGTCCGCCACATACGGGGCGTACGTCCTCCATGGAGTTTTCAGGTTCTTATTTCCTCCTACGCCTAGGATGACCGACTGATATATATACGCGCTCAGCTATTCCACCTCGGAGTCGTGGATCCCGTCCAAGGATACAGCCCTACCTATCCATATCGACAAGATGAACGACACCCGCTGGGGTAAAAACTGGGGTTCCTTCGATCGTATTGAATGGTGCAATGATATGGACGTCGAAACCTTTTTCGAGTAGGGCTGCCGGATTCAGATTTTTGGCGATTTATCTGAATCACATCTAACAGAACGACCGATGAGAACACCGGGACGCTAGAGAAATGGAAGAAGACCCTCACGAAAGGGTACAAGTCGCTTCCCCATGTTCCCGTATATCCTATGCTGATCTGCTTCTACGTAGTCGCCAGGGCTTTGGAGTCTTGCTTCTCATTTTGTGAGTCGCGGTATCATCGCTCCTTTCTGTATGTCTGACCTCTCTTGCAGCGAGTGGGGTACGACATGGCCGTAAATATCATTCTCCCTGCTGACGTCGCCATTGTTCTGACGCTATCCTGAAACAGATGGCTCATGCCCGACCTGCCCGTCGCAGACATCCCGTTCAAGGACGACATTGGCAAAGTTGTCAGAACCGTCATTCTGCCGACAATATTCAAGAACTGGCAGATCGCCCATGGTATCAAGCCCAACCAAGAAAGCGAGCCTATCGCGAAGAAAGACAAGGATTTGGACAAGGACACAAAGCTACCCGCCGAAAATTAAAGTGTTCCATGCGCATCTGTATCCACTAAGGACGAGAGTTGTGTAGCTAACAGATGGATGTACGATACTATCTCTGTATTTTTCTTTTGTACCGTACAGTTACTATATAAACGATTTACGATATCCCATCTTACTCTACAGCTACATGAACGTGCTGAAAATTCTCAAGAATGATGGCTGATACTGATGTCGACAATATTTAGGAATGGTTGGAGTGTATTGCATACATACGAGTGCTATACGTAGTTGGGATCTAAATAGGTACAAGAGCGCGCTGGGGCGCAAACCGCCCCAGCACTTCGTTCGAGGCAGCCGATCTTGCCGAGAAGGCTTTGTAGACTCCGCCTCCGCCAATTCCCGAGACCTGCCCTAAAAAGATGATCGATTAGATTAGTGGAGTTTACAGCTCTTTGCAGAACTTAGGGCGCGGGTCGTTTTTATTTTTACAGCTATTTTGGGTAGAAAAGCAGCTGCGGGCTCAGTTCTTGTCCGTTTTCCTTGTGAGTATGCCCAATCGATTCATAATTCCAATACGCAGTTTCCTGTATCCCCAGATTCTTTATTTGGTTCTCGGATCAAATTTATGGCCCAAGTAAACACATTTTGGGACATTTCCCAGCAGGACAGCTCTGGCATTAGTGTTTGAACCCCGATTGCCCTAGATTTTTTATATGGTGGACTTCTATGTATAATGTAGTTTCTGAAATACCAGGATAGTGAATATAATGCCGGGTTTCCTTATTGGAACAGCAGGTTGATTGAGACTAAATCTACCCAATATTTCCTGATCACTAGATTGAAACCAGGGGTTACAATCACTATCCCGGTATTTCAGAAACTACATTATACATAGAAGTCCACCATATAAAAAATCTAGGGCATTCAGGGATCAAACACTAATGCTAGAGCTGTCCTGCTGGGAAATGTCCCAAAATGTGTTTACTTGGGCCATAAATTTGATCCGAGAACCAAGTAAAAAAATATGAGGATACAGAAAGCTGCGCATTGGAATTGTGAATTGATTGAGCATACTCACAAGGAAAACGGACAAGAACTGAGCCTGCAGCTGCTGTTCTGCCCAAAATAGCTGTGCAAAAAAAAAACGACCCGTGCTCTAAGTTCTGCAAAGAGCTGTAAAAAGCTTCAGACAAGACAGACATAATTTTATAAAGCGGGAGATATCAAAGAGGATGTGTAGGAGGACCGTCAGTGACATTTCTAACCATTCTTGCCTCTGAGGCGTGTCGGCTGTATTTATCTCCCTTCCTCAAGAGTACTTTCAAACCCAAACACGTATTGAACTCACTGGTCCCTCAAAGGCAAATAATTTGTGGACAATATGCGATTTTTTAATGGTTGCTTTACGGTTTGAACTTACATCATGTGACCGCGGCAAACACGTAAAATTTTAACACAAAAATCAAGACCGTATACTAAATTATACTACGAAAAATCTGCAATATTTGGACGAAAATAATAAAGAGCCGGGCACATAACAAACGGGGATCCATAAATAAATGTGGTAAATGGCTGACGAAAGGAGGAAATCGAACAGAACTGGAGTAGGAATATTTGGGGCACACTACAACTGTGGGGCGAGCTCGTGCCCCAATGCTTCTCTGGAGAGGGGGAACTCCGTTTGAATGTCTGTTGTTTTGGCGGCAGATTGGATCATTGCATCGACCCGGGCAATATCCATTGTTTGGGAGGAGGATCTTTCCAGCAGAACTCTCGCTGTCTGCCACAACTCCACAGATTTTTCCAGATTTCCACGCCTTGACAAAATTGCACCCATTCCTATCATGCACTTGGCTCTCTCCCGGTGGACATCCATTACGGTAAACGTGTGCAGTGCGGCAGACAGGAGATTGAAGGCTGTTTTGTCATCGCCTCTGGCCGCAAATATTTCCCCAATGCAGCGCAGTGCTGAGACAGTAACCACCATGCTTTTGAGCGACATCCCGAAGGCAAGGAACAACATTGCCCATCTGCATGTGCCTTCATGGTCATACATTTTATGGGTGATGTCACCCATTCCGTCCAAGCAGAGAGCGATGCCTTGAATATCCCTTGAGTTCTGGAATATCAAGAAACATTTTTCGAACTTTTCTTTAGCTGTTGAGAGGTTCCCTTCTCGAAGATGTAAATTAGCAGCTATAGCATCACACCAGGAGAACCCAGGGGGATAAGATACAAAAGTGGATAATTGGTGGTGTGCAGTATCCAAGTAGTGTTTGATCAACTCAGTGTCAGAGCCTATTGCAATCCCAATGAGAGCAAGATTGAGTTGGGTTGCCAATGTGTCCCGCTTGGGAGGTCGGCATGAGGATGCATACTCTAAAATGGCTAATGCTGTGGCTTGGGCCTCACGATATTCTGTCCTACTGAGGTATATGTCCAGTTCTAGCTCGTCTCTGAATCTGCTCTTGTTCTCCTGATCTGCTGGAATTAGATTCTTTGCTTCGTCACATAGAATTTTAGCACGGAGGAAATTCCCCAAGCTGTGGTGGCAGAATGCTTCCGCCACAGTAGCAACAGACTGTGCCTCTGTATCACCCCCAAGCATGGTGAGTTGCTTCGCCTTTTGTGCAAGGCCCAGAGCTCGAGAATGGTCTCCGATGCGTGACAATTCAGTGCTCATGTCGCCTAGAATGTGAGCATATGCGGGACTGCTGTGATCTGCTATATGTGATAATGCCACTTCATAATAATGGATGGATTTCTGTGCATAGCCATCTTGAAGTTGATAGAAGCCAGCAATAGTGTAATTCCACAGCCCTGATACATAGTTAGAATGTGTGAGCCAAAAAAGAATTCTGCTAACCTTTGTCCTCAGGGGATGCATCTTTGAAGTACTGATTTCCCATCTCGATGTAAGGTTCCAGTTCAAGCACCTTCCAGTACCTAGACCGGAGCATTTCAATGAAGTAAAATCGATGACTTGAGGAGACACATTGTGCCATGATGTGCGAGTGAAGTTGGTGGATTAGCTCGGAACCACGAATTCTCGCATGGCGCATGAATGCATTGAGATGTATAACACTGTCAATGACATCAATGATATCTGGACATTCCTCGGGCTTTGATAAAGCATCAGAGAGCACTGTATGACAATTTCCAAAGTGGTTTTTCACTTGAACTAAATTATCTGGGATTATCCACCAACATCCAGGAGTCTGAAGCTGGAGAAGACTATGAGAGTACTGGCGCAGGCAGTGCTTCAATGCAGATGATAGAGGATGGGCATTGCGGATATATTCCCTGATTGGAACCAGACACTTCAGGGTTGGTGTCACCAATGGTGTGCTACCTGTGTTATCCATATATGCCAAGGAGACCTGGAGCAAAGTTGCCTTGCAAGACCGGATGTTCTGTATAGGGACCTGACTGTGGATGAGGTCTGCATCTGAGAGACCATCAGGTGACATTGAGAGAAGACCTAGAAGTTCCTGGGCTCCTTTGCTCATCCGTGGACTGGAGTACGAGAGCATGATTGAGATATCCAGACTAGTCTTTTGGTCATACCCATCAGAAAGAAGTTGGGTGCTCTCTGTTTCCCATCGGGATATTGTCCTTTCACAACCTTCATATGCAGCAATGTTGGCTATGAGACTGACTGCAAGCGGGAGATTTCCTGTATAATCCAAGAGTTGTTGGACACAGCTTTCATCCTGGTCAGCATCTGCAATATCCATGAACATCTGATGTGCTGCAAAATCTGAAAGTGGATTCAATGGAGGAGGAAATGGGCGAGTCCATTTGATTTTATCAGGTCTTTGTGCACCCCGCATTGTAATCTAACAAAAGAAAATCAACCAAAAAGCTTGGAGCTGTGATCGGTACTACTCACCAGAAGTGCTAAGTGAGGAATATCTGCCAAAAGGGATAAGAAGTTCTCCACCTCTGAGCGGGACAAGAGTGATTCCCATGTTGTTTCCAAATTGTCCAACACCAAAAGGCATGCTTCACTGCATTTGAAATATTGCAGAATCTCCCCAGAATTAGCCCGTTCATTTTTCAATCCAAGATGAGAGCAAATATTCAAAATCAAGTCAGCACAGGTCAGACTCGAGTTGCAGGGAACAAAATGCCGGTCAGAAAATTTGGTGACAACTTTGACATGGTGGAGAGCCACCTGAGCAAGACTAGTTTTTCCTATTCCACCCGGACCCAAGATGGCAATTCGTGCGGAATCCTGTTTGAGCAGATCAATCACCTGTTGAAGCTCAGATTCTCGACCATAGAATATTTGAGGTGCCGGGGGTAAAACTGAGACAGATTCAGAACTATGGACCTGTCAGAAATGTTCAGCACAAGAAAATAATCGTGCAAACCTGCCGGTAAACCCCGAAAGTGTTCCAGAAACCTAATAAATCATCTTTAGGCATGTACATAATATATTTGACCACGCACGCACCACAGATGAATTGTCAGAATTCTGATTAGGGTGAGCAGATAACCATGACATCAGTGCCGCATGGCTCTGTTCTGCATTCCTCTGCATTTCATCTATTGCCGATGCTGCAGATACGCCTATCCGAGCCTGAAGCCGTGTTAGTATTTAACTTGACACTAGAATGCACCCACCCGGAATGTATCCAGGGCATACTGCAGCTCAGCCTTGCATGATCTCAATCGAGCTTCATTTTCCGAGAGCTTCAGAAACTGCGTGAGCTTTCCAATACCTTTTTGAGCCTTCAAGCAGGAGTAAATCCCAGACAACACCCTAGAACAGGTAAATTATTCGATAGGAATGCGAGCTGTGGATTTACATACTCGCTGAACTTCCCAATGTCGTACAGAATCGCAGGGGGAAGGATTCCATCGATGTGCGTAGTTTCATACACGCTGAGAACAGCTGACATCAATTCCTGTATTTGCTGCACGAGCTCAATATTTTCATCCTGGGAAGATTTCATAGTCTGAACGAAAGTAAGTGAACAACCGCGACTACTTCTGTACGATTTTGACTCACATTAATCAGCTCCACGATTGAAAGGCTCAGGCTTGCGGCTTGACCGAGGAATGGGACCTTCTCAACGGTCGCGACATCTCGAGCAATGGAAGCTGCAGCGGTGATAGACCGAATGAGACTTTGGAGGTCAATCTTGGGCATTACGAGTGTGAAGGGAAAGTGAAGGGGTATTGAGGAGGGTACTGAAGGGATTGTTCTCGTTTAAAACCTCTCCGAGTCAATGCCCGATGATCGTTGTCAGCAACGAACCGATGTTTACCGATGCACTAGAAGGCTGATACGCGACGCACCGTGGTTGATAGATTTATCGTGCTTGCTCTGGATGCTCTCAAAGGTCGCCGCGTGCTAAACAGTGGGACTCCGTGACAGTGTGCCCGATGGCCAGGCATGCTCACTCCAAAAAATCTCCTGCCTGGTAGCGACCTAGCGGCGGGGATGTCTGAATATCATTTTGCGCCCATAATTGATTGATGCGCCGCACGCGGATTTCGGGGATTATGGAAAGCCGGAGCACCACGCTTTGAAGGGGATCGCTGTCACACGCCGCCCGAATCGCTTGCGAAAGTTCGCGAAGCTTCGAAGCCCGACATTCCCAGTGGAGTGCGCATCACAGAGTACCGGTTGAATTTACGGAACTGCAACGAGAGAAACCGCCTGATGGATTTTTGGAAAGTACTGGTTAAATTCCGTCTTGAAGGGGTTCCGGTGATAAGTATCCACATATTGTCGGCAAATCCAGGTGCGGGGATCACTGGAAAGACGTCAAGGTTTACACAAAGTACGGCACGGATTTTTAGTCAGCAAAAAAGCTAAGAATGAATACTCAGAATAACGACAAGCAAAATTAACTCTCTAAGTAGTGTCCAAATAGTGTCCGAGGTAAAGTAACCTGAATGAAATGTCCTATGTGCCAATCATTAATGGTGCAAATTCCTGCGCGCCTTGCACATATTATTGCAGTGAGCGACCACCTTCTTCATGCTAACCGTTTCCATCATCGACCCCGCAGTCGACTGCGTGCATCCTATACAGTTGCAGATCAATTTCACGTCGGGGAAGAGAACGTGGATAGGCTGCTTACCGTCCTGCTTCCTCGCGATATCGCTCGCGACTGCGAGAAAATTGTCCTCGCCGAGCTTGTTCTGTGAGTAACGCGCGTTGAACTTGATGACTGCCTTAAGCTTGTTGTACGTCTTGACGTCCAGCGCCAGTGGCTCCTCCATAACGAGGAACGTCGGGCCCTCCTTGCACGGCGGGGTCGTGAGCGAGCCGGAATATTGGAACAACGGGCGCGACTGGATGGCCTCCGTGAGAGGGCCGAAGTCGAGGGGGGCGGTGGTGGTCGACGTGCCGGGCTCTGTGACCTTTGAGAGGTTTTCAATGACGGAGGTGAGCAGCTCGGTCGTCGACCCGTCTTCGGTGAGTTGGAAAGGGACCGCGATGACCGCAATCGCCTCGTCTGGCGCAGCGACAAAAAACATTAAGCAGTGGAAGAGCAGACAGAAATAAATAGCACGCACTTGCCGCCTGATGTACCATGTGCATCTCGAGCGGAAAGTACTCATCGTTGATACGATGCTCGCTCGGAGTGTGTAGATGGAACTGCTTCAGCTCAAACTCCATCCCATCAAACGTCGTCTTCCCGCTGACGACTACTTCCAGAGTAGTGCCCAGATTCTCGAACTCCGCCTCCTCGACGTTGGGTATCTCTACCTTGGGCGCCGACTTGGCCTTCGAGATGGAGTGGTCGAGGACAATGGGCGACTGCACCTTGCTCGTCCGGCAGGCAGAGTTGACGGGGTCGAGCCCGGCCCAGTTGAGTGGGCCCTGTGTGCCAGAGTAGCCGAATTTACTGACGTCGACCTTGCCCTCCGAACGAGCAAACAACGAGGTGCCGTGGATGCAGTTGGCGGAGACCGAGAGTGCCGACGTGGCTAGAACGAGGGCGAGAGTTGAACTGAACATGACAAAGTGCTGGGACAGGAGACCGGGCTCGAGGTGGTGAAAAGGGAAGAAAGAAAGGCTAGCTTAAAACGAAGGGCGGGAGGAAAGAGAAACGAATATAATAGACAGAGTTCGGTGCTTTATGAGCGAAGACATTCTTGGCGCTCAAGCTTGGAGAGGCTTGGTCCCACCACCGCGTCGTGATTGGTGCTTTGTTCGCTGGCAGCTCACCACAATAAACAGCAAGGATGCGAATTTGGAAATGTGCCTAAAAGCTTCCGTTGGATCGATGGAGGCATTTTCAACGTCCGGCCATTCTTTCCCCAGCTAATGCACGACATAGAACTGAAAGACCAGAACCAGGAGTTCGGGGCCGCACAAGCTCGGGCTGATACCAGCTTTTGATAATTGCGACAAAATCTCTTGGAGGCGTGCTTTTCGCTAGGCATTCAATAAGTTGCTCGCCAAGAGGGTCTAGAACTTGAACGACATGCATCGCATTTGTAAATACTGGGATCCTGAGAAATATTGGGCCGGCGGTGGAACTGGCGTGAAAGGGAGCTGCGTGGCCAGCGAGCTTGACAGAAAGAAAAGGCGTAAAGACATAGGAGCGTCCAGACGACTGCTCGTGATGCCATTGGTTTTCGATCCGCCGGGAGCGCTGCGGTGTTCTAGGCCGTTGTCAAACACCAACATCATGACTGGCGCGGCTAGCGGCAAGCAAATGGGCCAATGAGCCCGAGTTCCGCGATATACGAATTGGCGATGGTCGGACCCGTCAGCTTGGGTCACGGACAGCATCGAGGAGAAGCGACACTGACTGCACTACCAAATGTGCTCGCGAGCCGAAATGCAGCGAGGATAAATTATTATGACGGCAGCGCATTAGTCTTTTGGGTACGACATATCCGGGCCGAGGTTCAGTAGAAACCCGTCCGTATACTGGGACTAAATATTGGGAGCGGGTGCGCCTAAAAATACAGTCAGACCTCGACCACGTGGGGAATAGCGGGGCAGAGCTCACCTCGGTGTTGAATACATATTCTGCGGAGGGAATCAAGTTATCGTCGAAGATGTGGATATCACCAGTGACTCACCGTTTAGTGGTAATATGGTATTGTCCGAAAATAATAGGTACAGATACTTGAGCGTCTCGCTCTGAGAAAGGATTCGTTAGAACGCGAAGGAGTGTGGACAGCGCACGGACCATTAAGAAAGTTTCCATTTTATCCTCCCACCTTACGGGAACCTCCTCGACATTCAGTACGCTCGCGTACCCACCGCTCTCTACGCGACAGTGTGTTTCGATGGCCTGAAAGATCTCCCATCCGTACGCTCGATATCTAGGGTTCCCCGTCAATCGCCAGGCAAGGAAGAGCGACTCCACAGTTTCCGGGCTGCCAAAAATATTGCTCAAATCGCGTTACAGAGAGGAAAAAGTCAGCAAAACCGAACCGGAGAATATAGCGCGCATCATACACCGGCTCTTCGCCCGGCGGTCTGAAGAAAAAGGGATTAGTACCGACGACGCAACCTGCTCTCTTGCAGCGTACCTCGCGCCCTTGATATACCAGTCAGACCCTGGCTCGATCTTCTCTCTGAAGTGCACGATCTCGGGCGCGAGGCCGCTAGATGCATAGAATCAGTTGTGCGACCGAGGCACCAGAGCACATAAAGACGTACGTGGCCGTGCGGTAAGTGTCGACACAGGTCTCGATTAAGTTGACGCCCGTCGTCCAGTCACGCTGACCCACGGGCGACAGTTCCTCCGGTTTCGGCGGTACGGATACGGGCTGTGCGATCGCGCCGGCGGTTGTCGCGCCCAGCATGAGCGATCCGCCGAGGAAGCATACGAGGTGGTCTTGCTTGAGTGCACGCACCCACGACCTATGTAAATAAACAAAAGATACAAGTCAAAAAACACCAGATGGGGCGACGATAGAATGTCGCACATCTGGTTATCGTGCGCGTGGCGCTTGGGGTGGATTTCTGCCGTGAACGTCAGTTTCCTCTTGTTGCTGACCTCGATGAGATTGGTGTGAATCGCCTCCATCGAGTCGTCGTACATCTAACAGGTTTGTTAGTTCAGTCAGCAGGGTCTTGATGAGTTTTACATCACGATATATAGTCTCAACGCTTCCCTGTGAATGTGGAGTCAGTTTCGGACAGTAGAATTGACGTGTGCGGTGTTACGGTTTGGAGATATTGCTTCCTGTACATAGGGTTAATGGTTAATTCGCGAAAAGAACAAGAAGTGACTTTACAGCAGGTACTCGTAGTACGAATCTCCCCGCGACCCGAGGCGAATTTCCGATGTCATGAATTTACCTGCGTCGGAACTACATAGATGAGCAGATGCACACCATCTATTTCACAACGCACCTCATGAAAATCGGCGTCAACGCATTCGGCAGCCGTGCCTGCCTGATCACTTTCATGACCTAATAAATCGTTTAGCGACAGTTCTCCACGCCAGACGAGTGAATCCCAAACATTCTCGGCCTTGTCCCAGTAGTCGAGATTGTCCGTCAAATAGCCCAAATACCGGAACTCCAGCTGGAGCGTCGACGCCTCCGCCGTGCTGACTAGCCCGCGGTTATCGGGATCTGCGACACCGACGCGCTTCCCGAGATTTACCATGGACAGGGGCAGGCCCGACGGCGTGTCGAACACCGGGAGCATGCGGTCTGCGAGCTCAGTCGCGAGGTCGAGGTACAGTTGATCACCGTCGGTGAGTTCGAATGCCGAGAGGAGGCCGCCCAGGACGCGGATCGTCGTCTCAAAGGTATTGAAATTCGCGTCCCGGTCGAAACTCATACTACTCTCGACCCAGCTGCGCGCCCGTGCGTACTCTTCATCGAGACCCATGAGGAGCATCGTGTCAATCGAGTCAATGACCGTGTATCCAATTCCCCCGGCGTCCGTGAGGTTGGTGCCCTTTCGAGTGATGGGATGGTATTCGTCATCACCCATCGCGTCGCGCTCTGCAGCTAATTCAGAAGCTACGGCAAACAATGAACAAAAAAACGTACCGTACGCCAGCCACGCATGCTAGGGGTCGATGAGCACGCCATAAATAGACAGAAAATAGCGGCGCACCTTGAATGCTGCGACAACTGCATCGCGCTTCGGCAGGTCCGCTGAAAAATCGACGGTCCATTGGATGTCCCCTGGAACAGCGACCCATGACGGAAGCGGCTCAACCCAGAAATATTGGCCGGGGTTCTACGCGATTGAGAAAAAATAGGGCAGTATACGATGAGTCGCGCACCTGATAATAGATGTATGCCGCAGCAGCTGCAGCCAATGCGAGCACCCCCAGAACACCCAGGAGCAAGGTTAGGATTGCAAGGAATCCGGATGAAGCAGCTTTCTGTGGAATGTGAATCTCAGTAGATGGAACTTGTGGAATCCACTGACGACTGGCTTTTTGGTGTCGGGCGATGTACTCGCCACTGTGACAGGCTCTGCAGTGGCTGGTTTTCGATTCCGCAGGGTGGAATTGGTATCCGACATGGAAAAGTTGCCTGTGAGGCACCAGTTTCAACTGGCTTTGAGGCGGCTCTTCGCTGGGGAGGACGGGAAAAGGAAGAAGTCGACAATCAAGTTGGCTGTAAAAGGAAAGATAAGACGTGTCGGGTGGCTGTACCAGCATTAGTCATCAGGTACCAGTTCTCTATCAGAACCTTTCACGTCCACTTTTTGAAGTCTGCCTCCAACGGGCAACCAACGGGTCCAGTTTAAATTTTTGCAGTGGCCGAACCACGTGTAATGGAACCAGCGTTGCCACAGGCTAGCCGATCACTTTCCAAATAAATTGATATGGCACGGGGAATAAAATAGGGATAATTCGTTGAGTGTGTAGATCGAACTGAAAGCCGGAGGTCTTCCCTTACCACTAAGCAGTCTGCGGAGGTATCGTGATGATATTTGACCGGCTTGTTAACGGCTAAAAATTGGAGCCATGTTGATAGCCGATCTGATATCGAGAGACCAGGTGCCCAACGCACTTGACGTTCGCAGTGCACCCACCGGCTTTTGAGGCTTTCTAGATGCTCAAATACTTTCATAATTATTGGTATTTTATTCCCCGCGCTACATCATTTTCTTTTGAAATTGATCGCCTAGGCAGCAACACTAACGCGGATCAAACTTGGATTCAAGACTCTGCCACTATCTTTTTTTCTGACGGTTTCATTTGAGAACAGCACATACAGGCATGAATAAAGGCGCTGGTATCCCACTCAAACATATATCAGTGTGTTGTGCTGCATCCAAACCACGCCGCGAGGTCACATCTCATTTGTGTTAACTGCAATACTATGATATGACGGTAAGTAGGCAGTGGTACACGGCACGGTCCATCTCATGAACACCGGTTTCCAGGCAGTGCCTCGAGTTGGTCTTTACTTAGCAGATATGTGGATGTCTTGATCCTCATAAAACACGTAGATGTTTCGCCTTGACATCAATGGCCCTTACCTCCTTGACTCTGTCGTCGGTCCCTCCAAATAACAGACCCTCTTTCCCTTTGGTTCAGCGGACGAGCACTGACAGGAGTATTACATCCTGGTCAGCGCCCAGTGGACCCGGAAAAACCCTCCACGAAATATATTCTACCCTTGGGCTTTCAGCGGAAAAACATGTGAATCGGGCTGCTCATACTTTAGGCCTAGGGCCTCACGCAGTCGCCCATCGTATTCAAGCCTTTTTTGGAGACGGTCACGAGCGAGAATCAAAACTGAATTTATTTGGGGACCACCATTTTCGGAGGCTCGAGAAGGACTGTTTGAGGCTGATGGAATATGCGCTTCCGTATGTCTCCCGCGCTCATTTCATTTAAAGATGTTCTCATCGTTTCTCAAGGTCTGAATCTGCGCATACTCAACTCCAGACATTCAAGATCCTAGTCGTGTTGACCACTCAGTATCCGGGACTTGGACGACTGTTTCGCAACTCTAAACACATTCAACCTGTTGAAAATTCGGAAGTTGCTATATCTTGCCTCTGGGACCGCTCAGGGGATCCCTGTTCATCCCAGTGGGGATTTTATCGCGATTTTGCGTCGGCGTGTGTCGCCGACAATGACATTTCTTCAATCGTCGGAGACTTTCCAACGTCCGATTTCAGCGACGGAGATACTTCCGACGGGGGATTGACAGTCATTGAACGACTACTTGTCGCCGCAGACTCGCAGTGAGTGAACCACTTATCACTATTGCAAAGAGTTTATGTTGAACCTAGAGGATGTTCACCATTTTCCACGTTCATCGCGATCAGGTATTTGGGTGGAATACTCGAATTGCCTTCGTTTTGGTTTCAAACTGGTTCAATATACGAGGCGGTCATCAGGAAATTATTCTCAACACTTGCAGTGCTTCTTAAAGATATGGGCGTCGACTCTATGGATGTTTCCGACTCGACGGACACGATGAGGTCGGATCCTGAAGGCCTTGATATTCTATCCGAGGCTGTTCTAGTCGGCTTGCATGGTTGGACATTCGGCAAGCCTTCCGTCGGGTACACCTCTCAATATTGGTATTGGGGAGCTTGGCAGGTGCTGCAATTACTCAGACAGTATGTTCTCAGTTCTCAGAATTTCGGGCGACACATGTTCATTGTCGATTCAGGCCAAAAACAGAGCATCTTCTGCCAAGGTCATGGAGGCAGGCGACCAGTGAAAGCTTTTACCAAATCGTTCCCCCAGAGTACATTCCGCGCGACATGGATACTGTTCTTGCCACGTATGTTCTACATCACTTGGCCCAACCGGTACTAAAACATAAAACGCCAGAGAAATGACACCTGGCATTCGTGACGCGCATCGAAGTCACGACTCCCTTGCCCCCTCCACACATTTCGTTCTCCTTCCTCTGCTTTCCGCAGACCTGCCTCATACTCAAATCACGGTCTCGCATATCCATGTGCGATCCTCTCGTTGCGGAAAGCGCGATATATTCATCGGGTTGTATATTGACCCCGGGAACAAGGAGGGATGGCAGATCGAGAAAACCTACTCGGATCTCTCCTCATTGGATGAGGGGATCAAAAGGAGCGCAAGGAGCTCTATCAAAATGCTCAGCCTCCCGGGGAGCAAATTGCTGAAAAGCTGTGTTCCAAAGCACAGAGAACAGATAAAGGTACGTAGAATAGTTGCACCCGAAATCGACCACCTTATCCGTACTAGACCAGTCTCCGGTCCTAAGTACTTTCAGGCGTTGGTCAATCTACCGACGCAAAAAGAAGTGATTCGCTTCTTGACGTCCAATGTCTTACCCGAAAATGAGACGCCATCTCTTCAAAAAGGGAAGAAGGAGGGTTATCTAGTCAAGCGTAAAAGCGAGGGATGGAAAACTAGATACAGCTGGAAGATGAGGTATGTTGTCCTGGATGGACCTGTCCTGAAATATTATGCATCCGTGAGCCTTGTATCAGTCATTCACGGATGAGATGCTTACTTATGGTGCTAGCCTGGGGCAAAACGCAAGCGTTCAATTGATTTGACCGGTGCCTGCATTGGAGAACAGCCAGAACGGCAAAATTACAATAACCAGGAACATCGGCACGCGTTCTTGGTGGCGTCACCGCAACACGGATCACACGTATTCTGCGCGGACAGTCAAGAAGAAAAAAGAGAATGGGTTCAACTGCTGAACTCTTACGTGTCTGGCTCGTACCGGGACACCAGAGACGGCAGATCTGATTTATTTTGGTCGGAGATGTACTGGAATCTGACAGTGAAGTATGGTCCACATAAAACGCATCTAAGCCGTGTGTCTTTAATGTAATAAATTATGTTATGTGTTCATATTTCTCCCGCTAAATATACATGGCAAGTAACAGTTTGGCATTGTGGAATGGTGCGGTGGTGTCGAGTCGACGTGTTGTGGACGCGTCGCGATCACGTGGGATCTGTGCTCCAATTTTCCGAATCTATATTAGGCCCAGAAGGGCAGCCAAGAATCATACATCCAGACAAGATGTGCCTTCGCTTCGCTCCGGCGGTTGTTGCGATGGCCTGCAGTCAATGAGTACCCTGAATAATAATATTTGCCACAAAGCTTTTCCTCGGAGTGTTGATTCACTAACATTGAACATTCAAAAGGCCCTCCGGGCACCCCTGGCACCTCCACCTGTACTTGTACCTGTCTCGTACACGGAACCTGTACCCCGACCACTGTATTGTATCAGCAGCATCGCATTTACCTCGCACACATCTACGCAGTGCACAAAAGGCATCTTCGCAAAATCAAGGAACAATCACATGAATAGTTGTAAGAAACTCAGGTCACGCTGGACGTCGAGTCCCAGAGGTATATTCAGGGTGGGCGTCATAGATACAAAAGGATAGGTAAAATAGGCGATCCGGATGATATATATAGGACGGAACGAAATACAGACTTTACGGAATGGCTTGGCCGAATGGCTTGCGTCCCTTAGCGGAGTTTGAATTTGGTGGGGTGGGCGTGGACGGCGTGGCTTCAACTTGTGATGTGGCTTGGCTACACTAAACATTCTCACCAAAGACATTTGACTCATTACTGCTCACTGGTGTGCTGCCATCGTCTATTTTGTCCCGTACTACTTTCGGGACATCCCGTCAACCTCGCCGCCGCCATTGATCGCGGCTGCGGCTTTTGAACCAGGCAACTCTCATCTGACGCAAAGCAAAGTCTATGTTGGCTTCAACTGCAGTCAAATTGCCATCCAATGACCCTGAATTGGGAAAGACGAATGATCCACGCCACTAGTATCACCCGCCTCATTTGGCATTATTCAACCACACAGTTTGCAGCTGCCACTCGACCCATTGAATCTTCCTGAATGTCGGCCGATTTATTCAGGCCACGCCATGCCTAAGCCATACCCTTTGCATGTCTACATGAAACTGGTCCGCATCCACGCCCAAGCCACACTAATCGATGCCCCCGCCAGATCACCCGTTTAATCATTCATATATTTGGACGCAATGTCAAGTCCATTCATGTCCCAGATATTCCCAGAAAAAGAGGGGCTCATCCACTCTCTTCCTCATCAGAAATTTTTAGTGAGACTGGCATTGGGTCGAATGTACTAGTGTCCCAGGGCTGTGGTCCCAATGTTATGTATCTGTCTAAATTGTAGAGTTTCTACTTCTATTGGTCCTTGATCTGTATCTCTACGACAAATTGAAATGACTGGCAATAAATTTGATGAATTCGTTACTGTATCTTGCCGCACACCGGACACAAGCCATTCTGGTCGGTGGCGGTGCCCACGCTTACGCTGAAATTAATTTCAACCACTGTTCTGGGGTTTCCTGCCACACAAAAACATACACAATGTAGCTCTGACTGAACTTCTTCATCTTGTAGTTGAATCACGATAGACCATTCCTGAGATATTTACGCAAGCCATTTGGCCGGCCTGTGTCACGTGCACAAACCATTCTGCTCAATGCCCCCGCCCACCCTCAATCGCATTTACGAGCTCAAATTTTATGCAGCTGGTGGTATTTTGCCTCTCATATGTCACATAATGAAACTTACACCCTAAAGGGTACCAATTTCCAACTCCACAGTCAAAACCAACCTGACCGAAGTCACCGAACTGGCAGGTTCCACACCGGAGATACTGTGGAAGCTGTATAAGCTTTTCCACAAGAGTGTTTCATTCTTGTTTGGACGGTCCTAAATTGAACTCCTATACAGCGTCATATTTTTTGGGGCCCGCCATGAGAATAAATTTAAATCATAGTCAAGTGGGTCAAATGAATGCCACTGAGCTTCGAGTTTATTGATTATTTTTACTCCTCGCACATATCAATTTAGTAAGAGATCATATAAATGTGTACGGCGCCACAAGTCACAAGTTTTTTAACCCAAACAGCCTTTATACTGCTCATAGTTGTGCCGTGCAGTGTATACCCGCGATTATAGCCCAAAATTCTGAAATTGAATGGTGCACACCTCAAGGAATGTCTCAGGGAATCATACTGTAAGGGAACAATAGGTTTATGGGCATTTTAAATTTGAGACGCATGGACATGGATATCATATCAAACACATGGCTGTCATATCAAAGATATGTGGTGTTTCATGAATTTGAGGGGACATCCCTAGTCGCTGACCTTATACAGAAATATTGGGGGTGGTGTGACTCTCAGGCAACCGCTTGATTACACTAAATGCTCACCCAGAGGCAGCCCCCGTGTTTGCAAAAATCCAGTACTCTGTTTGATTGTACTCAGATGCTTGAAGATCAAGTGCTCATGGCTCGGAACAATCTGCTGCTTGTTTTGTGAGAAAATAGGTACTTACGCAGTACTCTGAAAGGATTCAGTGTGAATTTATTCGGATTTATTCATGGGACCCCCATGGTTTAAAAATCATTCAAATGAATGGCTCTGATCAGAAGGAATGATGGATTGTGACGCCATTGTGATCGTTGGCAATGGAAATTTTAAATTCGAGATGCATGGATACTAATTAGGCCTGTGGATATCATATCAAACACATGGCTATCATATCAAAGATATATGGTGTTTCATGAATTTGAGGGACGAGCCAGCGCTACCCTGATAGTTATTGAGAGACGAATTCCGACCGTAACACTCGAGTTAGTGAGAAACGAATATACGGGAAGAAGTTCAATAGGTTTATTCCTGGTACATTACACGTACAAAGGCGCTGGGTCCCAGAGTAAAATGGGGAGTGGTGTCGGGATCTGCCGATAATCACATGATGTGATAAACTGAAGGGGAGCGAGGCAGGTTTGAGTTAAAGGTTTTGCGTGATAAGTCGCGGGATATGACGAAAGAGCGTCACATGATGTGAAACACTGAAGGGCGACGAGGCAGGTTTGAGTTAAGGGTTTTTGGGTGATGGGTCTCGGATATGCCGACGGGGTGGGAAAAGTCACATGGTGTCATGATCTGAAGGGGACCGAGGCAGGTTTGAGTTACAGAAAGTAGACCTGGAACCTAAGACGGTACCAGGAACATTTTCTAACTACTAGTAATAGTTGGGTCAACGATATATTCCAACGTACATGAGTTTGTCGAAATCCGCGATCTCTGCTGAAGAATTAAAGACAATAAAATGCTATCGCCAGTCAGATTAATTGAAACTCAGGCTCCCCGTTGGGCGCAAATGAGGGCTGGACCCGGGAGGGGGCCGCCTGTGATAGTGCGTGAGCGAATGGTGAGGGCAATGGCGGAAGAATAGGACTCGCACGATTACGGCGTATTCAATGGATTATGTGGGCATTGATGGTGGCGACCGGGGCGCTGCGGTACGGAAGATGCTGTGGAGATGGCCCTCTCTGCGTGTAGGATGTCACAAAAAGTATGATTCAAAAACGACAAAGCAGCAAAGGAAAACGTCCCAGACCAACATTCAATCATGACGGCATCTCAGTGCGAAATACAGCGCATTAGTACTCGACGGCGGTGTTCCTTGAGGTTGAACTTATAGCCCGACGCAAAGAGTGGAGAAAAACTCTGGAGGGGATCTATAGATAGAGGATTGAACGGTGAGACACATGGACTGCCGGACAAAGAACAGAAGACGGAGGCGCATTCTTGGTTCATGTCGAATATATGCACGTAGGAGTCGGTCAAACGCGCATGTCTAGTAGAATCCATGGAGGAGCGAAACAAAAACTCTGGACGAGTTTTTCAACCAGTGCTGGCAACGCCGCCCGAGTCGACGGCAATGGACTGTCCTGCAAAATCGGGAGAGGTCTTGAATGTAGCATCAACACTCACTTGATGTCGTCTGGCATCCACAGTTGATGCGCGGACACAGCGAGAATGGACCTACACAGCCAGACGTGAGTGAATATGGATGGCTGTCTTGGAATGCCCTAGGATCGGAGGCTGGAGGTCAGGACGCAGCATGAGAATCGGATTGTACAGACCGAGCGATGTAATACGGGAGAGCTTATGATGGGGGGAAAAGACAGAAAGTGGCGAAGAGAACCCTACCTTCTTGAACGGGTCTTGAACGGCTGATCGGGGAGGTCGAAAATAAGCCACACGTAATAAAGCACCTGTTGGTGCCCGGCTAAACTTTATTATTTGAGGCAAGTGCGGGGTCAGCTGGGAGCCTCAGAAGTTGAAAGGGAAATAGGATACCAAAACCTCTGAGCTGTTGAGTGGGAATGAGAAGAAACAGCGCAAATTAGGCTAGAGTAATACGAGAAAAAAATATGGGAAACATTCGGTCAGTTCAACCCATCAATCATCCAATGGTCGCCGCCGAAGTTCTCCGAACATGAAGTGGGGAGAAGTGGACTGTGGTGCGCATCTGACTATGTTGAGTTAAATCTTAGTGTACAGCCTCGAGAACCATTGAATCTAAAGCGGAGAGAATCCTATTCATTCTGTAAACGGGGGATTGTCGGAAAAGGGCAAACACGTACATACAATCTGATACGAGGGATCTCCTTAAGATACGAGAAATAACGGTCAAGGAATATCGAATTGCGCAGATTTCCAGATAAATGACAGGGGCGCACAAATAGATTGATGGCGCAAGAAGGTAAAGCATTCAGATGAATCAAATCGGCCGCTAGGAGTTTGAGATGGAAACCATATTGAAGGCTTGAAGGGTGAGAGAGCTAAACCTAGGAATGGAACACGAAAACTGTTAAGCCACGGGGCACGTCTTCTCGTGTACAAATCAGAGTTGAATTTCACAGCCTTTACTTGATCCGAGGTTCAACAGGATCCGAGTCAGGTCAAAGTGAGTTATATGTAGGTCAGTGGCCATACGATTTTCTATATAGCTAGATGTAGGCTGTAGCTTGCTGTAATCTGTTCATGAGAAAATCCCAGTTTGCCCAGCACATTGGGGACACTGTACACGTCTATCATAACAGGACGAGCTGTTAAAGTGGCTGTTGGTCCTGTCAGTGTAGTTCGGTGATTTGATGCTTTTCGAATTGAGGTCAGAGAGAGTGTGCAGCGAGCAAAGAGAAAGGAGCTAAACCAGAATGAGAATGAAGCAATTTTGATGTACACACAAACACGATTCAATTCGTTAATGAATAATCTGGCAGTATTTACACGAGCTCCCAGCTCTATTTTCGGTTGTGTGCGGTAGCTGCTATAATATGATGGAAGGTCCCCGCTCATCAGATTTGGGCTTTCTTTAGCAGATAGGTGGCTTGGCGCACGTGCGACATCTCTGTCTTGATACTCACCCATAAAGAACATGCGCAGACGCCTCTCGACATCAATGGCCCTTCTCTCCTTGACTCTTGTGTCGGTACCTCCAACTCCCAGGCCCTCTTTGCCTTTAGTCCAGCGGACTAGCACTGGGAAGAGTATTACATCCTGGTCGCCCAGTGGACCCGGAAAAACCCTCCACGAAATATATTCTACCCTTGGGCTTTCAGCGGAGAAATATGCAAATCGGGCTGCTCATACTTTAGGCCTGGGGCCTCGTGCAGTCGCCCATCGCATTCAAGCCTTTTTTGGAGACGGTTACGAACGAGAATCAAAACTGAATTTATTCGGGGACCACCATTTTCGGAGGCTCGAGAAGGACTGTTTGAGGCTGATGGAATATGCGCTTCCGTATGTCTCCCGCACTCATTCCTTTAACATGTCCCCATCGTTTCTCAAGGTCTGAATCCGCCCGTACTCAGCTCCAAACGTTCAAGACCCTAGTCGCGTTGATCACCCGATATCCCGGACTTTGGCGGCTATTTCGCAACTCTAAACACATTCAACCTGTTGAAAATTCTGAAGTTGCTATATCTTGCCTCTGGGATCGCGCAGGGGATCCCTGTTCATCCCAGTGGGGATTTTATCGCGATTTTGCGTCGGGGTGTGTCGCCGACAACGACATTTCTTCAATCGTCGGAAACTATCCAATGTCCGATTTCAGCGGTGGGCAGGGGGGATTGACAGTCATTGAACGACTACTTATCGCCGCAGACTCGCAGTGAGTGAACCACTTATCACTATTGCAAAGAGTTTACGTTGAACCTAGAGGACGTTCACCATTTTCCACGTTCATTGCGATCAGGTATTTGGGTGGCATACTCGAATTGCCTTCGTTTTGGATTCAGACTGGTTCAATATACGAGGCGGTTATCAAGAAGCTATTCTCAACACTTGCAGTGCTTCTTAAAGATATTGGTGTCGACTCGATGGATGTTTCCGACTCGGTGTACACAATGAAGTCGGATCCTGAAGGCCTTGATATTCTCTCCGAGGCTGTTCTGGCCGGCTTGAAGGGCTGGACGCTCGGCAAACCTCCCGCTGGGTACACCTCTCATTTTTGGTATTCGGAAGCTTGGCAGGTGCTGCAATTACTCAGACAGTAGGTTGATCTCCAAATTTCAGGCGTACACACGTTCATTATTGCTTCAGGCCAAAGGCAGAACATCTTCTTCCAAGATCATGGAGACAGGCGACAAGTGAAAGCTTTTACCAAATCGTTCCGCCAAAGTATATTACTCGGGACATGGATACTGTTCTTGCCACGTATGTTCTACAGCTTTCACTTGGCCAAACAGTAGTACTAAAACATAAAACGCTAGAAACATGGCACCTGATATTGGCGGCCTTGAGTCTGAATCCCCTGCGGGGAGTCGGGACTCCCTTGCCTCGCATTTCGTCCCTCTTCCTCTGCTTCCCGCAGACCTGCCTCATACTCAAATCACAGTCTCGCATATCCATGTGTGGTCCCGTCGTGGAAAGCAAGATGTCTTCATTGGGTTGTATATTGACCCAGGCAACAAAGAGGGATGGAAGATTGAGAAAACCTACTCGGATCTCTATGCCTTGGATCGGGGGGTTAAACGAAGCGCAGGGAGCTCAATTGATTGCAAGACACTCAGTCTACCGGGGAGTAAATTGCTGAAAGGTTGTGTCCCAAGAGACAGAGAACAGACAAAGGTACTTGCAACAGAACTACTCAGAATCAACTCCCTTAAATGTATTCAGGCCTGTCTCCAGTCGTACTTTCAGGCGTTGATAAATCTACCGAACAACTGGCGGAAAGAAGTGATTGGCTTTTTGACGTCTAATGTTTTACCCGAAAATGCGACATCTCACCAAAAAGAGAGGAAGGAGGGGTATCTCGTCAAACGTAAAAGTGGGGGATTTAAAACTGGATACACATGGAAGATGAGGTATGTTGTCGTGGACGGACCACTTCTCAAGTACTACGCATCTGTGAGCCTCTTATTAGTCATTTACTGGCGATAAGTTTACCTGAGGTGCTAGCCCGGTGGACGACTCAAACGCTCAATTGACTTGACCGGTGCTTGGGTTGGGCACCAGCGACCGGAACCCCAAAGTGATAAGGACTATGAACATCGGCATGCATTCTTGGTGTCGTCACCACAAAATGGATCACACGTATTCTGCGCAGATAACGAAGAAGACAAGGGACAATGGGTTCAACTGCTTGCTTCCTACGTGTCGGGATCTTACAGGGACACCGGAGATTTTTGTAGCGGACGGTCTGACTTTCTCGGGTCCGAGATATACTGGAATCTGACCATGAAGGATGAAGATTCGAACAGGGCGCATCTCAGCCATAAATCATACTACGAATGAATTGAATCGAGTTATTTTGGTCACTTCAGTGCATAGCAAGTATCAGTTCAGCCACCCCAGTTTTTTATCTAGCCCCCGGGAATGTGGCGGTGTTTATTGTGAACGCGATGGAGCATGTGGGACCTTTCTCCTGCCCAATTTTCCGGTTGCTGTTTGAACTACATGGGAGTGATAGTTGAGTTGTGGGATTGAAAAGCTAGTTGAAAGCGCTCGGTTGTATAGGCATGCCGTGTCGTCGGCTCAGCTCTGAAGTGGGTACATCCGAAAAGCTATCAAATCATTGGAAAGGATTCTAAGAAGTACCTTCAACCATCCTGCTCATAAATGTAACTGTAAGAGCGATTCATCACCACAACTCATCCGTAGTTGAGTGATTTTGTAAATTTACACCCATCCCAGAGCCACCTATCCGCTATTGAACCCACTACATTCATGACACTTTGGCCGAGTGGTTAAGGCGACACCCTGCTATCTTATGCTTAGTCAGAATCAAGGTGTTGGGATTGAGAAGCCGCAGTTTCCTTCAACCAGGAGTGATTTTGCAAATTTACACCTATCCAGAACCCACCTATACACTATTGAAGCCAACACCTCTATGACACTTTGGCCGAGTGGTTAAGGCAACACCCTGCTATCTCCTGCTTAGTCAGATCAAGGTGTTGGGATTGAGAAGCCGCAGTTTCCTTCAACCAGGAGTGATTTTGCAAATTTACACCTATCGAGAACCCACGTATACACTATTGAAGCTAGCACCTTCATGACACTTTGGCCGAGTGGTTAAGGCGACACCCTGCTATCTTCTGCTTAGTCAGAATCAAAGGTGTTGGAATTTTCCGCGTGTGTTCGAATCGCACAGGTGTCGGGATGTTTTTGCCTGTTTTTCCTTTTGTTTTGCTTGTTTTCCCTTTTGTTGCTCTTTGTTTTTCCTTTTGTTGGCGTTTGTTTTTTTGTTTTTGTTTTGTTGATCTTTGTTTTTCCTCTCTTCTATACCGGTGCGATCTGAACAATTTGCGACCTGCGCGATTCGAACATCCGCAATAGAATTTCCGCGTGTGTTCGAATCGCACAGGTGTCGGGATGTTTTTGCTTGTTTTTCCTTTTGTTTCCTTGTTTTCCCTTTTGTTGCTCTCTATTTTTCCTTTTTTCCCTTGTTGGCCTTTGTTTTTTTGTTTTTCCTTTGTTGATCTTTGTTTTTCCTCTCTTCTACACCTCAAAGATTGAACAATTTGCGACCTGCGCGTATGGATAATCTCGACGAGAATGGAGTTGTCAACTTTTAGGTTGGCCAGATCGAAAACTCAAAAGTCTTGATGTAGCACCGCTCGATTTGATGCTGTCTGTGTTGCATGCTCCTGATCTGATTGACCTCCTGCACTTTGAGCAGAGAAGCGAGCTGTGGCATTAGCCTGAATTTCTGGCGGCTCGGCGGATTTGGATCAAGTTCTTTGAGGACGGCGGACGCCGCGTGGGTACAACCGAGTGTATCAATAAATAAATTGACATCCAAAACAAACGGCAAAGAAGTATCTAGAAGGGCATGCGCCCACCCGTAACGCGACGAGCTGCTCTACCGATAATACGCCCAGCTTGCAACAGCTCTTCCCGCGAGCCAAGCTCCCGCGACGACACGTCGGTACCATTACTCGAGGGGAACAGCACCCCGTCCGGGGAACACACCGTCCCTGCGGCAGGGAGGGTCCCGTTCACGAAATACGCGCGCAGATGTGCGTAGATGCAGGTCGACGGTGCGGCGAGAGATGTGTGCTGCAGGTATGTAAATTATTTTCAATATTTAAGGGAGGGCAAGGCACGGCAACGTACCCCGACTGTGTCTAGGGTGAGGAGTACGGACCCGGGGAATGCGTTCGCAGTCTTATTGGCTCTGGCGGGATTCAGGCTGATTGCACTGGGGAGGAAAGATATGCGGCACGCACCCCCAGATAGGTGTTACATGATCCACGGTGTTCCCGATGACCAGGAGTGGGAAACTGACATTTGCGGCGCCGAATGGCCCTGATGGTATGTGTGTGATTAAACCCACGAACGAAATCGGCAAAAACGAGGAGAACGTACCGCTGAAACGGCCCTTACGATGGAGCTTCCAACCGCTTGAAATTGCCGTATTGTCAGTGGTTGAATTGGGATTTGTGTGATAGAGGGGCTGCTTACGAGCAGACGATCCGCCAGTTGCCCCAGAGATCCGCGAACCCAGAAACCGTCCGCTCGTCGTCCTCGAAGGTCTGAAGCGTCGCGACGGTGTCGTTTACGGCCGTCGCGTCACCGCAGGCTATCGTCAGCCCGGCCTCGTAGTTGTTCTCGTGGAACGGGATCGCAGTGCCAGTCGCGTTGCATTCACATTCAAACGGGGCGATCTCAGTCGCGGCGTACATTGTGGTCGCATTTCCGGCGGCAAGATCCGCTAGACTCTGCGCGAGGGGAACGAACAGGTCGTACGGGCTGTAGAAGGAGTCGAAGATGAAGTTGCGCAGGAAGGTGTATCCCACAATCCCGTATGAGAGGGGCGTGATGACGGGCAGGGGGTCGCCTTTGATGGAGGCGGAGAGTGCATCCAGGTTGGCGGATATTTGTGCGGACGAGTTGGCGTAGAAGGCGCAATCATCCGGGCCAGCAGCGAAGCATCTGTCGATGAAGGTCTGCAGGGCTTTGTCGGTGTCCACCATCTCGCTCGTTAAATTGGCTGTATTAACAGTTGAGCCGGAGCGGATGGTATTACTGAGTTTCTTACCGCTGTACCACGAGGCCATGTCGAGAACGCCTGAACGGTCGGTTTACAAGATCGTCAAAAAGTACAATGTCGAGACTTACCATCGATCACAACGCGGCCAACCTTGTCCTGTCGAAGAGGTCAGTGGGCCATTGGCGGAGGGACACAATTATACTCACAGGAAATAGCGCCGCAAATGTAGATCCCAGCACTGAACCGTACCTGGGGAGACTATCAGACGGGAGGATGGAGTGGAGTGGAGGCCGCTCACGAGACGCCCCAATACTGCAATTTGTCCCATCCGAATGCTTCAGTGATACGCAACATGTCCCGGGCGGCATTGTCGGTAGTCATATACTGGAAGTTGTCATTGCGCGCTTCAGCCAAGCGGCCCTGAATCTGTGCCCGCGCCCATTGCTCGGCTACTGCGTTGGAGGATTCGTTCAACGATGGATACATCGTATTCGTTGCTGCGGGCGTCCATAACGCGCGCTCTGCATCCGTCTTGAAGAACGAGACCATCGGTGTTGAGTAGCTGACTCCTGGAATACGCAACTAGGTGAGATGTTGACTCGTGGCTGAATATTCCACTTGCCTCGTGGATCGAATCCCACCAAGTCAAATCCATCCCCAAGGATGGTTGCGATAGACGCGCCGGACTCCACGACGTAGTCCACACCACTTCCGCCAGGGCCACCGGGATTCAGAAGAATAGGCCCGCGGTATTTCGATTTTGGAGCTGTCGAGGGTAGGCGGGTAATGGCGACGGTAGCGTTGCCCGTACTAGGCGACGCGTAGTCCAGGGGAACCTATATGGTTAAGATTTAGCTCGGTTTCACCACTAGTCCGACATTATATGCTGACATTCAAACGAGTGCACTCGAATCCATCGTAGCAGGCTGTCCAAACGAGCGTGTCCGTTGCCGCCAGCTGTGCGCGCACATCCATTCAGTACGACATGGGGTACGCTGAACAATCATCCACTGACCGTGTGCCACGCGAAATCGGCGCCGGCCAGAGCTTCAAGAAAGATGGGAGACAGCCCGAAATGGGATCGGAGAGTCGAGATAATCACGCTAAGCGTTATTAACTTCGAAGGCCTGGTGAAGAATGCCATCGATGCTCGGGTAGAAGAAGGATGTTGTGTGATTTCTGGCTTTCATACTTCACGAGTATTTAAACACAGGAGATGGTTCGTCCTGCGAAAATCGAGGGCCGATGTCGGCGTTGCGTCTGCGCAGGTCCGTGAACATACGGCGTTGCGAGAACCGGAGGTGGCTGTTCTGGAAAAAGTATAATATGAGCGCGGCGCTGCCGCGCGAGAGCACTGCGATCAATAAAGAACCTGGAGCCGATACATCGCAATCATAAGAGCTTAAAATTGTCCTGTTCTTGCGGCGCGACGAATGGTATTCCGCTAGCAAGTGCGTCCGTGCCAACTTCCAAGAATTGGCGAGAGTGACCTGCAGATACAGTTTCAGGCTGCGGCGCAGTAAAAAGAACGAAAGGCGCTGAACTTGAATCAGAATCACATCACCGTCTGCCAGTGCTGCTGCGCACCATTGTGATTTGCGCTGGGTCGCACCCGTGCTCTACTCTCTCAGTTTTCGGGCGCAACTCCTTTGTAGATCATGAACATGCGCGCGGACACGTCCGACGCGGGCATGATGTCGAGCAAATTCGGGACCACGGAGGAGGTTGAAGAGAGTCATGTGTCGTTCCGACACAGCCACCACAGCCACGCGTTCTCCTAAGTTATCTTATCTTATCTTGGCATGATTGGCACTCGAAAACCAAAGAAAGATTCAAAGAACAAGGCCGGATAAGCAACTTTGGAGAGAGTCCTAATCGCCTTTTCTTCCTGTTCCCAGGCCAACAACTCGTCGAATAAATTAAACGTGCCTCAGAACAACCCCGAACGATCTGGAGTGAACAACAGAGATTAGCTCAATTAATGTCCTGAAAATCTAGGGCCCTGCGTGGAAACCTGTTCTTTGCTTAGCTAAAACGTATGATGGTGATTTCTGGTGGAAAATAAAATCTGAGCGGATGCGCCCAGAGCTCGATAAAGTTCGACTTCAGATAACATTATACAGCACGACTTTATAAGGTTGTATTATAGAAAGAAACCGCCGATAAAAGGATATGACGTTGCGATAATTCACCAAAAAGCCAAAGACTACCTAGGATTCGAACGGATCGCCCGAATAATTCACCCGCGTCTTCCGCCTCGCTTTCCCTCCTCTTTCAACCTCCTCGAGCCCCACCTTCGCAGTCGCCACCTCGAGCGCCCCCACCAGCTTCTCGTTTTCTTCGTCAAGAATAGCCATCCGGTGGCAGATGTCCGATATCCCCAACCCCTCGAGCTTCGAATCAGTCATCCCCACACCCGCCCCCGAGTCCTCCAACTTCGAATCAGGGTTCCTAAACCCCGCGAGCTTCAAATCGCCCACCTCCGCCAACTTCGCATCGAGCACATCGCACCACTCATCCATAAAGTCGTCCTCCATGTCCGGGCACGCGCCCGCCTGTTTCAGCGCGGCCTTGAATCCCCACTCCTTGCTCTGTTTCATTTCCCAGAGCTGCAGCACGTTGTGCGGCCCCGTCGACAGGACGCTCGCCGCGACGTCCCCTGCATATGTTCAAATTGAGTTGCCAGCCGTTGAAGGGATGAAGGGACATACGCACACTGCTCGTCGGCGGCGGGCGGGCGGCCGCGGATGACGTGGATGAGGGTGTAGAGCCCATTGACGAAGTGCGCGAGCTCGAGGATCTGGATTGTGGGGTACCGGTTGAGGAATGCGCTGAAAACAAAATCGTGAGACTTTTTCGGGGAATCGAGTACTAAAATGAACGCACAGACGCCCGGACGGCTGCAATAAGCAATACACGCAGAATCTATACGCGGCGAACTTGAAGCGCAGGGATTCGGTTTCTGACGGGCTGGGATTGGGTATCAGATACGCGTCGATTCTCGAGAGAGACGCGTACATTACGACCGGAGGAGACTCGGCGAATCGCGTCAACGTTGGCTTGCGGTTGATACTTGGCGTCAAACGGCCATAAGCTTCTGACTAGATAGCAGAAATGCCACTCACTCGACGAGATTCTCATCCTTCAACAGCCCAAAGACGATGGTCTGCAGCTCGGCGAGCGCGTCTGCGTTGTTGACGAGTAGGCGGACGGTGCTCGAGGAGAGGCCCTTGACTTTTAGCGCGTCGGAGCCGTCACGCTTCTCCTGGCAGCGTGCGAGGAGGAGCGCGTCTGTAAAGAGGCTTCCGAGGAAGTTTCGGCCCACGGACGAGAGCACCTTGCGGCGATGGGTCTTGAAGGCGTTGTGCAGCGGGCGCGCGGTGAGGACGACGGCAGCGAGGTCCTTGAAGTCGGAGAGGGAGTTGAGGAGCTGGTACTGTATGTCCTGGGGAACTGTGGCCAGAGAGCGCTGTGAGGCGGAGGGCATGGCGGGAAGAGAAGAGGGAAATGCTTTGATAAGCCTCTCGTGTGAACTATTCGAAGTCGTTCAACGATTCCTTGACAGGCCGAACTCGCGATTGAGTAAACAATTTGGATAAGCGAAAGATCGTTTCCGAATCGTGCAGTGCGGGAAAACACAAATTCGGTGTGGGATTTCAACGCAATGTTGAAGCTCCGAATTTGCGGTTTGGGGAAAGAACCGAATTCGTGCTCCGTGCCATTTCGCGGCTCGTCAAGCTGAGAATGGGTCGAGCGCAATGAGATAGTCCAAATTCTGAAATGGAGCAATTCCAAACTGTTATGCCGACGAGCCGAGCACTAGACTGGAATCCTCTCCCTTTTGCTTATCCTCTGATAATCCTAAGTCATTCGTGCCTCACGTCAGGATTAGGCTTTGTCTGGGCCCGCAATAACTTGTTGCAAATCGACTATTCAAGAAATGTTTTGCGGTAAGAACGGTTACAAGTCACCATCTCCGATTTTACTCCTCGAAGCCATTTTGTCATCGTGCTAATATTACAATACGCTGTCCACCCTAGTTCACTCTCACCAGAGCAGCAACGAAACGAAAGGTTTCCGGTAATAAATTATCTCGCCAACCTTCTCCGCAGATTAAACTATCACTATGAGTATTTCGTAAACAAGGGTTTAATCGATGGGTTGAAGATCGGTAGCGGGTGTGCCTAAAAATGAAAGCAAAGGTGAGTCAAACATAAGCAAGACAACTCGAAGAAGCCTACCTCGGTGTTGAACACCACATCTGCGCCACGCGTCAGTAAGGCAGTGTCGGCAGCCGAAGGGTTAGTTAAACGCACCATGCAAAGAAAGCACATCCTCATCCGCGAACGTCAGGAACAGGTACTTGAGCGTCTCGCTCTGCACGCAAGTTGCTCGTTAGGAAAATAAAGAGGTGGCTAGGGAGGGAAAACGAGACGCACCAAGAAAAATGTCTCCTGCTTGTCGGCGTACGTAACGGGCACCGTGTCCACGTCCATCACAGTCGCGTATCCCCCACCGGGCAGGCGGCAGTGCTTCTCGATTGCGGAGAAGATGTCCCATGCGTAGGTGCGGTAGCGAGGGTCGCCTGTGAGGCGCCACGCGAGAAAGACGGATTCTGAGATCTCGGGCCTGGAAAACAAAAGAGGGCTGGTTCAGCGGGAAATACGAAACCGCGGAAGGGGAACGCACCGCAACATGTATCTCGCATCATACGGCGGGGACCCGCCTTGACTGCAAACATCATCAGTGATAAGTGAAACAGAAGAAGATCTGAACACACTTCGCGCCCTTGATATACCAATCCCGCTCGCCTGGCTCGTCCGCCTCCGTGCGGAAGTTCACACCCTCAGGCGACAGCCCCCTGTTCAACGATATCAGCGACAGCGTATATACACGTGCATTGGACGCACGTCGCAGTCTTGTGCGTATCCATGCAGGCTTCCAGGAACGCAGCGCCGGTCTTCCAGTCGCGCTGTCCGGTCGTCGTGAGCTCGTCCATCTGCGGGGGGACGGACACGGGGCGGGTGGCATGCACGGTGGTGGCGCCGAGCATGAGCGACCCCGCGAGGAAGCACGCGAGGTGCTCCTGCTTGGGCTGCCACTCCCAGGACCTGTCGGTATCGGTCAGCGTCGGGCAGGTAAAACCTTGGATGATGCTGCGCACGTCATCCAATCCTCGCGCCCCATCGGGAGGAGCTCCGCGATATACGTCAGGCCGTGCGTCGGCGTTTTCTTGACGAGGTTGTCGTGTACACCCTGCATCGCGTCGGCGTACATCTAGGATTCCTCGTCTGAGTCTCGCGCATTAGGATATTTATGCAATATGCGCACCTGCAGGTACACTGGTTCTGTCCGATTCTGTGCGCATTTAATTAGCCATGACCCTGAGGAACTTTTATAAGGACTTGCAGTCTGGATATATTGTTTTCTGAAAAGTCGTCAGCTAGTCATAATGGAAATTGTCCCTGCACCCACAATAGATACTCGTAGTACGAGTCGCCGTTGCTCCCCATTCGGATCCCTGAACGCACGAACGATCCATCGCCCATGCTGCGCACCGAAACGTAAGCCAAGTAATTGTAAGCACTCAAAAAACTCACTTCATGCTAATCGGCGCCAGGTTATTCGGTATCCTTGCCTTATTGACGACCTTCATCACCTTCTCGGCCTTGTGCCAGAACTCCTTCTTCCCCGTGACCTGCGCAAGGTAGCGGAACTCGAGCTGCAGCGTCGTCGCCTCCGAGATACTCACACTCCCCGAACCTGTGCCTGACCGCGAGCCGAGGTTGATGGACGCGCCAGGAAGGCCTGAGTTGGTGTTGAACACAGGGAGGATGCGCTCTCCCAAATCGGCCGCATGCCGAAGGTACAGGTCATCGCCCGTTAAATGGTACGCCGATAACAGCCCGCCAAGGACGCGGATCGTTGTCTAAGCGGATTAATACAGGGCAGAAGAGGGTAAGGGCATAACACATACCTCGAATGTGCTGTAATAGCCGCTCCGATCGAAGGTGAGGTCCGTCTGTACCCATTTCCGTGCCCGCTGGTACTCCTCCTCAAGGCCCATGAGGAGCATGGTGTCGATGGCGTCGACGACCGTGTAGCCGATGCCTCCCCCCATGCCTAGGTTAGAACCCCGATGGCTGATAGGATAGTACTCGTCGTACCCCATCGCATCGTGCTCTGTTGAGGTCAGCTAAAACAACGCAATATTCTAGACTAACGAACCGTATGCAGACCACGCGTACTATGAAATAGTATGAGTGTCGACGCGGAGCCAAATTACGTTTCTTCGCACCTTGAACGCATCCACGATAGCGTCTCGCTTGGGCACGTCCGCAGGGAGCGTTTTTGACCCCGACGACGCGCTACCAGGTGTCGACGACCCGCTGCTCGGTCGCGAAATGCCCTTCGGCCGTGAAGGCGGGGAGTTCCCATCTGGCAGGGGGTCTTTTGCTTTGCTCCTGTCAGGATCTAAATCGAAGTGCTTGTCCATCCATTCTGGGGAGGAGGGAAGCGTAAAAGAGTCGCTAAAGTACTGTAGTCGCGGTGTCAGATGACATAAAGAGACCCAGCTGTAAGCGTACAAGGTGGACAGAAAGACCCAGAACCGACAGCAGAACCAAATACTGGATTGTTCTTCTCCGCATAATAGCGAGGGCTGGAGAGAGTGGAAGACAAAGTTGCGAGGCGTGTGTCGCCGCTCGTGTGACACGTCACCGCGACAATTCCTTTGGGAACTGCCGCCTCGGTTCGGCCATCAGAATCGCTATTCGGTGAATTCTCGGTTTGGTTTTTTGGTGTTGTTTTCGGCCTTTACCAGACAGAGTCCATTCGGAACAAGGGTAAAGGATACCGACCACCTTTCATTGTCCGACTGCCTCCAAGGAATAAAGAAAATCGGACGAGAATTGAACGAGCTATGCGCATCAATACTTTTGAGGGTTTGATGTAGGATCAACCTCGAAGTTGGAATGCATTTTCTGTGATTTATCGTCCGATTTATGTCAATTATTTGCATACACGGTAGCTGTACATCATACGGTTTAATTCTCGACCTTTCGAAGGGAACCGACTAAGAACTGATAGAGATATCGTGCATTTTAGACTTCTAGTGAATCTTCAACCACGACCTCCCAGTCACAATATGTTTTCCCCAACGAATTCTCGAGCAGTTATTTTGGTTTCATTTCCGCTATACTGCGGCTCAACCCGGAAATGATTTGATCACCACTGATTTTTCAGTGGAAGTCTTGTCGAATCCGTGGGGAATCTCTTGGTGAACCTCCGAAAGACATTACCGGGAAGTGTGATTCTAGGGCGTTCTATGCCCATGAGTGTTTCGAGCTCTTGGAGAATACACTCAAGCGCGTCTTTTTTTTTCTTTTTTTTGCCCTTTTCACTTGGAGTACTATTTTCGGAGAGACTCGACGTTCATCGTACATCCGTACGCGTTTCGCAATTTATAACACTGCCAGTACATACGGAGCGGGTTAAATCGACGCCGATATACCTAAGATGGCAGACCTGCGAGAATCCTTCGTGACTCTGGACTTTTCTAATAGACAGCTTACGCACAAACCATTGGAGCCATTCAATGGATGGCTCCAAATATGATGTCAATTGCTTTTTGGAGCCATTCACCTGCGCACGCGTGACAAGCCATTGGATGGCTCCAATGGCTGTTGCGCAAGCTGTCTAATTGTTGCCGGTGGCGGTGCTTATATTGACGCGTTGTTGACGCGCCTAGAACACGTGATGAGACCAACATGCGAGCTCGAAAAAAAACTCTTGCTACATAGTTCTCATTGTGGGCCGCAGAGACTAAGTCTATAACATAATGTTTTTTATGGTGTGAGCACGCGTATCCGGATAGGACAAGGAACCAAAATAGGATGAGGTCGCTCAAGACTCGTGGGCACAAATCTGGCGGTGGCGTGAAGGTAGTACGCAGAAAATTTGACCGGGAAATCAATGCATTTCAAGCCATTCGTCATAACGCGGCCAAGTCGTAAAGGGAAATAGTAAATCGTAAATCACAGAAGAGTGGAAATGATATATGAAGCGGGGAGATAAACGATGCGCCGTTGTATTGCATCACTGCCGGAATGTTGGGACATCCCTCGCGAGGTACTACTGCTGAGTGTTGGTGTAGTATATCCAACGCCGTGAAGATCTTTCGAATACCAAACGTTATTCTGCCTATGAATTGCTGGAAATTGAGGAACGAGCGGTGCAGTTGAGCTCCCTTGACCCATGTTGTATTGTTGTGGCTGCCTGTAATGCATGGAGTCATGGTGGTTAGAGTCCGCGTAGGATTGACTCACTGTTGGATCGACATTTGCATCCCTAAATGGTGCATATCCAGGCAGAGCCGAAGGAACAACAGAATCAAATCGGATATGCAGGAGACTCCGCCGTCAACAATGAGGGATCAAATTATTACTGCAACCAGGTTGCATTGCGCGAGGTCGTAAGACGTACCTCTTGCTTTCTGTCAAATAGTCTACCTGGCATGAGAACGAAGCGGAGATATCTCCCTCGCCGATGGTTTATTATCTGCTATGAGCGATGTCAATGCGTTGCCGTACATATTCATATCGGTACCGAAATGCATTGCCCGAGCGAGGATCCCTGAATGTGGTAGACCTCCGATACTTTCCACCCACTTTCTGCCGCCAGCTGCACGAAATGCCCCAACGTCCGTTCTTGGCAGTTCCCGAGGACGAACATCTACATCGAAGCCATTAAGCACCGAGGTATACATCTTCCACTAGTAGTACTGACCTGGAAATCCAGCCAATACTTCATATTGCTTGCGGCACCCATGTTTGGAAGAAGGGGAGTCGGCGCAAGAGGACGCGCGGCGCCTGGAATGACGTCCGTGATACAGGTGTCGTGGCAGGTGTAGGGAAGGATTATATCGACTGTCACCAACTTCGTCTCGGGTGTTGCGGCCTCGCGCAACTTTCTAAGGATCTGGATGGCCATCGGATCCGCCCAGTCATGCATGATCCAGCGTAACAGAAACACGGCCACGTTTTTGAGAGGTTGGGCCGTGAAGAAATTGTGAACTAGAGGTTAACAGTGAGGACGTGTACGCGTATGTGCACTCGGTTGAATATCACCTTCAAGCTTAACGCGTCCGCTTTCAAGGAGCTCGGGTGCAGCATCGGCCCAGTACTGTGCTACTGAGCTTCCGTCGTCAAAGGATGATATTTAAAACTCACTGTGTTTGCATCTTCAATCACAGAGGCACGGTCCTGGACGACTAGGTTGAGATGTGGAACAGCCTTAGCAATCATCAGCGCGGTGGAGCCGACGCCGCCCCCGATATCAACGACGATCGAGTCCGCGGGGAGATCGGCCCACTTGAATCCTGGCAAAACCGACCTCAACCGCGATACTTGTTCAAAAATAATTATAGCCGCACCTGCGAGGATCGCCTCCGGAGGCTCCAGCTTGGTACTGCAGGCCATTGCGAACGAAAACCGGGTTTTGAGCTCCGCGTTCTCGGGAATATCGTACCAGTCGAACAAGAATGTGTCGGTCTTCTTTGCGATGTTCCACGGCGAGTCGGTTGCCTTCACAGAGTGCGAAGTGGCGGGGTCTGTGAACGCTTCGGTGAGGTAGGCAGAGCCCTTGAAGGCCTCGTCGGCGCTTGAAACTGATGAATACAGCGTGAAAATGAAATGTGGGTGGGCGTACTGCATCAAAATGAGCGCTGAAATTCCGGAAGTATTGACATGTCGGAGGTGTGGACTAAATGTAATCATTTGAACGCTGTGTCTCTGAACAGGAGGGCAAAAACCTACGCCTGCTGTAATTCGACCACAGACTTTCCCGAGTCAAGGACGGATGAGAGACGGTTAGAACAAAACATGTCGGGGCTAGTTTCAGTAAAGATGTGGTGATTTGCGAGGAGGCGGAGAATTCTCGCTGGATGATATGTGAATATCAGTGTGAACGGTCAAATGTTGGACGGCACCGGCTTTGAGAGGATCGGTGTTATTTATTTTGGCGATATCATTTGCGTGGATACCCTGAACAATATAGTCAGCGCGCATAAAAGGGGATACAACGGTGTACCTGAGGACCCGCCTCACGGATGATTTCGACCATATTGCTTTCCACTGCCGCCCGGATGCACGAAGGGAGGTGGAACTAGGTGAACATGAACAAGACTCCTAAGCGCATTAGGGAACCTCACCAAAAAACTATTCTCCACCATTGTTTGAACCGGTGATCGTACCGTCGCAATGAGCTGTGAAGCAGCTGCCACGATGCGGGATGTAGCGGTCAGAATCTGGGCCTCCAGAAGCACGCATTCCGCTTTGCCTGCGGGATCGAACGGGTCTGTCAATGCTGGGAATTCGAGGGATTCAACCGCCAATCGGCATTCGATGGTATCGATGGACTCGAGAATGAGTTCGCCGAGACGGCGTAGATGAGACTTGGATGTCATTGGGAGAAGAACAGCGATTCCACTACGTGACAGTTGCAATTATATACGTATCTTGCAACGTTGTTGTAACGCGCGCTCAGATGAGATAAGAGACGGGAATTCCGTTCATGAGAAAAAGATTTGGGCTGGATCCTGAGATATCGAAGGCCCTTCGAGAAGGTCAGAAGGAGCCACCAACACCTGTTCACGACTTTCTCGAATACATGATGCACGTCTGCCAAATGAAAACCTAATGCGGGTATTTGAACGAGATGCCCGACATCTCGCTCCGACTCGCCGATATCTGGGACTAGATTGTCGGTCATACAATTTTGAATTGGGAGTAAGGAATGACGGCACAGCGGTTTATTCGCGACACAAGAGATGTGATCCGGACCACACCAGGGTAAGCGGGGAGAGATCGATGGTAAGAATCTCTCGCCTTTGATGCTAGCGTCATGTGTAGGGCCGGATATAGCACCGCTAGGATTGATTGACCAGTCGCTTCGCGGGAGAAGGTTTCGACAATGACAACAGTCAAAACGAAGATCACTTACTGGCTCAACGAAGAAAGAGAAAGCCAAGGCTTTGAAACTGGATCCGTCGGTTCGCAGGCCTACCGTGGCCCTCCGGGATATTTCCAGCGTCCCAGGAGATAAGTATGTCAGGTACATTAGAGTGTGGGCTCCCAGGCGGAGTTGAAATCCATCGATGGAAGAGATAGAAGCGTCAACAGTTGGTCAACAGGCCCTTAATTTCCAAGAACTTGGAAGAGGAGGAAGTCGGAGATTAACCCGGCGAGGGTGACCACTTGCAATCGAGTGGAATCGGTACCCTCAGTCGGTCTCGGACCAGCGGCAGACTTTTGGAGTGGTGGATGACGAGGACAGGATAAGTAATTAAATAAAAAATAAAAAAGATAAGGTTGTTGGGGTTAGGGTTACGATTCTAGAAGTGATCTTCCACCAACCCGCTAACCAAGAACCTCGCAGTAGCGTATACAGAATGGTATTGGGTAACTTTAACTATGTTCCATGCCTTGATATCCTTTTTATCTCGTTATAACACAGTGATCAGGGCCAATGCATCCTCTAGCACGACATGGAGGCTCATGTAGGGCATCAAACCGTCCCGTAATTTTACGGGACGACGGCAAGTAGAAGCGGTTACAGCCCCATACCGTCAGCGAGCTTGATGGGCTCTCCAACGGCGTGGTCACAGCATGAATCGAGCTGTATATGCAGGTCCTGCAACCACCTGTTTATGCGTAAATGGTTTCCAAAAAGAGTTGAATCTATATTACAATCGAGCACCTCCATATCCCACCAAGACAAGACAACATTTGATTTAGGATAACTGTAGTGGCTGCCAGTGCTCCAACTGATATCACTTGCTTCACAGTTCCACCGCAATGCTCAATTCTCTACCCGTCTGTTGAAGTTCTAATCATAAATGTCAAGATGTTCAATCCACACCCAAAACTGATCCTTGCCTGCCTAGGCCTAGGGTCACTCCAAAATGATAGCCAGACCAGTATTTAATCCCTGTATCTTCAATGGAATATCCCACACCACTTTTAATTACAGCTTCTAATAAATTCATGTTCTGGGCTGTGACTCATCAAAATTGACTGTAAAATACGACGTAACCGGACGGTACATATGGGACCCGTCCCGTTTGACATTTCTTCATGGTCTAAACATATGGGTTTGGCCGTGGCATAACAAAAATATGGCATAATTCATATGCCCATGGGTGTACATTGCCAGTGAAAAGGCAAAGGGTGGAGAGAACCTGTGAAATCAGTGGAAATTCAGTGGCCAACAAGGAAGTGGAATAAACTGGGACATCCTCTGGAGAGAACACTACATACAGACAACATGAAGGATGCCACAAGACAAATCAGATGACAAGAATCGAATGACATTGACTAATTACTATATGGAGTGATATCTCGAGGGCAAAGATAGAGGACTTTGGAAATCCAAAGTGACAAGAAATTTCCACAGATTTCACCGGTAAAATCCACTGCTTTGGTTCCCAGTACCGTGATTTCTGCCAATCAGTTCCACTGATTTCAAATACACTGGAATACACCAGTCAAATGGTTGGCAGTGTATTACAGATGGTTTGATGCCCTAGGCCCAAGATCTCGACCATTGCATCAGATGACTTGTGCGACATACTGGAAAGGGCTCAGAATTGTCCATCAAACACTACATTTTGATGGCCTCTCGGCCAACTTGATCAATGTCGGCTGAGGACGGCCGAGGTTGGCTGAGAGGGCTCGACCGGGTTGGTCGAGGGGAGTTGGCCCTATGTCGATCGACATTGGCCAAGGGTTGATCGACACTATCTCGGCCAGGTTGGGCGACCCCCCAGTCTCTGCCAAAGTGCCTCCAGCTTCCCTGGCACCATCAGCTGGCCTTTCCACAGCCATGTGAGTGTGTAAGAGTGATACTAATTTTAGTTCACTGATGTGTTACGCCACAAAAGGTTTCTGCCTGACCTTGCGCCTCGTGTACCCTCAATGCCATCACCATGCACTGGCATTCTTTCCCTTTCTCTCTACACTAATCTCCCTGACCTCAACTGTCCTATGGACAGCCAAAATGAGTGTCTGTGCCACCTCAATAATACCAATCAGCCTCCCTTTGACCCTGATATTCACAGCGTCAAACAAGTGGCAGTGTTCCGCATGGCTTCGCCTTGCCATCTGGATTTACCCATGTATGCTATACTTAGCTTTGCAATGCAAAATGTTCTTCGCTTCAGCTTAATTATCTCAATTCTTGTCAAACCGAGGTCAACCAACCTCAACTGACTAAGCTGAGTCAAGGGGTTGATCAAGGTTGGCTGAGGGCTTCAGCCAAGGGGTTGGCTGAGGTGGCCCCAAAATGTAGTGAAAGATGGCTCAAAGGACCGACATCATGAAACCACTTCATTCCAAACTCATAATGGCTTTTTCCAATGGAAGAATCCATGATATCCCCAATACCATGGCTTCTTCTCCACAACACCGAATAACCCGACACCCATATACCCTTTGCGATAAGGCATCTCACAAGTGTGGGTAACCCTCGGATCCAAGGAAAATCCATGGGTATGCATAACCGCGGATCTGGGTACCTGTTCCCATGGGTATGCCACAGATCCAAGTATAGATTTTGATGAAAAAAACTCACAGATCTGCAAGTACTCATCAATATTTCGCTGGTTTACAGTCCTCAATATGTGACTCAAGTATTATGCAGGTGTTTCAACATGATCTGAGGTAGAACCCTGTACTTTAGATTCTACCTTGTCTATTCTTTGACTACCCTCTTGTGTTCAACAGCAATACAGCTAGTTCAGATGTCCAATGTTTCACACTTAATAAACCTGCATTGCTCTCAACTGCATGACATTGGGTTCTACCCATCCAACACTCCTTTATCACAACCACTATGAAGAACCTGTGAAGTACTCAATACCATCTACACCAGATGCCCTAATCAGGGTTCCTTCTAGAACCATCTAGTGGTGAGACCACCTGCATCAACTGGTGTGGTCTTCTATGACCCTAGATCCTCTCTGGTACTTGCTGTAGTTTATAGACAGATAATAAAAGGTCATATCTTTGATAGGAACATGCAGAGAAACCCCACTTCAATTATAGAATGGTTGGGAACTCTTTAGCTAAAGAATGGTATCTCCCATAGATTCTGAACAACTTGGTGGCCATCCTCTACATGAAGCTCCTAATTGGCACACATATGATATTAAGGAAAGGGAAGAGTTGAGAACAACAAGTGGATTGCTTGACCTATAGAGTACATAGAACAGCATACAATAGGCAAAGGAATGAGATAGAATAACAAAGAACAATGCTATATATAGTGGTCACGAGTTTCCCATGATTGGAACAGACAGCAAGTTCAAACCTCAGAATCAAATAATTCCAACATATGACTCCTTAGCTACATGCTCAGATCTTGCACTAGCTCTCATTTGGTGATGATATGTATATAGCACTTTTAAAATTGGAGAATTTTGCAGCTGGCCACTTAGCCTGCTTATCACTGGTTCTGGAACCACATCATGGAGTTTGACTAGATGGATGGCCAGATGGTGCAGTATAGAGACTCACACTTGGACAGGGAGTCTGGGTCTGGGTCTGATTAACGGTTGTCTTGTACTCTGTTGTATAGTAATGTAACATGTTTCACCTGGAATATATGATCTCTGTTAAGTACCTCTGCCTCCTTCTCATAGCATCAAGGTCCTAAGATAGTTAGTGATATGTAGTTTTGACATTGACATTTAGGGTACAGATGCAGAAGCTTGAGAGAGTGCAAGGTGTTTAACTTCGAGATTCCTCTAGTATGATGGTATTTACAACATAATAAAATGAAGAGTCTGAGGTTGACTTAGTTTCTGAGGCTGAATTGAAACCACAAGAAAATTACTAAAGCAAAGCCACTTCCTAGTTGGGATTTACACAGAATGGAAAGATAATCAAAATGCGACTGCAGATCTTTTGCTGGCCTTTTGGTTGTGAACATTACTTCTATCTACTATTGGGTCTGCTGTAGGACCACCTTCCTTTGTTTACAACAGGATTGAACTACAATTGAAAGCAGTACAATGGAATCTTGCACTTCATCATCATTTTGTACTTCTAAGCAACCAATGGTAGCAGGATTTAAAAATTCAATGATTTCAACCAGCTGGTCACATGATTTATGTTCAATAACCACTAAATGGTTTAACTTTCAAAGGTTAAACATTGAACTTGAACTCTGGCCATCTCTAATTCCTCAGTGACACGTGTGCATATGACTTCAACTTTCTCACAGAGAAACAGATTTGTGGTGTCACCAGGAGTACAAACATGTCAGGTACAAGCATCAAGTTTGTAGCATCTGGTTATAAGAGACTACACCAGGCGTAATTGCTGATGTTATTCCTGACTTTCTTCTGGATGATTTAACAAACTTAGAAGTGGTATTGGACTATGAGCTAAGTTCATGTGGAATTGATGATGGCAAAGGATATTGCAATGTGAGTAATGAGCAGGCCCATTAGCACTATTTAGAGCTGCACCAAATTGGAGTCTGCACATGAAATCCGCTCACCTTGTCTGCTGAGGATCAGACATTCTCTCACTGAATTCATTGAAGATGGGTTGGCTGCAGCAGAGGATCAGCCATCTGCCATCCTCTTGCTGAATTCACTGAAGATATATTTCATATTCCATCTCTCTGCAAGATGTATTTGGGGATCTCAATGGGCTCAGTTTTTCAAATTGCAGCCAAAACTCAAAATCTGAATTTATAAAATTTCTAAAGACATCTTGTAGCTTTATGTAAAATCAAGGTGGCCTATTAGAAGTAATGGCAAAGATGCCACCTTCCTCTCAAAAATGTCTTGGCAGGCAGGCATCAGGTTTTGGTGGGGGATGGTCTGAAGCTTACATCAATAAATAGATGTCCACCAAAACCAGCTGTGTCCAGCAGTGAGAGCGTGTGGATGGTCCTCATCAAGAACATTTCTACACCTGTCAAGGTTTGCTGCTTCAAGTGTCTCTGCCTGTCTATACTTTGGGGCATAATGGCTTCCTGTGAGGTGCTCCCAACATTGTTTGCCACAGCTGTATTCTTAAGGCTTGTATCAATGGTCTGGACAGTGCTGGTATCAATGAAGAATGTGTTGGTAAAACTGCAAAACAAAAATCTTTGTAACATTCCATGGATCCAGGAGAAGATGAGCTCACTGCAAAGATGATTCTTCTATGAATTTGAGGGCAATTTGTGTCTTTCCTACGCCACCTAATCCATACAGGAGATAAATATGTTGCTCTCCTGTTGTCTGGGAGAAATATCGATGTATTCCGTCCAGAATTCTTCTTCTACCCTCAAATTTCCTGGATGGAGGAGGGCAATTGTTGGTAATTTGAGTGATTTGGGGCATGAGAGAATCTGGTGGAAATAACTGCTGAGAACTCTATCAGAAATAAATGGGAATCATAATACTGGATGCCATGGCAGCAAAAGCCTCATGAAGCCTGTGGACTTGCAAATTTGTATCAATGGTCATCATCAGCTGAATCTTTTGTGAGGAGCCAGGTTGTCTCAAAGCAAATATCAAAATACCATGAAATTTAAGCGTAGTTCTTGCATTCTCTTTCGGTATCCAAAGATTGAACTGGTAATACTGCCCAGCTTCACAATCTCCTTTAACTGAGAGCAGAGGCCTTTTGGTGTTGTTTGCATTCTCTCAACAGCAGTTACAATAACCCCCAATGTTCTACTGAAAGGATGAATAATGAATCAGGGAATTCTGCCAGAGAACACAGACCCTTTGAGTCGAAGACAGACTGGCTGGCAAACTCGCTCCTGACTCAAAGATAATTGCTGCAGCAGCAGATGCCTTTCCATATGTGCATGGGGTCTTTGGGACGGTTATTGTTCTATGGAAGACAGTTGAGGTGCATAATGTCAATTCAAGTTGTTCCTCAATCTATCTAACTTGGGCTTATAGAAATTGAAGAAAAATAGGGAGGATATGAAGGAACTGTGTGAGGACATCATGGAAATCATCAATGTTATCGAAGGACTTTCCATTCAAGGAGATATACCAGTGATAAAATTCAGAGGATGAATCCAGAGGCCAAGATGCTGTGCCTGCTGTCATAGGCCGGCTACTGCTGCTGGGTTATGGGGGGGGGGGCTGCGACAACATAGTGGGGGACAGAGAGATGTGTGTCACTGTTAAATGCTGTTGCATCAATTGCTCGCACTATCATCTCGCAAGTGATATATTTTGGAAAATGTCAGTCCTGCAACTACAGCCAGACTGGATTTCATTGTGATTTTGTGTTCTGCAGTAGGCTGTTCTAGAGATAACAAATGTGTTACAGTACTTCCGGGTTCGCGGAGGATGAGGGCTCTAAAGGATTAATCTAGGAACAAGCAGCTTGATAATCACCACATCAAAACTAGGGTCTTCCCTGCCGGAGGGGTGTTATTTTGCCCACAGTTTCAGTTAGGTTGAATTGTCTTTTATTTGGAATCAACAACCTAAACAGAAAGACAGTGGTTAAATAAGACGCCACAAAGCAGACGGCAGTGAAGAACTTGGGCCCAGTTGGCACTCGGCGCAATTGAACCAGACTGGATGAAAAGATGAGAGCACAACTCGGCAAGTGATGTTTATGATTCTGGAAGAACAGGGGTGCCTGGATTCCAGGGTGGTTCAAAGTTCATCCGCACCATCCACTTGCTGAATTTGCCACAGTAGAGGATCAGACATCTGCTCATTAGAGCTGCACCAAATTTAAAATTTGAGTCCACGTGTGAGATCCACTCACCTCATCCGGCAAAGATCAGCCATCCACTCTCATCCAATTCAAAGTTTCATTCATCGTACATCACCAGTTTTCCAGCGCGAGGATGATCTACTCCCCACGAATTTTGTTCCACTTTTGAGAAGGAAGATTGTTGAATGACCAAATTTGTGACAGGATAAGGGGACAATGGTCTGCTCGCTGCAAATTGCAATCCTCTATCCTCATCTGCAGCACAGATCTGGTGAATGGATGATCCTTTGCCAAAACAGATGATCGGCAGATTATCATCTCATCTGCGGCACAAATTCGGTGAGTAGATGATCTTTTCGTCCAAATAGATGAGCAGCAGACCATCCTCTTGCAAACGCGGACGATCTGCAGATCATCCTCCCTGTGGATGATCTTTTTGACAAAATGGATGCCCGGCAGACCATGCTCTCGCAAAAGTTTTGGTGAGGCGGTGGTTGAAAAAATGGGTGATCCTCTCCTTATCCACGGCACAAAAAAAATTGGTGAGTGGGTGTGATAGTTTCAACCACTCTTGTGATCTACGGCCAAAACACAAGTGGTCCACTGGGCAGACCATCCTCCCACAAAAGGGGATGATCCCGAAATGCGACGGCAAATTGTAGACAGAGCAATCAAGGATCTCGGGAGGATTGTCTGTCCACTCACCTAATTTTCTTGTAACAATTATAATCCTCACATATAATGTGGAATACTGGGAGTTGTGGCTCGGATGAGGGGAGGCTTGCTTGCGTATCAGTAGCGGATTGTCTGCGGATGAGCGGCAGATGATCCGCCGACCAAATTTCAGTGCAACTGAAAACCCTACTTTCGCTTCTCGTCTCGGTCCGGCACGGAAACTCTACATTTCGGGAGGGCTGAAATGAGAAAGCACAGCTGAGATTCCAGTTTTGATTTCAGCCGAACCGAAATGCAACCACAGGGAGGATAACCAGATAACTCCTGCCAAAATATAGGAAAGATACGGAAGAAATATTTTCAATAAGTTTTGCATGTCTTGAGCCTGGAGAATGCTGGACACATTCAAAAGATATTCTTGGATTAGAATATTCTTTGAGTATCTTTTCAATAATTTCTTCATCGCTGGCAAACAGACATGCAAAAGTTATTGAAAATACTTTCTCCATATCTTTTCAATCTTTCAACGTGGGTTATTTGGTTATCCTCCCTGTGAACTGATATTTTAAGTATCAGTTGCCCCTTTTTCAGCCACAATGGGTGACTTTCCATAAGCTTAGAAAATTCTCGGGGCATATCTGAGCGGTGCCAGCGATGCCGGCATGTCGATTTAATCCAATAATCTATTCCTTCTTGCTTCCCATAAGCCGCCGAAAAGAATAAAGACATATTTTCTTTGATGAATATACACCTATTTGCGCAAACTGTCGTTGGCAAACATCAGCCATCAACGCGTCATTCTGAGCTTCCATCTAACGCGTCCCCGCTTCGACAATGATGGATATTGACGCGTTTCCCCCCCTGGAAGATATGGAGGAGGAGGAAAGGGAGTCGGATGAGCAGCTTCTGGCCAGAACCAGGGGATTATCAGGGAGACCCAGTGTTCTGGTGGCTGAAATTGACATCAAATTGGGTTTAGGATTCGTCGCTGCCATGGAACGATGGCATTGTGGCCAGCAGGGAGTGTGTGGTCGACCAACATGGTTGGCAGAAGAAGAGTGACGTCGGCGGAATCCGTGACATGCAGCCCGATTAGGCAAAGCGACTTTTATTCAACGATAAATCAATCAAGTATAATCTGTAGAGGGGTAGGTACCCCCCCTACAGATGATAAAAAAATTAAGCTTTATTGGAGGGTACGAGTCGGCGAAAATGAGATATAAGTCTGATGGGGTCCTGACAGCTGCCTCGGCATCTCGGCGAAACGACGAAAAATATTCCCCCGGAATTTTCTAAGCTTATGGAAAGTCACCCAATATGTTGAGAGTGTTAGTTTCGGCTCGTCTTTCTTACAATCCGACATGTAGTGTTTCAAATATATTTCAGTGCAGCTGAAATTTAATCTGATCCAACTCTTTTCAGTTCAGCCGGTACGTATATTTAAACTACTGGAGTCGACTTACATTTAATTGAAGTACATGCCACCTTATTTCAGAGGACTGTGATGCTCTCAGTTCAGTCCAGAGCTCGGTGCGCTCTCAGAAAGTGGAAATAGGGGCGTAATTCCCAATGCGGCAATACCGGATCACTGATTTCCGACATGCGGTTCGTCAAACGGTGTGTACGTACTCGAACCTGTCCATCTCTCTTTCCTTCCACCACGATGCCGGTCTCCTCCCTCCGCACGTATCTGCTGCTCGCCCTCGCTCTCGCCCCGATACTCGCCTTGCGTCGCCGCCGCGCAAGGCGTTCATTCAAACTGCCGCGCAAGAACGAGCGCGTCCTTATCATTGGAGCGTCATCTGGAATTGGCCGCACCTTGGCGCACCAATACGCAGAACTAGGCGTGAAAAATATCTGCGTAGTAGGCCGACGCGCAGACAAGATTGCTGAAGTCGTCGCGGAGTGTAATGCTTGCAAGCGAGCTGACACGGAAATCGTGGGGATCACCGGGGACTTTGCGGAGGTCGAGGATATGGTGAAGCTGAGGACTCAGCTCGAATCGCGTACGTTTCCTTTCCTCGAGGCATGTTTTAGATCTCGACTCATTTTTCGGCACAGTGTGGGGCGGGATCGATACTATGATTGTCGCTGCGGGCGTGTCGGCGCTGCGACCTCTCTTGGAGATCGCAGGGGAACAGTCAGGGAATATCGACTCCAATGGAATCCAGCACATCGTCGATGTCGCCTCGCTCGCGACGCGCGGAAACTACGTCGGCCCGCTCGTCGCCGCTGTCACTTTTGTGCGTCTCGCATTATTCGCGATCCGGTGCGGTAGTAATAATATCACCCGTAGATCCCACTCCTGCAAGCCACCTCGCCACACCCGTCGATCCTTCTCGTCAACACCCTCGCGTCTGCGATCCCCGCGCCGACGCGCACCCTCTACGCGTCCACCAAGGCCGCGTCCCTCAAACTCTACCAAGCGCTTGCGATCGAACACCCTACCATTGCATTCACCCATTTTCTCCCGAGCACCGTCGAGGGCGACTTCCGCGCGTCCGCCGTTGACGGGGGCACTGTGCGCGAGGCGGACCCGAACAAGACGGGGTTGAAGCGCGATGCGGTCGCGCGCCGGTGCGTGCGCGCGATCGAGCACAGGGAGAAGAATGTGTTTATGCCGTGGACGATGGGGCCTAGCCATCTGATGTACTGGTTGTGGCCCTCGTTTGTGGAGTGGCGCGCGAGTGCAAAGTATAATTATACCCCGCGTTGAGCGGCGATGAACAGGTGCTCGTAGTCGGCGAACAACAGATCATTTTGTCGTGCTAAACATCAGTGAATGCCAGAATTTCGGTGTTGTACTTCGATCTTCAACGGATTCAAATTTTCTCGTCGACTTTCTATCATGAGAACATTGATATGCGTCAAGACCGGTGACCACCTGCATTGTCTCTGTCACGATCGCCGGCTCCGAGTCTCAACGCGACATTTGAGTCATATTTCTTTCCTCTCTTCACGCCTCTCATGCACTGGACCCTCGACTCCGTGATTGATACCCTCCCAGATGAACTCCTCGCCGCAATCTTCAAGCTGGTGGCCAACATGCCGGCTCCCGCGTGGAACAAGGTGGCGCCCTTCCCTTTCGTTGCCAGCCGCGTCAGCCACCGATGGCGCGCCGTTGCCCTCGGATCCCCGGAGCTCTGGACGACCATCTGTATCTCTCACCGCACGCGCTCCTGGAAGTGGGCGGCGCTTTCCGTGGAATGATCACAGCCGTACCCGCTCGATATCAGCGTCAACCTCGAGTCCTACGTCTACCGATCCAACTCGTCTTGCCTCCACAAGAGGTGTCCGGCTTACCCCGCGGACATGGATCTGAGCAAGGCCCTTGCGATCATCGGGCCGCATGTCGGGCGCTGGCGGAGGGTTGCGTTCCGCGGATGGTACACCCACCTGCAAGAATTCTGCCAATTTCTCCGCCGTGCCCCTGGTGCGGCGTCCCGAGTTGAATCTGCGCACTTTTCATTCGTGGACCTCGACGGCCCCGGCTTAGGAGAGCGTGTCGGGTTGCATGTCCTTCCCCCGCTCACTGAGCTCTTTGGGAGCGAACATTTCCGGTCCCTCAGGGTGAACACCGCGTGGGGCCTCGATAAGCCTGATGAGGCGCTGACTGTAGCGGTCCAGAGTCTAGATATTGATCTCGTCGCATTCCGCGCCTTCCCGCAGAACTTCCGCCAGATATTTGGACCAGCATCACAGCTTACGACCCTTGTGCTTCGCAACGTCTATCCCAAGTCCGTGTCCAACTTTGCACCCATTGATGCCCCCACCATACTTTCGCTTGCTGTAGCGTTTCGGACGCCATTTTACTACCACTCGCACTATGGCACGACGGACGGTTTCGAACTTATCACCGACAGCTTGATCATGCCGAATCTTGAGCACCTCGAAATCAGCGGCGGATTCGCTGGTGCGGATGTCGAGGACCACAGGATTCGGGTCCCGGCGGAATGGGAGGCGCCGCCGTTTCCCCGCCTACGCACTCTCCGCCTGGAGGAGGTCGCCTTCAGCCGCACGGGCCTCGCCCTCATCCAGTCCTTCAGCCGCGGGATAACCGCGCTCGAGCTCATATACACCGCCGGGAACCACCACCTGCTCGCTCCTGGGGCCCAGTGGCCGGCGCTGCGCGCGCTCACGGTCGAGACGCTGGATGGCGGGGAGCCGGCATGGCTCGCCCCCTTGCTTTCGATGCACACGCACGTTGCGGAGCTCACGCTCCTCCCACCGCCCGCCGGCTCCGGCTCCGGCGCCCTCACGCTCGCTTCCGGACCTAGCCTTCGCTGGCTGTGCGGCGGGCCGTCCCCTGCACTCATGGACGGTGTCTCCGGCCTTGGATTCTATGTAGACGCGCTCGACGGGCGCGCGGCGGACTTTGCGCACGTGGAGCAACCACTGTCTTCGTGCACGTTGGGAGACTCCGAGTATTTCGGCTACGCGGAGTGGTGCGAAGAGTCGCTTCGGGAGGAGGAACGCGTGCGGCTGGAGGACGAGATCGCGGAGGAATTTAAAATCGCCGGTTATTTGGTGCGGACGAAGGGGATGTGGAGGGAGACGAGGAAGCAGCGAAGGCGGGAGTTCAAGGTGGTTCGGAAATTGAGGCGGTCCTCCAGGTCTCATCGACACGATGTGAGGCGGGATTTCTACATGGTGTAATATGCGGCAGTGCATCGCGCCGTACTGTTCAATCAACACCTAGTCTGACGACTGAGTGGTAATATGTCCGGACTATCGATTCATGTGGCGGATTAATTGGCAGGCGCTGAATTTGGTCTCTTTGGCCTGTATTAGCCCATTTCAATTTGGAGTTGAGCACATTTACTCAAACCCATTGCAAGTTGCATAACAAAACAAAACAAAAAACATTCAGGTTGGCAGATTTCTTCATCGACCTGACTGTCTACCGACTTCACGAGGATTTCCGTTCACTGACACTCTGGTGCTTGTCTCCAATGGATCCATGAATTATCCGTACGAAAATTCCGCCCCCTCCAGGCAATTTTTCTCAACTTCGGCTTCGATTATTCATCCATCGCATAAATCACATTGAGTACCCTTGGACAGAAGTGCGTCACACATTGAGACACGATAGACCTTCCAGAAAATTCCTTCAACGGCGCTCGTTGTTCTTTGGGGTCGGTACGCCAAGGAGACGATCTACCACGGGTTTAGGTTTAGTAAAGCAAAACGAATTGCGGTGGGTGGACGTACCGAGGGCCTCCGGGTTCGCCGCCGGGTCTTGAGGACTCCATTTACTGACCACAGTGTACAGATGACAACACAGCGTGTAGAGGAGCACGAAGCCGAGGATGATGAACAAGCAGATGAGCTGGGATTCCCAGGTTTGGCCAGCGCCGAAGTGGTGCGTTACGGGGGGATTGGCGGGTGCCATTTCACGAACTTTAAGTTGGAGAGGATGATGGTGGGTGGAGAGAAAGGATTGGTTTGGGTACGAAAGTGGCTGACAGATATTTAGAGACGTGGTCATAATGGTCAGCCACATTCGCGAATTGCGGGAAGCTACGCACTGTCGCAGTTCAGCAGTGGGCGAGGGATTAAGCGAGCCCTGGGAGTCACATCGGTCGCTCGATAAATTTAAATGGGAAACGTATATATATACCGAATATTTTTGGTTTCAAACTCGGAGGCGCATACGTGGAGTTCAACCTCCGGCGGTTATTCGACCGAAATGCCGGAGCCGGCATCCTCACATATCTTGTCCGGATCGGCCAGGTACTTTCTAACACTGTGGGTACCGGCTAAAAGCACCCGACTGAATGGGCGAAGGTGTATTTTTAGCTAACTTTGTATACCGGGAAAGGCCTTGAAAACCGGTGGCCGTTATTCGGATCGTATCACCTGGATTGACGAGGTCAATTTGGTACGATTAGTATCTAGAATCATTTATATAGGTATTTTTATTAAATCGAACCAGCTTCAGATTCAGCTTAGATTCAAGTTCATCTTGAAATTTGATGAGCCTGCGTGCTAAACTGAGCAAAAATATCACGGAGGGACGATCCCGGCGGTCTTTGAAGTGTGAACATGAGCAGTAAAACTTGACCTGAAGCTGCTTCGCAAAATCGGAGTATTAACGCAGCTTTTGGACATTTACAGTACAAACTAAATACATACACTACCAGACTAGGATATTCTCTGCGGATCTACAACTATTCGTTTGAACGGACTCCGAGTCAACACCATTCCAAGATATCAAATCGATGAAAGGCAACGCGTCGGACATGCACACCATCAATCTCAACCCTCTGCCTCCTCCGAGTCCGCGGCTTCACGTGTAGGCGTCTCATGCGCACTCAGCACCTCCATCATCTTCTTGTTGTCTTCGTCGAAAATTGATTCCAACCCACCAAGACCACGAACGTTGTCGAGCTTTCCGACTTCCATGACCTTCATTAGTGGGTAGTCAAAGAACCCCTCTTCTCCATTAGATCCCGCGCCGTCGAGCTCCATCTCAAACTCAGGGTCGTTTCTCTGAAGCGCGTTCCACATGTTGAGGATGTTCTCGGGGCCGGTGGACAAGACGCTGGAAACAAAATCCCCTGCGCAGTGCGGGGCTCTGTAAGAATTACCTGTAAGAGATGTTACGGGGGACGTACAATCATGGTCCGATTCCTGTGGTACGCGCCACATCGCGTAGATCAAGTTCGTAAGTCCTCCAGTCACGAAATGGGACATCTCAAACAGCTCGTTTGAAGGAAACTTATTCAGAAACGCGCTGGATATTCTGGTTAGTGCAATGGGATCCGCCCGAAGGGTCTCGTTGCTCACGTCCTCTTCTTCGCTGGGCACAAACAAAACCGCCAGAATCTATAAGCGGCAGCCTGGAATCGAATCGACTCGGTCGGAGAGGCTCTGGCGTCAAATAAATGAGCACGACTGTCGGCTGCCTTTCGTTGATACGAACTCAGCAGTGAAGGGGTCACTTGCAAACCGCGCTAAACTTTCTTCATCATAAATGCTATCGTGCGCGACGTTCAACGACGGCCCGGGAATCGAGATTCAACTGAGACTCACTCGAATTTCGTACTATCTGCTTTCATCAATCCAAAGACAACGTCCTCCAGCGAGCGCACGATGTAGTCATTATTCACGATGAGGAAGATGGTATTCGACGAAAGTCCTTTCACGGAGGGGTCGCCCAAACCATACTTCGCTTCCTGAGCGCGGGCAAGTAACATGGCCTCGTCGAAGATGCATCCAAGGAAGTTTTTGGCCACCTCGTCAAGCAGCAGTCTGCGATGAGATTTGTAGATGTCGTGAAAGCATCGAGATGTGAGAATGAGGGCGCCGAGGTCGTAGAAGTCGGGGAGCAAGCTGAGCAAATGGTGTTGGATGTCTGCAGGAATGGAGACTAGTTTGCTTTGGTTCGTCATTTCTGACTCCATCCGCTGCGACCAGCAGAGGAAGAGAAAGACGAGGGAGATGAGGAGGGAGCGAGAAATGTAATGGATGGACGTGCGAAGAATTAGAAGCTTTGCTGACTTCAAGTCCGATCCGCTTTCCGAACGCCGGTGAAACTCCGACGTTAAGCTAGCTATACAATCGAGAGAGAAATGCTTGCTCTTAACCGGTTTCCCGGTATTTTATGCTGACCCTGTCCTCTATCACGCTCCTTCAATGAGGATGCCGTGTAAATGCTGCATTACCGCCGCTCGTCTTGCGGTATTATACTACCTCTTCGATCACAAGATAAACCCGGCCGCGTAACGGTACTCTTGGATTTTTTATTTGTCCATACCTAAAGTCCTTTGCCTACCTACCCCCTCGAATTTAGACTGTTCCGCATTTTCTTAGGACACCTGGGAAATAAACCAACCTATTTCCTCCAGCAGAATTCTGAGAAGATTCTTTGCCGCACCATGCCAGCTGTCTCAGCGGTTGCTACCCTGCTCGCCGCGGCGACTGTCGACGCTGACATTCTGTCTCGTCCCCCAATCTAATTAACTCAGCATTATAAAAGATGACAAAGCAATGAATCCAAGCGCGTTATATGAGTCTATACTTGCATCTCTCGTTTTGGAATTCCTCATGTGGGTGTCGTTAATTCAGACCGAGGTCTCGCGCCGGTGAACTTGCGGAGGCCCGTTGATCGAGGCTAACGATATTAAGGCATGGCCGTCCCAGAAATTGTACACTCACGGTACTAAACTGATAGAAATCCGTGCAGCGGTTAGGATTTTGAGTTTCACCGCATGCAGATTCTGCTGAGACGTTCATTACGAACGAGATCCCTTGAGGAAGATCGCTCAAGTGACTTCCTACAGTATAACTCTATGCAGTTCATTGAGGTTTAGGCCCTTCAATGAAATACGGTCCAAGCGTCCGCCACAATAATTGCTTCCACACCATATTTGATACAGATCGGCCAAGCAATTGAAGTTATTTACGCTCCACTACAGGTAAGAGAAATTGAGTGGGGTGGATATCATTTCGCTGAGATGTAGGCAACGCCCTCTTATTCATGCTTCCGGATAATTATTCGTCGGTTGATGATTTTTGAAAAGGAAATGGCCACTAACTTGGAGTAAGCTGCGCTGTGCCTCGCAGAAAAAACTGAAGCATTATACGAGATTGTGGAAGCAATTAACGCGAAAGTCGCCTTTAATTTACCTTCCAATTCAAAAATGAGTGAACAGGGAAGTGGCATCGTGTCTTTTTCCAGGTCTGCGCACGTTCATATTCGATATTTCTCTTTCGGCCTGAACTTACGCAGTAAGACCACCGTTCAGCTAACACAACATCGCCGCACTTGAAGGGGCAGTTCAAAGAAAGCATTACGCGTCTAATATTTCCGCTTCAAATCGACAGCTGTCTCGCGCAATTTTGAACTCACCTTGCGTGCTAGAATGGCGGTTCTCATCTAACCTCTAATGCCCGTGCTTGTGGGTATAAAGAGGCGGCCGTTTTGCGTCTATGCTCCAGCAATTCAGCTCTCGCCCAACAGTTTAATTCTCAGCTTACTGCTCTCTAATGCGTCTCTCAGCTTCTACCTTTGCGGCTCTCGTCGCCTTCTTCGCACTCTCGTCTACGGCTCTCGCCGGAGGCGTGCAGGGGGACAATAACGTAAGGGTTCTGAGGTGTGGATACATAAAATTGCTGACCGTGTTTATTAATCCAGCCCGTGTCGCGTCGAGAACTTGTGCAAAGGCCGGTGCGCCGAGCGGCGCTTCTAGCCCGCGAGGCCCAATATCAACCCTACCATCCCGGCGGCGGCGATGATGACCATGGACGCGGCGACAAGGATCGCGGCCATGGGAAGGGAGGCAAAGACCATGGCGACCACGGCGACCATCACGGCAAACATGGAGGCGGAAAGAACGATCATGGCAGCCACCACCAGGGGGGCTATCGACGAGGAGATGTTGGGCAAAGAGAGGGCGACAAAGACCGCGACCATCGGCACGGGAAGGGCGATCAGCACCATGGTGGCCATGAGCATGGGCACAAGAATAATCATGGCGACCATCACCACGGCATTTATGTTCGCGGGGACGAGGGGTACGGTGGGAAAGGCGGCGACCGCCATCACGAGAAGGGGGATCACGGGAAGGGCGACCAGCACCACGGTGGACACGAGCAGGGAGGCCACAAGAACGACCACGGTAATCATCACCAGCCGGGTTAACCGCGTGGGGGAGATGAAGGAAGATATGGTGGTAAAGACCACGGCAAGGGCCAGCAGCATCACGGCGGACACCAGCAGGGAGGCCACAAGAACGACCACGGCGACCACCACCACGAGATTTACGTGCGAGGTGATGATAGGTACGGCAAAGGCGGCGACCGCGACCACGGGAGGGGTGACCACGGGAAAGGCGACCAGCACCGTGGACACGAGCAGGGAGGCCACAAGAACGACCACGGTGATCATCACCAGCCGGGTTACCCGCGTGGGGGAGATGAAGGGAGACATGGCGGTAAAAACCACGAAATGGGCGACCAGCACCACGGCGGATACCAGCAGGGAGGCCACAAGAATGATCACGGCGACCACCACCATGGAATTTACGTGCGAGGTGATGGGTACGTAAAAGGCGGCGACCGCGACCACGGCAAGGGCGACCACGGGAAGGGTGACCATGGAAAGGGCGAACAGCACCACGGTGGACACGAGCAGGGAGGCCACAAGAACGACCACGGTGATCACCACCAGCCGGGTTACCCGCGTGGGGGAGATGATGGTGGTAAAGACCACGGCAAGGAGGGTCACGGTAAGGGAGACCAACACCGCGGCGGAAATGACCATGGCAAAGGGAAAGACCACAACAAGGAGAACGACCACGGCAAGGGCGGATATGGGTGGTAAACGGTTACCTTGCGCCGAATGCTTATTCCTGATTTCTCTGCTTGAGCCTTATCTTCTATTAATTTGTTGTACTTGTATCCAATGAAATCTGTGATGCGTCCAAAATTTGGTTCAGCAATTAAAGTGAACAATAGACATTACTTAGTAGAAGGCGAGCTCGAAATCGAAACCGCGCTTCAAAGTGCAGACTTCGCATCCTGGGGTCTTCTGTTTTCTGGCTCATTCATACAGTGTTAAACTGTATTCGTCTTGGCTGACCTTGGCTAAACGCGTCGAACGCTGGATATGGTGGTGAGAGTAAGAAAAGACGCGCGTGTCACACTACGGTCACTTCGGATCAGGTTTGTGTGACAGTTCGCGCTTTGCCACCGACTTTTGACCGACTTTCGCTCGACTCCGATTCCCCTAATTTGACCGTGAGGTTTGGTAAGCGCTTGAAGATATGCCTATGCTTGAAAATGGTAGCCAACTCCGCGAAGTACCTTGACTTCGCCTTGACTTCTCCTCAGTATTCTCATGAGTCATAAGCAGCCCGTGCCTCCGAGTCGAATCGTCTAAAGGAGCTGGAACTTAGCCGGAACCCTACTTATCAGAGAAACAATCGTGGCATCGCAAGAGGCGTCCAAGTCGTACTAATTCCAAGAGATCTCTACCATCCCCCGGGCGGTGACCTTCAACGCGCTTGAAAGTAAAAATTGCCGCAAAATAGAGCTGGCTCGGCTTACACTCGGGTGTGTGCCAGATCGATTTCCCACTGGCAGTGCCAGCAAATGCTGATCCGAATCAATCTGAACGACGGTGGTTCGCACTCCAGGCTGGCCCACGTCAATTGCGTCGTTCGAATATTGACGCTACCGGTGCGCCAATTTTATCGGGTTTCAATACATATATATTTTACATCAACTTGAACGCTCGTCATAACCAGATGCGAAATAAATATGCGTCCCGCTAGCCGCCCCTTCTCGAAGGGATTCTTCCATTCTCTTGCGCTCGACGTCCCTGACATGGAGAAGCACTCTCGAAGAAAGAACACTGTGCATGACCCGCAGAAAACTGTATTTTTCAACTCAGTGATTCCTATAGTAAAAAGCGGCCCGGACCACGCACGTATTCAGCAACTCCTGCAACTCGCCCTACAGTGCAGGCTTCTTAGCGCTGGAATGGAAAGGACGTACAAGGAGCGACCTACCGCTCCTGCAACGAGAATCGCAAAGTTGGTTGCAGAGCCGACTTGAATTAACTGGGTCAGAATGGGATGCCGAACTCTAACAAGGTCCACGCACAGCAAAGGAATATAAAGTACATGATCCCGTCACGATATAATGTCGCGATGAACAGATTGCGAGAGTGGCGGTATTTTTTGACACCGAGCCACAGTGTGTAGCTCATGAGGGCTGTTATATGGATGAGGTTTTCGGTACAGAGAAAGGACAGTCAAAGAAACAGACCAGTCTCATTCACTAGCACGATTATGAAACAAATCCCAATCAGGATAAAGTTGCCGCCAGTCTGGTTGCAGCCGGGGATGGCAGCCAGAATCGGTGGGCCAACTGCATGGATTGAGGACGGAATCAATGTCAAAGGGTGCAGTCTTACATGTCATGCTCCGGAGAAAAATGCCAACCATTACAACGGTCGACAACGCCCCGACCTGGAGGGCGTGTAAGAGGCAATACGGCGAGCGACCAGAAGAAACTCACGGCGTAAATTGTACCGAAGACTACGAGAATTTTGCGATCTCTACCACTGAGGGCATATGTCCGCAGGATGAGAATGGCTGGAGCATGGTGAATGGTAATCCTGGAAGTGCAGATAGGCACCGACCTTCTCCTATTGCGATCCCGAAGACACTCATCACTGCGGAATTTTGAGCGTGTGGGGCGCGGTGAATATTTCGACTTACCAGTCGACGTCAGATTGAGGTTGTAGCAATCCTACGCACTAATTAGTTCAGTTGTATGAGTAATCAAAACACGCACCTTCAAAGCGACATTTGGTCTTAAAATGTCTGAATGCTCGTTAATAGGACTCAGTCAGACATAATTTGACCGCAACTTACAATACAAGCCCACAGGCACATCAAAAAATGGTGTGTAGCGGGCACAAAAAAAGAGAACTTTGGCTAAAGACATCCGTGATGGCCAAATTAGGGATACCTGGACTCGAATTATGACATGAGCGGGAGCAACTCGGCAAGCCCACCTCAAGGTTGAATGTCAAACAGTAATCGAAAACCTAGACCGCGGGTTAGAAGGGCTGAACTCCAAAAGAATTGTCTCTCACAAGGATCGCCATGCTCGCGACTGGAAAGTATTAGTGAGGAGATTCAGAGTCTAATATCCTATCGCGCACCGTTTACATACTGGGTAGAGTTGTGAGATGCTAGAATGGATCTGAGGTTTACTTGCTTACCTTGACAGTCTGCAACCGTGACCAGGACAATGCAGTTGCAGCGGAAATCTCATCGGCCATGACGCGCTCGGCCCCGCCTCCTCGAGGCTTATATCCAGTCCGCGTGCGAATGTGATCAGACAGTCGGAGATCACGGTTCCTGAGTGGGATATGTGCCAGAGTGTTCGCCATTTTTAGTCGCTGATCTAGACAACCCCCGGGTTGGCCCCGGAGTATCTGTCGGTAAATGATACATCATGGAGATAATGAAATCAAGGCACGTCTCCCAGATACTCCCCCCGGTCACTACCTTTGAGGGCGGTCGGCGATAGGGTAAATCAACGCTCCAAAATGACCCTACCTCCGGCCGCCCGATAGGTTGGTGCTGTCGAGCCTGATCCTAGGGGGCACGCGGGCAGCCGTAAAGTGCCCGCAGCGGTCCAGGATTGAAAATTCGGTCTTGGGGGAAGAAAAAATGGCATTTTTCAGGAAACTTTTGGTCGGATATAGGGTAAAACCCTCCTGGGCCAAAATTCCTAGGGTAAATCAGCGTCAAAGTTTAGAGAAAATCCGACTGCCCTCAAAGGTAGTGATCGGGGGCCTTCCCAGATATCGAGTTGAGGTAGGTAGGTAGGCAGGATTACACGGCCGGTCCCGCTTGAGAATTCTTGATCACGGGCGCTGCCACTGACTGATTGAAAATGAATTTGTGCCATTTGGGGCAAGCCGTAACTTTGGCTATCGAAAGGTAGAAATCCGGATTTGTTGATTGAATTCAGTTGAGCGGTAACTGTGAGAGTAAGAGGCAAGCAAGAGGTGCGCGTGATCAGCGTTTGGCTGATACAAATACCGGCCATCGATACGACATCCCAACGGCATCCCGCATCTCTTCGGGCCGGTCTATTGGTTTGTGCCTGCGTCTACGGTCTGGTGAATACCTGGAGAAGCCATTTTCTTTTGACACTCAGCGCTCCCCGGTCCCACACTTGACAGGCCTAAAGCTAACCCAGATGAATACGACCCGGAACAGACAAGTTGTTGCCGTACTGTTGTTGGCAGGAATCTCGGATTCTCAATCAGCGCCACTCCTAATATATGATAGATTGTATATAGCGGATAATCACCGACTCAGACAGATCCGTTGTCAACTCGGACTCACGATCACCATGCCAGTGGCGTGTGTACGTACACAATCCAACGTCGCTGGAGCCACCGACTATGAAACTCACTCCTGGAGCGGTCTTTCTAACCCGGAATCTAGTGGTCCCCACTATCTTGGTACTCCTCATTCATCAAGCTGCTGCAAAGCTCGGCTTCGCGTTATCCATCTGGACAGTCTTTCTGGCTTCCGTTGCTGCGCCCATCGTGTTTGTCGTGGCACGCAACGTCGCTGCCGGAATATATCACGAACGAGATGCACAGCGCATGTGCGCTCGCCTCGCGCCGCGACTCAAGGGCAAATGGCCGGGAAATTTCGATTTTATTTCCAAGATGATGCGGTCGTACGAGACTGGATACCTAGGTGCGGATACCCAAGATACTTAAAAATCAGAGTCCGATATCTCTACAGGTGATGGGCTTTACGAGCTAGTTGATTCGTTGGGGCCCGTATTCGATATCTGTCCACTCTGGGAGAACGTTGTATTCACGGTATCACCAGAACATATCCAAATCATCTTGGCCACGGATTTCACCAATTACATCAAAGGTTTTCAAGCAATTTCGGTTGTTTGAATCGCAAGGGTTAATTTTTTTCATAGGTCGTAGGTTTCGCGATGCAATGGAATCTGTCCTTGGAGTGAGTCGCATACCATCCCTTGGATCCGGATGTTCAATATTGTCAGAGCGGCGTGTTTAACTCAGATGGCATGAACCTTGATCACAGTCTTCCTCGCCTTGTACTAAATGTTGCCGCAGGAGAAATGTGGTCCTTCCATCGGGCGATGACCCGCCCATATTTTACTCGCGATCGCGTCCAACACTTCGAGATATTCGACCGCAGCGCGGAAAAAGCCATTGCTCATATCAAGAGCCGTATGCGAGAAGGGTATGCCGTTGATTTCCAGGTGCGCATTGACACAACGATTGTATTTATTTCTATTTCTTCAACGTTGCCATAGGATCTCGTCGGTCGGCTCACAATGGATGCAGCAGCAGAGTTCCTGTTCGGGTCATGTTTGGACAGCCTTTCTTCTGCCCTCCCGTATCCCAGCAATGCTCTATCCGTGCCGGCCATACATAACTCTCCGCAGGCACAAGAAGGGAATAACTTCACTGCAGCGTTCAGTGAAGCGATGCTGCAAATCATTTTCCGTGAACGCGTCGGGTGGATTTGGCCATTGTATGAAGTGTTCGTGGATCAAACTGCGAAGCCTATGAAGGTCGTCACAAAGTATTTGGATCCTATCATTCACGAGGCACTGGAAAAGAAGAAACGCGGAGAAACCCGAACGTCAGACGATAGCGAGAATATCACTTTGCTGGACGATCTCATCGAGAAAACTTCTGGTACCGTACACTCGGTTGCATTTTACACGTACTCATACTCGAATGCTTCCAGATCCCAAGCTCTTGAAGGACGAAATGTCAGAGATATTTCTTTCTATCCGCATCAGTAATTGACCTCAACGTGCAGCCTAAATATTCTAATTGGTTAGTTATGAACCTTGAGCGCCGCCACGCCCAGGAGTGATGCCATGCGCAGCCGGGAGGGAGACCACCATGAGCGTCCTGACAATAATCATATATTTGTCGGTCTTCTTTGTCGATTCTCCGTCTGTTTGCTGATGATGCATGGCGGATAGTTTGGCAATGTACCCTGATGTCACGGTCCGCCTTCGAGAAGAAATTATGGCTTGCGTTGGCCCGACCAACGCACCGACATACGAAGACATCAAGCCAATGAAATACCTCAGAGCTGTCATCAATGGTACCTCATTTTTCACTTGGTCTTCGTAGTAAATGACGGAGATTCACTTCTTTCCAGAAACCATGAGACTTTATCCGCCTGTGTAAGACCATCTTCGGTATCATTGACAGTCTGCTAATTTTCCTGCCAGGCCCTTCAACGTTCGGTATGATATCGATATCCTGAATTAAGAGCAAATTCTAGACTAATAGTTGCACAGTGAAACCGTCAAGGCGACTACGTGGCCATCTCCAGATCCCGGAGAGAAACCTATCTACATCCCTGCCGGCGCGAAGTGAAGCTTTTCTGTCCGGTGCATTTCCGGGCGTATGTTAAACGACGTTCCAGGGTTCCCTACTCTGTAATGATCATGCAGCGGCGGACCGATTTATGGGGGCCCGATGGTGCGTCACCTTCACATAATTTGATTTATATTACAATTGCTATACGTATATTCTAGCAAACGAGTTTGATCCAGATCGGTTCCTCGACGAACGAGTGCAGAAGTATCTGGTTACGAACCCCTTCCAGTTTTTGCCGTATGCCTTCATCTTGTTTATTTATGGGTCCGTTCAACACCATTTCAGATTCAATGCCGGACCACGCATCTGCTTGGGCCAACAGGTACGTGCGTTGCATTTGGTTGAATACACCTCTGAACAGCAGCAGTTTGCCTACAACGAGATGTCATTCGTGATAATTCGGCTCCTCCAGAATTTCTCGGCGATCTCTCTCGACCTGGATGCGTGTCCACCCCACGGGCGTGTTCCCGCGGAATGGAGTGGGAGTGCCGGGAGGAAAGGGATCGAGAAATTCAGGCCGAGGTCTCATTTGACGATGTATACCTGGGTGAGTCAAAATTCAAATACGTTTCCTTACGTTCGTCAAGTCTGACGTCAGCGAACTAGGGCGGCCTTTGGGTCAAGATGACAGAAGCCTAAATGCTTATCCTTCCTTGTCGAATCTGTTCGTGTTGAATTTGCCAGGAAACTTACTTTAATACACATTCCGGGCTCTCCAGGGATCCGGCTGTCTCGTAAGTCAATTGTGCAGATGAAACGACACCGCAGTTAGCTGGATAGAAACGCAAAAAAATACGCAAGAGAGTTACTTAAAGATCAATGAAGAGTTGAGAAAATTTGAGACGTTCGTATCCGTCATGATGTATAAAGCATTCGAGGATGGCGTGTCGCGAAGGTCGCGTTTGTTTCTACAAATTATGAGCAAGACTGGTTCACAGCGGAGTTTCAGCGGAGTTCGGAAGGCGGTCGGACTTGGGAATGAGCAGCTTCTAATTCTTCGCACGTCTGTTCATTACATTTTTCGCACCTCCCTCATCTCCTTCGTCTTCCTCTTCCCCTGCTAATCGCAGTGTATGTATGGGGTCGGAAATAGCTAACCCAAGCAAACTCACCTCCATCCCGGCTGACATCCAACACCAGTTGCTCGGTTTACTCCCCGATTTCTGCCCCCTCGGCGCCCTCATCCGCACTTGTCGATGCTTCCACGACGTCTACAAGTCTCGGCCCAACCTACTGCTCGACAATGTGGCCAAAAACTTCCTTGGATGCATGTTCGACGAGGCCATGTTACTTGCCCGCGCCCAGGAAACAAAGTATAGTTTAGGAGATTCCTCCGTGAAAGGCCTCTCGTCGAATACCGTATTATTAGTCGTTAACAACGACTCCGTCGTGCGCGAGCTCGAGGATCTTCTCTTTGGATTGTTAGAACCGGATGATGATGGGACATTCGAGTGAGTATCAGTTGAACCTCGCTTCCCAGACTGTCGAATAACGTCACGACAGCGTCGAAGATGAAGATAGCTTAGCGCAGTTCGTAGATGACCCCCTCATGATCATTGGCAAGTCAGTATGGACACAAACTTATCTTAAAGTTAAAATGTACTCATTGCTCTGGCGCCAGACCGTCTCCCACCGAGTCGATTCGATTCCAGACCGCTACTTATAGATTCTGGAGGTTTTTTCTGCAACCTGCCAGGAACAGAATGTGAGCGACGGGCCCTCGTTTGTCTCGTTACAATAACCAGAATATTCAGCGCATTCCTGAAAACGTTCCCTATATGAAATGTCCCATTTGGTGACAGGAGGACTTGAGAAGTTGATCAGCGCAATGTGGGGGAAAGTGCCAGTGAACTATTCCGATTGTACGTCTCCTGCCACGAACATCCTTGTTTGTATTGCTTTTCTTACAACCTGACGTAGCGGATGTTGTTTCCAGCATCTTGTCCACCGGCCCTGAAAACATTCTAAAGATGTGGGATGCTCTCCAAAGGAAGGATCCTGATTTCATGATCGAACTCAAGGCTGCGCGATCGAATCATGAGGAAGGGTTCTTTACTTCCCAATTACGCAGCGTGCTGAAAGCCAGGAACCTCGAAGACATTCATCGTTTTCGTAGTTTGGAGTCAATTTGTGACGGCGAAAACAAGATGATGAGGGAGATGCTAAGTGCGCATGAGACGCTGGTACGGCGTTGAGATTGCTAATTGGTTTCCACGTCTTACATTGATATTTTGGAATTGGCATCGAGTTCATCCGTACGAATAGCTGTAGTAGAACCCCCAGATTATCCCAGACAGACATTTGTTTCGTTTGTACATACTGTAACAGCTTTATGGCAAGGTATCCGACGATACGAAGCGCACAGGCGTTATACAGTTGACATTGGTCCAACTCGAGACCGAATGTCGGGCTGATTTCCCCCGATGAGGAATGCTGGCTAAAATGTGCAATGACAGTATCAACGAAGTATTCGCTCGGTTAAGGCTATGGCCAGAACGTGCTCACCATTGGGAAGGCATCAGTCGAGAATCCCACGAGCGTTGGCCAGAGGCATATGCAACTTCAGCTCCGGGTTGATCTCGAATACATTATCCTCCGTAGCACGTCCGCGTTCTTCGACAGCGAAGCTCCTCAGAACGCGGAATCGAGGGCAGGAAAGCGCCTCATCGAGCGCGTTCCAAAACTCCACGTCAGGTAACCAAACCGCGATGCGAAGCGTAGCTAACTGGGATGACGAGATGGCGTGGAGAAGAGTGAGGATGTCTGAGGGAAGCCGGCCCATCTGACATACGAGGTGGCGGAGTTTGCAGCAATGTTGTACAGCGCGTTGTTTAAAAGCAATAGCTAGATCTTCGTCAGCTGCCCCCAAAAAAGTTCAGAAGAGTTGTCTGCGTTTCGGAAATCCAGACATACCGGCAGGCGCTTCAAGCTCGAGGGACTCGATTTCTGGGCCCACGCGTTGAAGATATACTTCAATGGGATTATTGACACCGTTGATTTCGATGTGAAGCGTCAACGACTTGAAGATTGGGAGGATAGGAGCCGAAAGTATCCAGGTAAAAAAAGGGCTGGCTGAGTTTCCCCCAGAAATTTCGAACGTGTTTAGGTGCGGCAATGAACAAGCCGGCAGCACACTGACATCATGAATGATGTTGCTAGAATAATCTGAATATAAATCAATCCGCAGAAATTCCAGCAACGGCGACGCCGATATGATGTCAATCAAGACCGACAGTGGGATATCGTCATAAAATTCCAGATGAAAGCGTGAAAGCGAAGTAGAGTTGATGCCGAGGAGTGGAATGTGAATCTGCAGGGACCGATAAACCGCGTCGGTCGCTACTTCAATACCATCCACTGTAACACAGAGGTCGGTGAGCCTCGGAAAATGGAGAAGCCTAGGGAATTGCGCATCATCGAAAGGGTCCCCGAAATACAGGGTTAGGGATTGAACAAAAGAGAAGAGCGGAGGGGTTGAGGTGGCGGAAAGCTGTAGGAATGCGTCCACATTGTCGGCGGACACGGTGATGCTGGAGAACAAGTGGAATCGGCTTCGAGGGAGCCATCGCTTGCAGACAAGGCCGCATGTCCCTATATCTGCTTTATTGACCGATCCTATGCTATCGAGAATCTCATCGATGAGTTCCTGTGTGAAAGTCTGCAAGCTCATGAGTATCTCTGAGCCGGTACTGGCGAGGTCCAGACTTGGGCCTTGCTCCGGATAAGTGGTGGACAAGAGACTTGAGCGGACGCAAGTCACTAGTTAGTGCGCTGGGGTACGTAGTGACACGTTTAAGTAGTAGGGGGCGGGTCAAGGGTGGATGCGCGGGAACAGATCATCGCTGCACTGCATTTTTCGGAAATGCTGTGTTCTTCTGTCATGAGCAATTGATCGCATTGCGAGGAAAACAGTAGAGATTAGAATTAATAAAAGGACTCACATAGTGAAATGGGACCCAGCGGGTAGGTACACGAAGACCATGTTGTTGAAATTGAACGCGTTGTTTGGCTCGTGTTTGGTTGTCCGTCTCGACGCGACAGATCACGTGTCCCTTTTCTTTTTTTGACCACACGCCTGAGACCTTTCACTTGATTCTGAGGCAGCTTTGTCGCCGTTCTTGCTTCCTACTCGAGTTATACCAACTACTGTTTTGCTAAGTTCCTCGCGATTGAAGAATATTTATTGCGTGGATGCATCGCCACCGGTTGCTCCCGACTTCCAACTACGTTTCTTGAAGGCTAACAAGATAAGATCCCGCGACATGACGGAAAAAGAATATGCTGCCATCGATTGTCTTTCAACATTCAACAATTTCAATGAATTAAGAAGAAAACGGGGAAGTAAGGTAGCTCAAGCTCATTAGTACATCGTCGCACCGAAACATCTTTGAAACAGGACATCTCCCAGGGTGGGCCAAGGTCGAAGTCTCCGGCGGCGATATGAAGAGCTCATGGGTGCTCATAGTCAGGGAGAAAAAATATGCTTCCAGTACATATTTGAAAAAATAAATACTGTAGTCGCGTGGGTCAAAGTCTGCGTCATAAGGCATGAAATTATCAAAACCTACGTCCGATGCTTCCACTGGGATTCTGATCCTTCGAAATGACCCTCTTCCTCGCCTTGAGCGCAGCAGCAAAATCAACTCGGATAGGGATATCGAACGGGATTGGAAGTTCAAGAATTTCAGGAAGCAATCGAAGAATCAAAGCAGCGATAGAGGATGTCGAATACCGAAAGTAGGACTGACTTTTCCCGACGGGTGCCGAGCGATGGAAATCGCAGGAAAGATGTTCATATATACACGTCTAAAATATACAAAGCCAGTGTCAACGAAGTTCGCAGGTGTAAGACTGATGCCCAGAGCGTGCTCACCATTGTTGAGGATTCCACGAGCATTAGCCAGAGGCATCTGCGACTTCGCTTCTGGAGTTGAAGATATATAACGATCATGCCTGTCCACAAGATAGAAGCCTTGCAGCATGCGGAATGTAGGTTCGGCGAGAGCCTGATCAATCAGGTTCCAAGGCACCACCACCACTTGATCCTCGTCGTCCTCAAATGTCACCCCAATGGAAAGTCTAGCCAGCTGAGGTGCGACTATAATACTCAGAAGAGTGGGGATGTCCGACGGAGAGCGGGAGTTTCTTATTGTAAGTTCCCGAAGCCCGCTGGAATATTGGAGTGCGCGTCGTTCAAAAGCATCATTACCTACCACAAAAAGTTTTAACAACAATTATCTGCGTTTGAAAAGTTCGCAAAGACAAACGTACCCCACACGGTAAACCAGAGGATCTGGATTTCAGGGCCCATGCGGCGTAGATACTCTTCTATGGGATCATCGACGCTGCTAATTGGGGTGCAAAGTTTCATTGACTTGATGATTGGGAGGATGGGGGCTGAGAGTATCCAATTGAGAAACGGTCTGGCCGAGGTGGCAACAAGAAGTTGCAACGTGTGTAGGTGCGGCAATGAACAAGAGGGTAGTGGAGTGTCATCGGGAACGATGTGGTGGCCAAGTGAATTAAGCAGCAGAAATTCCAGCAACGGCAGCGCCGATATGATATCGATTAAGACCGAGAGTGGGATATCGGCGAAATATCGCACCTCCAAACGTGAAAGTGAAGTAGAGTTGATGCCGAGGACTGGAATATGAGTCTTCAGGGATGGATAAACCTGCTGAGCCTCCTCTGGTCCAAGCATATCTACGATGATGACCCGCAGAGTGGTGAGCCTTGGACAAGACTGGACTAGCGTAGCCATGTGCGCGTCATCGAAAGGCTTTCCGGCGAAGTGCAGGGTTAGCGCTTGGGCGAAGGAGAGGAGCGGATGGGACGAGGTGTTTGAAAGATGTAGAAATGCGTCGATATTGTACAGTGTGTGTTCTGAGTTGGACAGTACGGTGCTGGAGAACAAGTGGAATCGGCTGCGACGGAGCCATCGCTTGCAGACAAGGCCGCATGTGGCTACACCTGCTTTATCGAAAAATCCTATGTTATCTATGATCTTATCGACGAGTTCCTGTGCGAGGGTCTGCATGAGCTGGGTTCACGAGATGGTGGCGGTTGTGGACGACACTCTTTTTCAGATTTGTACTTGTTTGCCTGGACCGTCGTTGCACCGCCTCCCGCCGAATTCGTTTGAGAGTTCCAAGTGAGTTCCTCTCAAAGAAAAAAAAAACCTACAGGAGTGTGAAATATATGGTGAATGAATTTTGTTCGTTGTCAAATTCCGAATTATTGATTTATTGGCCTAAGCGCGATTGGCATACACCCGCTTTCAAGTTGGAGAGTTCAGCCGGATTGCCCAACTGAAGCCGTGGTCGAAATGTAGTAACCCTGAATTTATTCTGGTCATAGAGTTTTCTTACGAGCCATCCTCGCGCGCCCATGCTGATAATCAACTTCAAGGCACCTACTACAAAATATTACAGAACAATGTCTCATTCGGATGAAGAGAGCGAGATTTCTCAGATTGAACGAGGGGCCAGCTTCCTCGACGCGTGCCAACCGTAGGGATACTTGGCATATGTTCTAAAATATCCAACGACATTTCAACGTTTGGTCAATACACCGATTGCGAACGTGCTCACCGTTGGAGGATCTCACGGGCATATGGCTACGTCAGGACTAATGTCCTAGATAATGATCCTGGATAATACAAATACTTACTCTTACAACAATTCCCGCCAGAGCCATACCGTACATCCCTTGCTTAAAGCGACCGACTAATGCTTCAAACCGTCAGTTCAATCTGAAATTAATCAAATAAGCATCCTCAACGACGAATTCAACCTCCTGCGCACCTGATCCAACACCTCCTGCAGCCGCGGCACCCATTTGTTCGTAACAAAATCGAGCAATTCATCAAACACCTTTTCGCGACAGACCTCGCACTTCGCAGTCTCCTTGAACGCCCCGTGCATCGCCCCGGGTGCGCTCAAATCCGCGGCCGGCGCGACAGCCAATCTCGTGCCCATGGCGGCCAGGTAGTCGATGAACCACAGCCGCACCAGCCCGAGGGACCCGTCGAAGTACCAGTGCGCCTTGTGCGCGGCGCAGTGCGTGCAGGTGAACCACGTGTAGTGGTCCGCGACCACCCAGCGCAGGCTCTCCGTGGTGTCCTTGGCCGCGACCCCGCAGCGGTAGTGGAACTTGAGGAGATTGTGGTACGCGCCGGCGGTGATGTAGTTGAGCGCAAGCGGCGCGTCGTAGTCGAGCACGCGGAGGGGCAGCTTCAGCGACTGCCGCGCAGCGGCCTTGGCCACGTCCGCCCACCCGTGCGCAGAGGCGATGGCGAACACGGCGACGGGCTCCGTGGGGAGGTAGTCTCGGAGGAACCGCTTGCCTGTCGCCGCTGCGGATTGGATGTCGAATTTCGAGATCAAGACGGCGAGGACGTCGTGCAGCTCCTGCAGGCTGTTGACGGTGGGTTCTGTACCCGGGTACCAGAAGCGGAGCATAAGGTCGAGGAGAGCCTCCGACTCGGCCATGGTGATGATAGGAACGTCCGGTTCGGAATCAGGTTGGGGAACCGTGAACATGTCTTTGAAAACGGGCGACGTGAGGGATAGAACGACTCTATGAACGCGGAAATCGACGCCATCGGAGGACCGAAGGATTACATCCCCTGCATCGAAGGGGGCCAGGGGTGCGGGGGTTGCCGTTGACATGGTGGTTTGGTACGCATCTAAACCGTGTAGTCGCGTGTTTGGTTCACAAGCTATCGACTTCCCTTTAAAAAGCTATATTAGAAAAAAAGGTACGAAAAAAAGTCTAATAACGAGATGAAGTATCTAGATCTATGTAACGTCCAATTATCCACCACCGAGCACAAAAGTATACATCGGCCCATCACGAACAATCCAGTCTAAAGTCCAAACTCCGGGGAGAGCAACCCAAGACCAAGGCAAACGAAGAAACCCGAGGGGAAGAGGACCACAAGCGCCCCAAGGCCCGAGCGCACGAGGACCCACGGCTACACGAACGCAAGCACTCCAAGCACGGCCCCCAGCACCCCCAGCCCGCGCACCGCGGTGCCGCGACTGCGCCCCGCCCCACTACTCCCCTTCGCCAGCCCCGGACACGCGCCCCCCGCCCCGCTCAGCATGCTCGCGGGCATCAGCACCTGCGGCAGCCCCCCCTGCGCGGGCACGGCCGTCGCCCCGCCCGCCGCGTCCACAACGACCGCCGCGCACGCAAGCACGTTTATGAGCGTCGTGTTCGCCGCGTACAGCCCCGCGGGGATGCTCCACGCCGGCTGCGCGCTCGCGCCCGCGCCGACGTTCGTGAGGAGCGTGAGGAGCGGCGGCTTGGAGAGCATGAGCGAGCTTGGGTTCTGCTGGGGCACCCAGCTTGCCTACGGGGCGGGGTCAGCTTCGCATACAAAGGGGAAGGGGAGACGTACGGCGCCTGTTAGGAAGCTCGAGTTCCCGGCGATGGCGGACTTGCGCGCCGAGTTGAGCGCCTTGACGTGCGCGACGAGGGGCTTGTTCGTCTCGTATCCGCTGAGCCAAAGTCTGCGCCGGCAAGTCAATACGTGCACGGAGAGGGAAGAAAGACACGCACGCCTCACGATTCGACGGGTCGGCGCCGCCGGCATAGCCCTGCTCCTGTCCGTAATACAGAATCGGCATCCCGTCCCCGACGAAGACCCACGTCATCGCGTTCTTCGTCAGCGCCAGGTCGGACGTGTACGAGGCGAAGCGCGGCTGGTCGTGGTTCTCGAGGAATGCGGCGCTGTACACGGTAGCGGACGAGGATGGCGCGGACCCGAGGGGCGTGAGAGCGGGGGACGCCTGCAGCGCGGAGAGGTTGCCCGAGGTGCTGGTGAAGGCGGTGATGAGCTGGTACCACGCGGGGTAGTCGAGAACGGCGTCGACGGCGTCGATGTAGGACGAGACGTATGTGGCGTTCTCGTCGAGGACCTGTGCAGCGGTTACTTTGTGTGAAGAGAAGAGAGCCAGGAGCGACGCACCTCGCCCAAGGTGAAGACGCCTGCGCTGGTGGTAAAGTCGGACCAAAAGTCGCGCCGGATGTGCTTGACGGTGTCAATACGCACGCCATCGACGCCGTACTCCGCGACCGTGTCCTTGATCCACTTGTTGAGCGTCGCGACGATCGTGGCGTCCTCCGTGTTAGTGTCTGGCAGCGGCAGCTTGTAATCACCCAACCAGCACTGCTCCACATCCGTCTGATTATTGAAGTCCGCGATGAAGCACTGCGGGTGGAAGTCCGCCTCAGTGCCAAGCGGCAGAAGGCTCGAGAAGTCGAAGGAGAAGAGGCCAGAGGGCGAGATGGTCGTGTTGGTCGGGACGGCAGCGTAGTGGTTTATGACGACGTCGATCATGAGGTACATTCCGCGCTTGTGCAGCGCACTGCTGAGCGCCTTGAGGTCGTCTGCGGTGCCGAAGTGTGGGCTTATAGTGTCGATGTCGCTCGTCCAGTACCTGCCGAGGGGGGTGTCAGCACAACGCACATTCGGGATGAAGCGGCGGTCCGCACCCGTGATACCCATCGCCATACGCGGTGCCGTCGACGTTTTTGACGATGGGCGAGATCCAGATGGCGTCAAAGCCCATATCCTGGATGTAGTCGAGGTGGTTGACGATGCCCGCCCATGAGCCGCCGCAGTACGTGCGAAGGGACGTGTCACACGACGTGGACGAGTCGTTCGCAGTGGCGAACCTGTCGGTAACGAGCTGCACAGGGCGGGTGAGTTCTGCATGCGAGCGGAGTGATGCAACGGACCTGGTAGACCGATCTGGTAGACCAGTCTGCGGCGGATGCAGCGAGGACGGGGGAAGCCAAAAGAAGGGAACAGAAAACAAAGGAGGGGAGCATTTGGAACGAGCGGTGGCTTCACCCCGGGCGAGATGATGGTACGAGAGACTGCGAGAAAAGTATGACCCCCTTTCAGCCAAACAATTGCGTTGTTTGGTGGTTTTTTTTTGTGCCGTTTATCATGTAGAATTCACTACACGAAGCCATCCTTACAGCTGTACCCTGTTTCTCTTTGGCAGCGGGCGCGGGCGGTTTGGAAAGACAGCATCATTCTCTCTTCAAGTCGACGCGACAGTCACACATATCGCGAACATGGACTGGGCGAACGTCTTGGAAAATTGTAGGTTACTCCCAAGTTCAACGATAGTTGGTGGATCGTCGCGTACCTCTGACCAACGCACGCACAAAACCCACAGCGGGGAAGACTAGCCGTCGGAGTTTTGGGTGGCGGTGTAATGACGGTCTTGCCAAACATGTGCACAGTGGCATGCGTCCAATTCTCTTTGTTCACAACTGCCATTCGTGAAGCCAACTCATGCAGGATTTCGCACAGGAGATCGTGGATGAGATCATTGACAACATAGGACTCAATGAAGCAGGTATCGGCACCTGCGGCCTTGTCTGCAAACGATGGCTCCGTCGCAGCCGATTCCACCTGTTCTCCAGCATCACCTTGTTCGACCAGGGATCCGGCCGGCAGAATGTTGATTCTTTCTTCCATCTCCTCGACACCTCATCTCATCCGCTTCTCTCTTTTGTCAAAGTGCTGGATCTCCGTTTCGACGAGGAGCCCTTTGATGACGCACACATGACTAGCCTACATTCTTGTTCGAAGCTCATCAATCTCCGCATTACAGTGGATGGACATGCGGCCCACGAGGTTTATCGGTCCCTGCAGATTCACATCCCACTCCTCGGTATCAACTCTCCGTCGCTTTCAAGCTTGGAGTTGCAATTTAGTACTGATATCCCACTGTCGGCCTTGACCGCTATCATATCGGCGGCCCCGTTGTTGGACTTTCTGTACATTTGGTACTTGTTTGCCCAGATCGTTCATGATGGCAGTCCGCTGCCATCTTGTTCATTACCACACCTAAAGATGTTGGAAATTGATGGGATCCACAACTCAGCCAACCCTCTTTTTACCTGGATACTCTCGGCGCCTATCCTCCCGATCTTCGAGACGTTGACGCTTCAGACCGTAATCAACGGTGTTAATGATCCGACCGAGGTGTACCTCCAACGCGCGGGCCCAGAAATCGAGGTCCTCGAACTTGAAGTTTACGCAGGTATGTCTGGATCTTCCAAACTGAAACGCAGACAATTCTTCTCAACCTTATTTTCCGCAGCTACCAGTGACCAAGATTCAGCCAGAGCTTTTGAACGACGCGCGGTCCAATACTGCTGCGGACTCCGCCACTTTACCTTAAAGAGCGACCACCGAGATACCTCAGACATCCTTACTCTTCTCCGCACCATCTCCTCATCCCAGTTGGCTACACTTCGTCTCGCGCTTGTGTTGCCTCAAGTGGAGTGTTGGAACCGGATCGATGCGGCCCTTTCCGGCCCTCAATTCCGCGCTCTGAAGAGCTTCGCTGCCGAAGAGCGTGGACATCCTACGGGCGAGTCGGAGGATAATCTATTTGAGATCTACCCGGAGCTGAAGTTGCATATGCCTCTGGCCAACGCTCGTGGGATTCTCGGCAGTGAGGATCAACAAAGTGCGTACGGTACCTACTATCCTCGACTGTAGTACTAGGTTTAAAGGCCGAGGCAACCGGACCTGCTTCAATGACATTATGTGCGCGGGCTTCGGGTCATTTGTTGAGAATATACGAGTTGGTGGTTGCTAATAAAAGAACCGGCAGATGGTTCTTCGAGACACACAAATAGTTGGGGGTTCAAGATAACAAATTTGATGTAGATACATAGGTTACAGAGCTACTTATATAGGTACTGGGAGCTCTGAGTGATTACGAGTCATAATGGAAAGAATAAATAAGAATGTACGAGAACATTCGGGGATGTCCGAGTTGCCCGATGCCCGAGGCTTACGGTTCCGGGCTATGATTCAACACTCCCCCTCAAGTCGGATCATCCCAGATTCAGCAGAAAATTTCTGATGCTTAGGCCTAGGGAGTCCTTTCGTTAGGAGGTCTGCAACCGTTTCATCAGTTGGACAATAGGTAACTTCAATAATACCTGCTTCAACTTTCTCTCGAACAAAATGATTTTGAACATCAAAATGTTTCGATTTTGCATGGAACTGTGGATCCTGAGAGATCACAATGGTAGATTGGTTGTCACAAAAGACCTGGCTAGATAGTGGTTGCTCTAGCCCCAGTTCAGCGAAAAGGTTGCGGAGCCAAATAACTTGGCGTGTTGCGTGCGCTAAGGCGGCGTACTCGGCTTCTGTGCTGGAGAGAGCTACAGTGGTCTGTTTCTTGGAATTCCAAGAGATAGCTCCCCCTGATAAGAGGAAAGTATAACCAGATACAGATTTGCGGTCATCTGGATTAGAGGCGAAGTCGGCATCAGAGTAGGCGAAGAATTCAAATGGATCGGCATCTTTGGTGGTTGCCGTACCGTAAGTGATTGACATGTGGCGGTGTCCATTAAGGTACCGCATGATTCTCTTGATTGCTGTCCAATGCGCTGGACCTGGGTTGCTCGTGTATTGGCTAACTCTGGTAACTGCAAAGGCTATGTCTGGTCTGGAGACTACAGCAAGATATAGAAGGGATCCAACGATGGCGGCAAAACTTGAACTGAGTCTTTCATCCGGTTTCACGTTGGAGGTATCTTCGCGCTTCGTTAATGTGACGTTCGGGTCTGTAGGGGTTGAGACGGGATTGAAATTCTCCATACCGTACTGACGAAGCATTCGGTCAATGTAACTGGCCTGGGAAATCTCGATGATCCGATTATTGCGGTCGCGGTTGATCTCGAGTCCGATGAGAAGTTTCGGCGCGCCAAGGTCAGTGATGGTGAATTTCTGGCGTAACGATTGCTTCAACTGTTCCATTTCTGCAGTGTCTTCTGTCAGCAGGAGTAAATCATCGACCCAGACTGTGATATAAGAGGTTTTTCCCTCGGTGGTGCGTGTATATACACAATGGTCAGCTTCGGTGTATGGCGGTCAAAGTGCACATTTATTCGGCCGCAAGTTTTTTTGCCAAATATGGACCTGCCGCAAGTTTTTTGTCCTTTTGATGCCCATGCCGCAACTTTTACATCCTTTCGGGAGTGACAAAAATAGTTGCGGCAGGAGGTGTTCTGCCGCAACTTTTTTTTTTTCAAGTGCAGCAACTTTTTTTTATTTGAATGGTTGAGATAATATTAGCAATATTCCAGAAGCTCACAATCTAGCATGGAGCCATTGGCGCGCTGGAACGGACCGGAGCTAATCCAAATAAGGCAATAAGTTTAGTAATCTCACCCCTCCTTCGCTTCCTCCATCGACGCTTGTCTGCTCACCAATCCCCGTCCCAATTCTACTAATGTGATAGGTCTCTTCTGTGTAAACTTTTGGCTTGCTGCACTACTGCTTGTGTGACACTATACAAGCTATATGGGACTCTCCTGGTGCAATCTAGTACTCACTGTACTGTATCTAACCACTGAATCCATGGCAGGTCTTCTACCATTCTGGCCACACCATTGCTCTCATTTTTATACTATCTTCCTGCTGCAATTGAGATCAACCAGCTTGGAGCCTCCGAGAACATGTTGTCGGGGACGCTGAGAGTGCTTATGGCATCAATCAGCTGCCACAGTGTACCTTGCTCAAATCTCGTCAGATTTCATCGAGGTAAGCAGTAGTGCAGCAAGCCAAAAGTTTACACAGAAGAGACCTATCACATTAGTAGAATTGGGACGGGGATTGGTGAGCAGACAAGCGTCGATGGAGGAAGCGAAGGAGGGGTGAGATTACTAAACTTATTGCCTTATTTGGATTAGCTCCGGTCCGTTCCAGCGCGCCAATGGCTCCATGCTAGATTGTGAGCTTCTGGAATATTGTTAATATTATCTCAACCATTTGAATAAAAAAAAGTTGCTGCACTTGAAAAAAAAAAAAGTTGCGGGCCATGAAAAAAAAAGTTGCGGCAGAACACTTCCTGCCGCAACTATTTTTGTCACTCCCGAAAGGATGTAAAAGTTGCGGCATGGGCATCAAAAGGACAAAAAACTTGCGGCAGGTCCATATTTGGCAAAAAAACTTGCGGCCGAATAAATGTGCACTTTGACCGCCATATCGGTGTGCTGAAATCCAAATTCGGCCAGAGTCGCGTTCAATTTGCGATTCCATTCACGGCCGGACTGCTTAAGTCCATATAAGGTCTTGTAGAGGCAGCAAACACGTCCACTTCCATCGTCATAACTGTCTGGTTGACACATGTAAATCTCTTCTTTAAGATCTCCATTAAGGTAAGCTCCTTTAATGTCGAGCTGTTGGATTTCCATATCTTTGATTGCTCCTATGGCTAGAATGGCTCGAAGCGAATCAAGGCAAACGACTGGGGAAAAGGTGTCAACATAATCCATCCCTGGAATTTGTGAGTAACCCTGAGCTACGAGGCGAGCTTTAAGTTTGATGATGTTTCCCAGTTTGTCGTACTTCTTGTCAAAAGTCCATCGGGAGCCTACGACTTTTCGTCCTTCAGGTAAGTCTTTGAGTTTCCATGTTCCCATTGATTGTAGTGTTTGATATTCGATCTCCATGGCCTTTTCCCAACCGTCCCGTTCATGTGATGTGCGAGCTTCAGACAAATTTCGAGGTATGTCATCTATATTTAGTTGCGCGGCTAACAAGACATAGTTGGTCTCGTCAATGGCCTTGGATGAATCCCCTTGGGATTGTATATCATCCTTAGGTGTGTTGGCTCGTCGGGGGCTGTGAACGGCGGGAAGGCGCGATTGCGGGTTGTCCATCCGGCGATAATTATGATCTGTTGCCGGTCTGGTGGATTTTCGAAGTGGAATGGGGTTTAATCCCTGAGGTGCGTACTGAGCCTGTTTAAGTGGTGATGGTAGATTGGCTGATTGCTCCCTGGGTACAGGTGAAGGTGTTCGCGAAGGAGGAAGAGATGCAGGTGCGTGGGTAGGTTTAATTGGAGTCGGAGTGGCAGCTGATTGAATGTTGGAAGGCTGCTGATTGATATTCCCTGGCTCCCCCTCAAGCGGCAGTCTGACAGGTATGTCTAATTCAATCTCCTTCAGCTGAGTTTCCGAGAAGTTGAAATTCCGCGAGACTTTGATTTGCCTGCTTGATTTATCCCAGTATTTAACTGCTTTAGGTCCTTCTGCATATCCAACGAAGATGTGCTTCTTGGATTTAGCCACGGTTTTACCTGGCTTCGTTGATTCGGTGAGTATCCAAACTTCAGATCCAAATTCCCTCAAATATGACATATTAGGTTTATTGCCGGTCCAGACTTCGTGCGGGGTCATCCCATTTAAAGCTCTGGTGGGTGAACAATTGCGAATATATGCAGCATGAATGACTGCTTCGGCCCATAGAAAAGATGGTAGATTGCAAACAATAAGCATTGCACGAGTAAGTTCCATCAGGGTGCGATTGAATCGTTCGGCAATGCCGTTCTGGGAGGGTGAATAGGGTGCGGTCGTTTGTAAGTTGATTCCCTTCTCTTTGCACCATCGGATCAGTTCCTTATTTATATATTCTCCCCCGTTGTCGACGCGAATAGATTTCGGAGCGGTCTTGAGATGACGCTCGAGGTACGCGACATAATCTTTGACACATTGGGTTGCCTCTGACTTGTGTTTCATAAAGAATACAGTGCATCGGCGGGAGTAATCATCGGTGAAGGAGATGTAGTATTTGGCGTTGGAAATCGCTAAATGGCTTGAAATAGCCGTGACGCGTGCAGGTCCCCAAACATTGGAATGGGTGAGTTCACCCCTTTCCGTTGTTTTATCTTCGGATTCCTTTGGATAAGATTGACGGTGCTGTTTAGCTTGAATGCGAGCTTCACATTGGGTGAATGGTGGGCTGTCTGGAGATACAGTAAGTCCATTAATCAATTTACCTTTCACAAGTTTTTCCAATGACGAGATTGACAGGTGACTGTACTTGCCATGAAGCGAGTTCCATGTTTCGGTAGACTCATTGGAAATATTGGCATGCTCCTCATCGCGAGGTTTAGCATCCAGTAAATATAGTTTACCTATCTTCTTGGCTGTGGCTAATTTGGTTCCTTTAGCATTAATCAATGTACACTTGCCATGGCGGAATAGAGCTTCGCCTCCGGCGTCATCAAGTTTGCTTATGGATAATAGGCTATTGGCAGTGTCAGGGACGTACATTGTGTCCTTTAGAACATTTGTAAAAAAGTGCCCATTGACTCTGAAGTCCAATTTAACCGTGCCTTTACCGAAAGCTTGAACCTTATTCTCACCAAGACCAGTAATACTGTGGTTTGTGAGTGGGATAAAATCGGTAAATAATTCTCTCGAATTGCAGACATGCGACGTGGTCCCAGAGTCAGCAAGCCAGTCAGTACACTTGAATGAATTTATTGCTGTAAAGCATTTAGAATTGGCAGTCTCAGACGTATATGCCTGATCAGCTAAATTTCTATTCGTAGGTTCTGCTGTATTGTCTTCAGCCTGGTTAGACCTGTCTTTGGTCTTCAATTTCGATTTCCCTGGGGTTTGCTTCGGTCCTTGGCCCTCACGATCTCCACCCTTGGCAAAACATTTATGTTTGCAATGATATTGTCATGATTTGGTTCAGTTGCCCGGATTAACCCACGGTAAACCCAGTCACGTGACACTCCATCAACTATCACAAACCCGATCGAGAGGCACGATCGTGGTAGTTCCAACACGCTTCGCAACTACCCCTCTATGTTCTTGGCACGTCACTACACCCCTGCGTTCCTTGATTTCCCCTCAGTGTCGCATTTATCACATAGATACACTCCTGACTAGCAAATAGTATATAAGTAGAGTAGAATCTCCCTGTACAGTAGATTATATCTCGTCTATTCTCCGGCCTTACCTTGGCCTGTTACTCTGGACTTGTACTTGCTTGAAGGCTCCTTCACTTCAGCTATCTCGTTGACTCGGGTTCTCCCTCGCTCCGCTCGTCATAACCCTTGTCTCCTATTCTCGGCCCCTATTCTGAACTCCTACTCTGACTCCTGTCTTCAGTCTCAGTACGGGCTCAGTCTACAACGTCCTCGGTGGTGGTTATCCGGTTGCACCCAGGACCCTAGTAGACCCCTGCAGAGTACCATTGTTGGGTCCGACTCTGCGGGCTTGATGCACGCTAGTCCTGGACGGTTCGGGTTCTTGTTACGAGACAACCACCACTCTTCACCACCCACCTCTCCTACGTCTCTTGGTCTATGGAGCGTAGAGTTCGAAGGAACATCTGTTGAACATCCGGAGATCTATCATTCACTCGCCTGGCAATAATCCACTCCTGTTCAACTCGCTATGCCCCCTCGGTAAACCCGGGTTAATCCGGGTTAATCGCGTTGAGCCACTTGGAACTCTCACGATTACTTGCCATGCCCCTATCCGGACTAGTGGAACCACATTACATGTGCTTGGTTCAACTATCACTGAATGGATCTTCGGCCACCGGCCACTCGCTGTGGCAGTTCCCCTCAACACCTGGGCTAGGGCTTGCTGTAATGGTTGCAATCAGGCTGACCTAAGCGCCGTCGCTGACAGATATTTCCGACCACAATTTGAATATATGCTGTCTGAGGGACAATTACAGCCAGTGGATTTATTCGCGGACTTGGGGTTTCGGTTCGAACTCGAAATCGATCCCCTCGAGACTAATAAAGAGTCTGCGCCCGATTTTTCCAAGCAGCGGTGATTTTCCTCCAGAATAATAGCAATAAGCTCATAAGATTTGATCGAAAGGGTAGATACAAGCGAGGTTGGTGCCTGAGAAATATTGCCAGTAGAAGAGCTGGCAGCCTGAACAGCAGTGAAGTTTGCGCCAAGATAAGCCGTAGTAAATTGGTCCCAATTCTCAGGAAGAGATGTGAGGAGTAGGAACGTGAAATCATCATCAGATACATAGCTACCCATGAGGTGAAGCTGCTCTTGGATTTCCCTAAGCTCTGTAATGTGGGCCAGAATATCGGTAGATTCATCGGCAGTAGTCCGATAGAGACGGCGGCACATAGATAAGATCCCCAATTTCCCGTGAGATTCCTTAACAGTGAGAAGTTGTTTCCACATTTGTGCAGAGGTCGTAGCTCCAGAGATATGAATCATCTGAGAGTTGCCTATTGTCAGCTCAATTTGAGTCTGTGCGTGGGCATCGTTGTCGTCCCATTCTTCCATAGATTTAAGTTTGTCAGCGGTCGGTTTATCGGCAGCTGCAGGTGTCGGATGGGTTGAAGTTCCTGCGACATACTTCAGCAAATCTCGATCCCTCAAAATTGAGGTGATACGACGCTTCCAGCCTAGCCAGTTGGCATCCTGGAGCGGCTCAATTTGATACATGCTAGATGAACCTTGATTGGTTGAATTTGAGGCAGACATTTATTCGACGTAGTAAGGGTAAGTTGGAAGTACTCAGAGATAGTAGTTGCAGTAGGGTTGTGTAAGCTGTCTCAAAGATTTAGGCTAGGCCCATAACCTGTTGAGAATATACGAGTTGGTGGTTGCTAATAAAAGAACCGGCAGATGGTTCTTCGAGACACACAAATAGTTGGGGGTTCAAGATAATAAATTTGATGTAGATACATAGGTTACAGAGCTACTTATATAGGTACTGGGAGCTCTGAGTCATTGCGAGTCATAATGGAAAGAATAAATAAGAATGTACGAGAACATTCGGGGATGTCCGAGTTGCCCGATGCCTGAGGCTTACGGTTCCGGGCTATGATTCAGCATCATTCACCTCCGCCCTGGATCGTGGGTGAGCAAGGGTGAGTGTCTTACGCGGGGGGGGTGTCCCAGACATAAATCCTGCGCGACACAGCTTGTTGTCCGACGCGTATTTCGTCCACAAGCACTTGATCTTGCAAGCGTTCTTTCCTCGTGAAAGAGCTGATCCTCTTGCAGCTAGGGCTCTAAAACATCCGTCCCGTTTTACGGGACGGGCCTTTACGCCCGTTTTTGGGGCCACCCGTTCTGTAACCTTTCCGTAGAGCTGAGCTCCAGAAGGCTCTACGGACGGGTCCCGTCCGTGCAACGGGTCCCGGCGGGATTTTTATGTTGAACAATTCTGTCAGCCTCAAAACCTCTATTTCTGTTTATAAACCTCCTTAAATGATCTTCGCCTGGCCCAAACATTTTCTATTGGTATGTTCTACGTACTAGAGACGAGAAAGCTTCACTATGGATGGTCTAAGCGGGTGGCAATCAATATCTCGGAGAATGGCGATCATTGCCGAGCCAGTAAATCAGCGAGAAAACAATGATTTCCACGGTTTTCATCCCCAAACTGGACACAACCGAGCCGTTGCCGAAGCCTTTTGACAGTTTTTAACCCAGATTCTTCCCAGATTTCAGATCCACCCGTAGACCCGTTCACGGCCGGGTACGGGCTGCCCGTAGACGGTTCGACCCGTCCCGTACTCGTTCCGTGAAAACCTCTCCCAAATTGCCCTATGGACAGGGCCCTTCCCGTAGAAACAGGCCGTAGACCCGTTGAGAACGGATGAGGTCCCTACTTGCGGCCTTAGAAGGTCGCAGGCGATGCAGCGCCTTACAGCTAAGAATAACTTTTTCCGACACACTCCGACTGCAACAGTTCCGACTCGGGAAGTTCTCTGGCGGACTGCAAATATGAGCCTGTGGCTTCATATTTGAGCCGCGCTCGGAGAGGTTTGGAGAGGTTTGGAAGGAAGGAAGGAAGATGTATTACTGCGGTGGTCCCAATAAGGAACAAGCAGGTGCTGTACCTACATACATCGCGTCAATACAGCCATCAACGGCCCAGTCACTGTGAAGATCTACTTCTTAATGAAAGCAAAGAGACGTCTCACGAAAAAGCTTAGAAGACAGGTGAATGAGGAACATCATATGCTGATCAAGTCACGGTCTTTTTACCAGCATTGTCGCGTCGTGGACAACATGTATAGGAATTGATTATTGTCCCCGATGTATACCATATTTACTGCAGGCGGATTATCGGGGCGCTCCGAAAATAATGCCGCCACAGTGACGCTTATAGTTCACATGTTGAACTAGAGATGAATTCAAGATGAATTCCAGGTAGCAGGGCGTCGCGAAAACCATCGTGCGCTACGGTGTTCAATGTGTGTATCCATACTTTGGTCGCCGGAGTGAGCCTGGCAAGATATAGATCCATGGAGGATCAGGGGTTGATTAGGGAAGCAAGTTTCGATCTGAGAGGGGTATCCGAGACAGGGCTCGACGCTGCCCGAGTTCGAAGCCACCCGGCTCTCATTCGAATCCTGCCCGAGTCTTTGAGCCTTGTGAGGCATGATTAGAGAGCGATAACTTCCCCTGCTGAGTTCACTGCATCAACGACACACATCAAGCAGTGAAGGCAGTCCTTTCATCACAGCTGTCGGAGTGTGATAAAGTGCCTACACACAGCATTTCCGGTCAGAGGGCTACTGTGAAAATGCAGTGCAGCGATGATATCGATCTGTTCCGTACGTCCACCCACCCTTGACCTCCCTTGACTCACATCCTTCCAGACACGTCTCTGCGCACCCCAGCGCACTAGCTACTGACTTCCCTCCACTCAACTCTCTTGCCCACGACTGATCCACAACTTATCCGAGACAAGGCCTAACCCTGACCCGACAGGACCAGCTCACAGACGCTCATGAGCATGCAGGATTTCACACAAGAACTCGTTGATGAGATCCTCGATAATGTGGATAAAACATATATAGGAATATGCGGCCTTGTCTGCAGCCGATGGCTCCCTCGCAGCCGATTCCACTTGTTCTCCAGCATCACCTGGTTCGACCGGGGATCCGGCCGGCAGAATGTTGATTCTTTCTTCCATCTCCTCGACACCTCATCCCATCCGCTTCTCTCTTTTGTCAAAGGGCTGGAACTCCGTTTCAACAAGGAACCTTTCGATGACGCGCACATGACTAGCCTACATTCTTGTCCGAAGCTCACCGAGCTCCGCGTTACAGTGGATGGACGAGAGGCCCACGAGGTTTATCGGTCCCTGCAGATTCACATCCCACTCCTCGGTATCAACTCTCCGTCGCTTTCACGCTTGGAGTTGCAATTTAGTACCGATATCCCGCTGTCGGTCTTGACCGATATCATATCAGCGCCGCCGTTGTTGGAATTTCAAGTTCTGTACATTTGGTACTTGTTTGCCCAGGTCGTTCATGATGGCAGTCCGCTGCCATCTTGTTCATTACCGCACCTAAAGACGTTAGGAATTGATGGGGTCCGCCACTCAGCCAACCCTCTTTTTACCTGGATACTCTCGGCGCCTATCCTCCCGATCTTCAAGTCGTTGAAGCTTCAGACCAGAATCAACGGTGTTAATGATCCGATCGAAGTCTACCTCCAACGCGTGGGCCCAGAAATCGAGTTCCTCGAACTTGAAGTTTACGCAGGTATGTCTGGATCTTCCAACCTGAAACGCAGACAATTCTTATCAACCTTGTTTTCCGCAGCTGGCAGTGACCAAGATTTAGCCAGAGCTTTTGAACAACGCGCGGTCCAATACTGCTGCGGACTCCGCCACTTTACCTTAAAGAGCGACCACCGAGATACCTCAGACATCCTTACTCTTCTCCGCGCCATCTCCTCATCCCAGTTGGCTACACTTCGTATCGCGCTCGTGCTGCCTCAAGTGGAGTGTTGGAACCGGATCGATGCGGCCCTTTCCGGCCCTCAATTTCGCGCTCTGAGGAGCTTCGCTGCCGAAGAGCGTGAACATCCTATGGGCGAGTCGGAGGATAATCTATTCGAGATCTACCCAGAGCTGAAGTTGCATATGCCTCTGGCCAATGCTCGTGGGATTCTCGGCAGTGAGGATCAGCAAAGTGTGTATGGCACCTACTATCCTCGACTGTACTACTAGGTTCAAAGGCTGAGGCAACCGAACCTGACACAGGGGGCAATCACCGTGGCTTATGATTTCATATGCCACGGCGGCTTATGCGCGGAATGCGCGCAGTATATGGCTGGTTGTTGGCCAGATGATTATGTAATATAAATTACCACAAGGCCGAGTTCAAACCCTGCAGCAGGCAACCTTTTTGAAAAACTTATAAACTTTAATCTACTACTAGAGCACTGCCTCTGATGATGAATACAATTGGTGCATGCTAGTCTGATCACACACTGTGCTGCGGTAAATAGTGTGGCCTTCTGTAAGTTTTTTAAAGCTATTTTATATATTTGGACTATTCTGACCAATATTATTATTGGACTCCCTCTGCATGCTGGGCTGCATGAAATTCATGGGTCTTCAGTCCAAGGAACCCAGCGAGCCAGCACAGTGAGACTTGACCATGGTCTAGGGAGCTGCATGGAGCCGGTTTGTGCTGTACACCATATGCTCTGTGAGGTAGCGGCACTACTATGTGACCACAACCCACAACAAGTGTGTCCATGTCAGCTACGTGGCAATGCAACTAATTGTCACAAGAAGCCTTGCCCCAAGTGCCATTGGGTACCACTTCTTTCTATACATGTTCTGAGAACTCTGGGACAACACTGAGTCTTGGTTTTAAAAAAACAGCCACTACTGTGATACAGGCCCATCTAAGTTAGTAATTAAATCAAAGGGTTCCCATTTTTTTAAATAACAGGTATGTTGTTCTAGTGAAGAATTGATTTTATTGAGTTTGAAAAAGTGTTGCCCGTACCAGGGTTTGAACTTGGCCTTGCGGTAATTTATATTACATAATCAGCTGGCTAACAGCCAGCCATATACCACGCACATTCCGTGCAATATGTTTTTGTATGCCGGTACCCGGCTACAGAAATGGGGGAGCTTGCTTAATCTCAGTTTCCAGTTTTTGGCACTTTGTGCCGTAGTTCAATCTTCTTTGAATACATAGCATGCTCAATCCTTAGAACTGGCATTTTTAAAATCTTTTGCAAATATTCCTGAAATGGATTGGTAGTGACAACAATACATCAATCTATTAGAAATATATATATTGGACTAAAACTACAACTCAAGCACATCCACTGCTACCTCTCCTGAGTGGTGCATCTGCCATGCAGCAGACTGACAGTTCTCTTCCCACGGCGACACCATCAATTCCCTTTCTGGGATCCCATCAAGGCGTGACCATGCACTCAGCACAGCCATCTACTTTCTGGGATCTCTCAGAGAATTGGGGTCGCAAGCTCCCCCAATAAGCCGCCGTGGCATATGGAATCATAAGCCATGGTGATTGCCCCCTGTGTGATTCAATAACATCCTGTGCACGGGCTTCAGGTCATTCACCTCCGCTCAGAATCGTGGAAATCTTGCTCTGAAATTACGACTATTACTAATTTATTCCTACCTCTTGACTCGGAAATCTTTGTCCTGGTCGCATCGAAAATCGGTGTATCGCGGCATTCAAGTTCAATTTCCAAATTGACCAAGGATTAAGGATGACTTGAGTTGACGTAGTAAGTCCCTAGAAATCCCTCTTCAGCTTTATTTCTACACATCGCACGTTAATCCTGTTATGCCAGTGCATAAGAGCTTTAAACCCACTAAATAATTTTTACATGTGAAATGACGCCGCTTTCTTCACACCCCAGTTAGCAGCGTCAATGATCCCATCGAGGAGTATCTATGACGCATGGGCCCAATCCTCTCGTTAGGTGTGTGGAGTACGTCTGTTCTTCGAACTTTTAAGTACAGATGATTTTAAGACTATTGTGGTAGGCGATGGCGAAACTGTCGCTTTTGAACGACGCGCTCTCCAATATTCCAGCGGACTTCGGGAACTTCAACTAGAGATGTTCCACATTCCCTCGGACATCCTCACTCTTCTGAATACCATATCCTCCCCCGGCTGGCTAAGCTTTCTATTGAGGGTATTGGCAGCGAGGACGAGAATAACGTGGTGGTGGCTTGGAACCTTATCGATCAGGCTCTTTCTCAACCTACATTCCGCGCTCTGCAAAGTTTTTGTCTTGTGGGCAGGGATGGGTTTTATATATCCTCAACCCCCGAAGCGAAGTCGCAGATGCCTCTGGCGAACGCTCGTAAAATTCTCGACTGATTTCTTCCCGAGGGTGAGCACGTTCTGGGCATCAGTCTTACATCCGTAAGCTCTGTTGACACAGACTTTGAATATTTTGGCAGATACGGACATATGCCTATCATTCCTACATTTTCCCTCGCTCGGCACCCGACGGGAAAATCAGTCCTACTTTCAGTATTCGGCACCCTGTATCGGTGCTTTCGTTTCGCGCGAGGATCAGTCGTGAAAAAAATCTCATGAATAAATCTGCATCTCGGCTACACGGTTTCATCTGTCCAACTTGAACCCGGGTGTATCGCGCTTCGAAGAACAAGTCCTTAGTAGTCAGTTGCAAGCCAGCAACAAATCTAAGACTGAACAAAAGACCTCCTCGGACCACCTGCACCTTTTCGGGCCAAGTTTAGCGCAGCTCCTGGGCCATATCTTCTAATTCTCTCTGGAAGACTATCTCACGTCCACAATTTAAATTTTTCGCTGTTGAATTGGGGTAGCATGGTCCAGCCAAACATGTACACAGTCACGCGCGACGAACTCTCTGTCATCCTGCCTTCATCCCCATCTCGTCGACTAGTGCAGAATCTCGCACAGGAACTGGTGGATGAGATCATTGACTACAGATGCGCCAAAAAAAAAACGGCAGGAATTTGCGGCCTTGTCTGCAAGCGATGGCTCTCTCGCAGCCGATTCCACTTATTCTCCTACACCAAACTGTCTGACCCGGGATCCGGCGGGAAGAATGTTGATTCCTTCTTCCATCTTCTCGATACCTCATCGCATCCGCTTCTCTCTTTTGTAGAAGTGCTAGAACTCGATTTCACCGATGGGCCTTTCGATGACGCGCAGATGGTTAGGCTGCATCATTGTCCGAGGCTCACCGAGCTCCGCGTTACAGTGGATACTCCTAGACCAGGCGGGGAGCTTTGGATGTCCCTGCAGTATCACATTCCTCTCCTCAGCATCAACTCTACCTTGCTTTCACGCTTCAACGTTGACACAGACGAGGATTTCCTACTGTCGGATTTAATCGATATCATATCAGCAATCCCGTTGCTGGAATCTCTGCGGGTTTCTGCTACTGGAAACAGCGTCGTTGATGATGGCAGTCTGTTACTGCCTTGTTCATTGCCGCATCTGCACACGTTGGAATTTTATGTGGACGAGTCAGCTAGCTCCTTCTTCGCCTGGATGCTCTTGGCTCCCATCCTCCCAATTTTCAAGTCGTTGTCACTTGGCACCGAAATGGGGGGTGTTGACGATCCGATATTGGTGTATTTTCAACGCACGGGCCCAGGGATCGAGGTCCTCGCGCTTGAAGTATTCGAAAGTATGTCTGAATCTCCCCAACTAAACCGCAGACAATTCTCAACGTTTTGTTCCACAGCTGGCGTCGCTTGCCAACGACGCATGGTCCAATATTGCTGCAGACTCCGGCACCTTACAATGAAGATAGAGCAGTTTTCCTCAAACATTCTTACTCTTCTTCATGCCATAACATCGTCCCGGCTGGCTATACTCTGTATTGAGGTTGATGACTTGGATGAGGAGGAGGATGCGGTGGTGCCTTGGAACCTGATCGATCAGGCTCTCGCCCAACCTCCATTCCACGCTCTGCAAAGCTTTACTGTGCACTTGCCAGATACTCTGCATGCATCCGCGACCCCAGAAGCGAAATCGCAGATGCCTCTGGCTAACGCTCGTGGCATCCTCCACCTTTCGTAATTCGAATCTGCCCAATCTTACATACTTAAGAGGTACGCTTGTGGCCCAAGGATTCGATGCATACGATAAAATATACAGTTATGACTCGACTGCACAGCTGTAGTTATAGTACTCCTCACGCGTTATAGTAAGCGGTACGCGATCTTGAGCAGATTATGTAGCACAAAGCTGTATGAGGCGGTACGGAAGTCGAGCATGATGCCGCAGCTCAGCGACCAGCCAGAAGCACATTCCTGCAGTGTGTCCTGATTAGGCAGGTCTGACAACGCCAATTGTGTATCGTGAGCAAGAGACTTTGGCGCCCGGCGACGAAAAGTTGGGGGAGCGCGAAGGAAGAACGGAAAGGCGAAGGATGACAGCGCGCCGGAGGAGGCGCGTGAATACACGACGGACACGAAGAACATGGCCACGTCACCGAAGATGTCCTCGCGGGCGCACCGAGCGAGTTGCGTCTCGCTGTGGTTCGGGGTTTAGCGCTTATCGAGCATGTACACTAGGCCGTTGTCCGGTCGCAGTGACTGAGGATAAGGACCTGTCGAAGCATATCCTCCACGAGAAAGGCGAAGGTCCTAAAAGAACGCGAGTGACGTGCGGCCCGACTCGGACAAGAGTATCGCCTGCTACCCCGTTCCGCGGCCCTCGGAAGAAATGCACGCCCGCGACCTTGCCCATGGAAATACGGAGCCCAAGGAACATCTCCATCTGCGAGTCCGAGCAATTATCCACCACCAACCGCCTGGGACTCTGAGCCCGCAATCTCGATCGCACAAATGGGGTACTCAGTGAGCTTATCGGGGAGATATTCCGCCACCGCGCTCGCCGGCCTCGGGCTCGGAGCCATCGCGCAGATAGCGAGACAGACTTGGCGCCCACCAACGTCGTGTGGGGCTCGGAACGATGGAGACAGACTTGGCGCAGACGAAGGCCGTGCCGACCATCTTCGCTCCGTCCCCTCCAGCGGTCCGTACGGCGCATCGCGCTGTTTTACCGCGAATCCTGCGCGCTCCGGAGCCCAAACACTTCCGCTCTGATTCGGAACTGCACCGGGTCCGGCCAGGACTCGAGGATGCTATGCTGATCCCCCGCCAGTCGGGGAAGCGTTCGTTGCAGGGAGCTCCAGGGTCTCACAATAGGGTCCGTCCGCGGGTGGCGCGGTATCGCCTGCGCGCGGGGCAAATCGAGACGGTGTCCGCTAGACTTGAAGGAGGCGAGATGCATCATGTGGAGCCAGAGCGGATGGACTGAGGTGAGAAGCTGCGGGGGCGGGAAATTGTTGATGGCGGTGCACGGAGGGCTGTCTGGAGGACTTCGTTCAGGTAAATGTAGTCGTCCGGACGCTGTCGGACGGATGAAGCGGCTGAGCGGGACTATCTAGAGCATACAAAGGGCCGCGACGCAGTCAAGTCCTCCTGGCAGTCGAGGCACGTCCCTAATCGTCGATGTTTTCCAAGTGCGAAGCTCGCCTGCCGCGCTTTCATCTGCTCCATGATCGGCCCCCGCTACGCCATGGCCGCGCGCTTCTTCGCGTGCTCCAGATCCAGCTCGCGCGCCAGCGCCAGATAGAGCACTCGCCATCCGCTGGGCACGTCGTAGGGCACATGCTGCGCGATCCACGTGAGGATCCACTCGTCGCGCGCGGGGTCTTGTCGTGGAGCTCGAGCCCACACACGACGTCCACGAGTCCTTCTCCTCGTCTTCCCGACGCTTGTGTGGTGAAACCGACCCGCGCTCGACAAACGCTGGGGCGATAAACTTGAAGTGCAGGGCTTGGTCCGAGATCGTGTCGGTCGACGCGATGATGGTGCAAGGCCCGTGCTGACGAAAATGGGGTTCGACGCCATGGGTCCGTCTTCCTCCGCAGGAGATTCAGGAGGACCGTCTCAATCTCCTCCCGCCTGCTGCACCACATGTCCAGAGGTCGGAAGCGCCTTAGGCGCCTTGAAGTTAGAGACCTCCGCGGGAAGCATACGTGAACGAGGCGCCTCGCGATGCGCTTGTCGGTAAACGAGCACAGCCCAATTGCGCGCGTGCACGGTCTCGCGCCTTAGGGGAGCTGGACGGGCATCATTCTCGTTCTCGCTGACGCTGTGATACAATCTCGCTGGTGCGCCTCGCACGTCGGGTGCAGGAACGCACACGAAGTAGGCGATGAGGCAGAAGGGGTCGAGGAGGGTGACGATGAGGGTAACGGGGCGAGAATAATGAGCGTCGTCTGGAGGAGCAGGTCGTAGAAGAGCTCGTGGTAGTGGAGAGGCCGGTGCGCATGGCCAGCACTAACAAAGGGAGGACGGTTAACCTAGGAACGCGAACAAAATAGAGCGCGTACTTACCCCGGAGCGTGAAGGCAATAGGATCGTCGCCTACGGTGGTGATATCTCCGACTCGCACGCTCGAGTGCCCGACCTCTTCCATCCGTGAGCGGCTCCGCAAGCACCCAGTGCTGCGAGTGATGACACCTGCCCTAGCCCTTGAGCACCTCAAACTTGAAGCTTGGCGACCTGGTACTCAGCGTTGGCGAATAAGGCTTGGTGGAGCCCAACTCGAAGTGGTCGAGACACTCCCCCACGAGCGCGCATACGATAGTGCACGACGGTCTTGACTCTTAATCACATCCGTGAGCTGCGCAAAGCGTCCATCTCGTACTCGTCGTGCGTCGTCACCACACCCTGGTTGGGGTTCCCGCCTTGCATGATTTACTCGCGGTTGCTCGCGATTGGACTCGGACCACTCGGTGCTACTCGGTAGGGCAGAGGCGGAGGAGATGAAGTCGAAAACTTCTTTGCATTATCGACGCGATTCGACCTAGTCTCTCTTGACAGACTCCCTCGCTCGTTCCTCGTTCTCCAAGATCCGGAGGTAGAAATGATGAAGCAGGAAAGAAGCGGTGCAGAAACAAGACACGTGATTGGTCGCGTCAACTGGTATAACCAAACACGAGCCAACAATAGGTCGTTCACAGTTCCCTTTTCTTCATAAGATATAAATGAGACATTGCTACCCGATGTTGGAGACACTCCGCTGCATGCTTGGAAGTCTCTCCATCTCCATGAAATTTGAACAAGCCGGGAAAATAAAAACGGAGCAAAAAAGGAAGCAAAAAAAGGCCAGAAACAGGGAGCCGTGAGCGACCCTAATGACTCTGAAATTGGTTTATTTTAAATCAACACAGGTTTGAAAACGCGGCTTGACCACGACAGCTCGGAATCGTGGAGAATTTTCATCTTTTGCCGCCAAGTACAGAGTTTCACATTTTCACAACTTTGTTCTTTGCCAATGTTTTGCTAATGAACACCTGTGTACGCACGCGCACCGCCGGATGCAGACATATTACGGGGAAGCGTACTGAATCTTCCTCCGAATATGCATATATACAGTATGTCCTGGTTGTGAGTTCCCTGTCTGCTAATTCTTCCCGCCCGACCTGTTTTCGAACCATCTCAAGCAGAATTTCGCACAGGATAGATCAAATCAGTTTGCCCAATAAATGAAAGGCGAGCCGGCCCTTCCAAATGCAGGAAACTCGTGTCTTAGTGGAGGTTGAAGCTGTTTTTCAACGACGTCCACTCCAATGTTGCAGCAAGCTTCGGTATTTCACTATAGACCGCCTCGATCCTCTTCTGAAATTAACACTGCCCCTATTTCATCCCGACCTCGACCTCTTGAAGTATTTCTCCTGGTCATCGAATGGCTGTGTCGCGATGGTCAATTTCAACTGAGTTCAACTGTGAAATTTGGCTAGGGATTAAGGATGACCTGAGTTCACGTAGTAAGCCCTTGATACTACCAAAAATGATTCTTCAGCTGTTTGGTTCTGCACATATCACACGTCCACCGTGTTAAAGTTACGCGCCAGTTTGGCGCTGTTGAATTGGGTGGCAGTGCCAGGACTCAGTGCCCCGCCAAACATATGCAATGCCAACTGTCTCTTGTCCACAACTACCACCTCGTGAACTCATGCAGGATCTTGCACAGGAACTCGTCGATGAGATCATCGATAACGTAGGATCTTCCAGTGCCAATAAAACCGATATAGCCACATGCGGCCTTGTCTGCAGGCGATGGCTCCGTCGCAGCCGAATCCACTTGTTCTCCAACATAACACTGTCCAACGCGGAATCCCGTATGGTTGACCTCTTCTTCCATTTCATCGACACCTCATCCCATTCGCTCCTCTCTTTCGCCCAAGCGCTAAACCTGTACTTCTATGGCAAGCCTTTCGATGACGCGCACATAGCCAAACTAGCACAGTCTTGTTCAAGACTCACCACTTTGCGTGTCACATTGATAGATCATCATGTGCGAGAGGAGGCCCAGCAGATGTATCGGTCCTTGCAGACTCATATTCCAGTCCTCGGCATCAACTCTCCTTCGCTTTCGCACTTGGATGTTGAATTGTACAATACCCCGGGCCCACTCTACATGTCGGTCTTGATCGATATCATATCGGCGTTGCCGTTGCTGGAATTTCTGCGCATTTGTTTGTTTCCCAGCAGCCCCGTTGATGATGGCACTCCGCTGCCCTGTTTTTCATCGCCGGGGCTACAGACGTTGGAATATTATGGGGACAGCTCAGCCATAATCCCCTTTTTTACCTGGATCCTCTCGGCGCCCATCCTGCCAATCTTCAAATCGTTGACGCTTCACACCAACATTACCGGTGTTAATGAGCCGATAGAAGTGTATCTCCAACGCGTGGGTCCCAAAATCGAGTTCCTTGAGCTTGCAGTGTGGTCAGGTATGTCCGGATCTCCCACACCACAACACAGACAATTCTCAACCTTTTCCCCCTCCCGCAGATAACAGAGATCTAGACATCGCTTTTGAAGTCTCACGCATGGTCCAATATTGCTGCGAACTCCGCGATCTCACATTAAAGACGGGTCAGGGTGCCTCAGATATCCCTACTTTTCTCGGCACCATCTCGTCGTCCCGGTTGGCCACACTCCGTGTATCGGTGGGCGGCGTCGAGGTGGATGAAGTATTGCCTTGGAACCTGATCGATCAGGCCCTTGCCAATCCTCAATTCCACGCTTTGGAGAGCTTCTCTCTTTTGCGTGCTTCGGGGACCTGGGTGAATATTTTCCTGATTAATCCGGAACTCAAGTCACGTATGCCTCTGGCCAATGCTCGTGGGATTCTCGACTGATCCCTTCCGATGGTGAGCACGGTCGGTGTATCCATCTTACACCCGCGAACTTCGTTGGCACTGACTTTCGATATTTTAGATGTGCATATATGAATATAATCCCTACGGTTTCCATCGCTCGGCACCCTTCGGGGAAAATTTGTCCTAGTTCAACATCCTGTATCAGTGATTTCGTTGGCCGCGTGTGCGTTTGCGTGTGCGTGAGGATCGGTTCTGAAAAATCTTATGACATGAATAAATCACTGCATTTCGACCACGATTATAATCCGACTGAACTGCCCAGCTTGAAACCGGTTGTTCAAGTCCAATAACGAATTTAAGAAGGAATAAAAGACATTCATTAACCTGGCAGTGTACCTGATCGGCACGTATGTATATCACTTTCTGAAAGTAGATTTTCTCTAGAAGGCTATCTCCACGTTCACCATTTTGTTGTCGTTTGAATCCAAGTGGCAGTGCAAAGACGCTCCCGCCAAACATGTACACATTGAGGCGCTCTTGTCCATAACCGCCACCATCTTGCAGACTCATGCAGGATTTCGCACAGGAACTCGTCGATCAGATCATCGATTACATAGGACCCAGCAATAAAGCAGATGTAGCCGCATGCGGCCTTGTCTGCAGGCGATGGCTCCCTCGCAGCCGATTCCACTTATTCTCCAGCATCACACTGTCCGACTCGGAATCTGACCAGCAGAATGTTGATTCTTTCTTCCCTCTTCTCGACACTTCATCCTCTCTGCTTCTCTCCTTCGTCCAAGTGCTGACCCTGCACTTCTGCGGACAGTCTTTCGATGACGCGCACATGGCTACGCTAGTCCAGTCTTGTCCAAGGCTCACCACTCTGCGTGTTAAAATGGTAGACGATACTCTTGGTTCAACAAAGCTGCACCAGATTTTTCGGTCCCTCCAGATTCACATTCCAGTCCTCGGCATCAACTCTACCTCGCTTTCACGCCTTTGTGTGAAAGTTGATGCCGATATCCCACTGTCGATATTGGTCGATATTATATCAGCGCTGCCGCTGCTGGAATTCTTGCTTATTTATTCATTTCCTGACAGCATTGTTCATGATGGAAGTCCGCTGCCCTGTTTTTCATCGCCACGGCTACAAACGTTGGAATGTCAAGGGGACAACTCAGCCAGCCCCTTTTTTTCTTGGATCCTCTCGGCATCCTTCCTCCCAATCTTCAAGTCGTTGACGCTTTACACCGAAATTACCGGCGTTAATGATCCGATAGAATTGTATCTCCAACGCGCGGGCCCGGAAATCGAGTTCCTATCGCTTACCGTGTGGGCATGTATGTCTGGATCTCCCACTGCAACGCAGACAATTCTCAACCTTTCCCCCCTCCCGCAGATAACGGAGATCTAGACATCGCTTTTGCAGTCTCACGCATGGCCCAATACTGCTGCGAGCTCCGCGACCTCACATTAATGATGGGTCGGAGTGCCTCAGACATCCTTACTCTTCTCAGCGCTATATCATCGTCCCGGCTGGCCACACTCCGTATATCGGTGGGCGTCACCCAGGGGGATGGAGTATTGCCTTGGAACTTGATCGATCAGGCCCTTGCCAACCCTCAGTTTCGCGCTTTGGAAAGCTTCTCTCTTTTGCGTCCTGCAGGGAACTGGGAGAATATTTTCCTGATTAATCCGGAATTCAAGTCACGTATGCCTCTGGCCAATGCTCGTGGGATTCTCGACTGATTCCTTCCAATGGTGAGCACGTTCGATGTATTCATCTTACACCCGTGAACTTCGTTGACACTGACTTTCGATATTTTAGATATGCATATATGAATATAATCTCTACGGTTTCCATCGCTCGGCACCCTTCGGGGAAAATTTGTCCACTTTCAGTATTCAACATCCTGTATCAGTGATTTCGTTCGCCGCGTGTGCGCGTGAACTTCTGTCCTGAAAATCTTGTGGCATGAATAATCCACATTACTGCATCTTGACCACTGTTTCATCAGCACAATCCGATTGAACTGCCCAGCTTGAAACCGGCTGTTCAACTAACAAGTCCCATAACAAATTTAAGAACGAACAAAAGACATTCATTCCCCAGGCAGTGTACCTAATCGGGGCGAAGTTTCACGTATATCACTTTTCTGTAAGTAGATTTTCTCTAGAAGGCCATCTACTGGCCATCTCCACGTCCACCGTTTTGTTCTCCGTCGTTGAATCCAAGTGGCAGTGCAAAGACGGTCCCGCCAAACATGTGCACAGTGCCAAGTGTCTCTTATCCAAAACTGCCACCATCTCGTGAACCCATGCAGAATCTCGCACAGGAACTTGTCGATGAGATAATCGATAACGTAGGATCTCCCAGTTACAATAAAAGAGATGTGGCGACATGCGGCCTTGTCTGCAGAGGATGGCTCCCTCGCAGCCGATTCCGCTTGTTCTCCAGCATCACACTGTCCAACTCGGGATCGGGCGGGCATAATGTTGATTCTTTCTTCCATCTTCTCGACACCTCATCCCATCCGCTTCTCTCTTTTGTCGAAGCGCTAGAACTCGATTTCACCGCGGGGCCTTTCGATGACGCGCAGATGGTTAGGCTGCATCATTGTCCGAGGCTCACCGATCTCCGCGTTAAAGTGGGCACTCCGGAAAGAGAGAGCAAGGCGGTTCATCGGGCCCTGCAGATTCACATTCCTCTCCTCAGCATCAACTCTGTCTTGCTATCACGCTTCGACGTTGAGACAAACGTGCATATCCGACTGTCGGCTTTAATCGATATCGTATCAGCAATCCCGTTGTTGAAATTTCTGCGGATTTCTTGTGTTGCCATCGTTCATAATGGAAGGATATTACCGCCTTGTTCCTTGCCGCACCTAAAAGCGTTGGAAATTTATGGTGATCGCAACTCAGCCAACCCGTTTTTTACCTGGATACTCTCGGCGCCCATCCTCCCGATCTTCAAGTCGTTGACGCTTCGGACCGTAATCGACGGTGTCAATGATCCGATAGAAGTGTATCTTCAACGCGCGGGCCCAGCGATCGAGTTCCTTGCGCTTGAAGTATTCGAAAGTATGTCTGAATCTCCCGAACTAAAGCGCAGACAATTCTCAACGTTTTGTTCCGCAGCTATTGGCCACGACACTTTTGAACGAAGAGCCCTTGGATATTGCTGCGAACTCCGTCACCTCAAAATAGAGATAGCGCAGCTTCGGGCAGACATCCTTACTCTTCTCAACGCCATCTCATCGCCTCGCCTTGCCACACTCGAATTTATTGTGATGTGTGGCGACCGGGATGAAGTAGCCGTGCCTTGGAACCTGATCGATCAGGCCCTTGCACAACCTCTATTTTGTGCTCTACAAAACTTTTCTCTTGTGCGCAGGGATGCTTGGTTTAGATCTTTGGCACCCGAAGCAAAGTCGCAGATGCCTCTGGCCAACGCTCGTGGAATTTTTCCTGACCTTGCGTAAATTATTCAAATTCCCGGTCGTACGTTACAAGTCGTGTAAAATAGTACTCGTTTAATAGCTTGCAGTGTGCGGCAAGGAAACGCCACGTCACACGTTCAGTAAGCGGTACGTGCTCCTGAGCAGATAATAGCACAGGGCGGTTTGTACAGAAGATCGAGCATGAGACTTCAGCCAGAAGCACATTCTGCAGCATGTCCCGGTTAGGCAAGCCAGTGAGCGTCGTGAGCAAGAGACGTTGGCGGCCGGCGATGGAAAGGCGAGGGAACGCGAAGGAAGAACGGAAGGGCGAAGGGGGACGGCGCGCCGGAGGAGCCTGAAAGCGTAGAAGACCTTCGCGAGCAGCGCAAACGTCTCAAAGAAAAGCGATGCTGTGGGCTCAAAGACGTCACAGCAAGGTGACAGAACTAGGTCGACGCGCCGCGAGGACATCTTCGGCGACGTGCGCATGTTTTTCATCTTCATGTCCGTGTGCCAATCTTCGGCTGTCTTCGCGAGAAAGGAGAGAGGTCCTAAAAGGACGTCCCGGCCGACTCGAGCAAGAGCCACTTAGTCATCACCTGCTTGACCGCCTCGTCCATGCAGCCCTTGAAATGCAGAGGCGCGATTTTGTCCATGTAAGGAGCCCGCGGACCATCTTCATCTGCGCGGGTCCGACCACTTATCCACCACCAACCCGCCCGACGACTCCAAGTCGCGCTGCGCAATCTCGATCGTACAGATGATGTGCTCTGTGAGCTCCTCGAGCAGATAGATCCCGCCATCGCTCGCCGGTCTCGGGCTCGGAGCGATCGCGCAGGTGGCACGTCTGGTGCGAGACCCATAGCACTGATAGCGCATCTGGTGCGAGACAGACTTGGCGCTGACCACATTGATTAAGGCCGTGTCGACCTCTTCGCCCACTCCGTTCTCCTCCCACACCCACCGGCCAGTGCTGTACCCCGACTCCTGCGTTCTCCAGAATCCAAGCACTCCCGTTCTGATGCGGAATTGCAGCGGGGCCTTGAGGGTGCTGATCCCCGACGCACATATTCATACATCGAAGAGCGTGCTCGGCGCGGGACTCATCACAGGGAGGATGACGTTCGCAAAGCTCTTGATATACTCCTTCTGCGGAATGCTCTCCGTTCTCGCTTGGGGTGCGGTGCCGCTGGATCGAAGCGCTATGCACCTCAGTCGAGATGTATGATGTGGCCGCAGAAGGACGCGTGGAACACGATATAGGTGAACTGGGGCGGGAAGCTAACGCTTCCGCTTGCGAGGACGGGAGGTTGCTGATGGCGGTGCACGGACGCGGGACTGGATCATCAGATACTCTTCGTCAGATTCTCTTCGCAGACGATGCACGTCCCATACGACACCTGGTCCTCCGGCGCCACCATGTCCTCAAAGTACAAGGCTATCCTGCCGCGCCTCCATCTACTCTGGTGCGCTTTCGCTGCGTTCCCGGATCCGGCGCGTGCGCAAGCATCAGACCGAGCACCCGCCGCCCGCTGTGTACATCCACGCGATCTGCGTGGGAACCCACTCGACGCGCGCGCTACGACCTGTACTTCTCGTGGCGCTCGAATCCGTACACGACGTCCACGGGGTTCTTCTCCTCCTCGAACGTCTCCACGACGCTCAGGTGGCTGAAGGTCGTCCCGCGCTCGACCAGCAGATGATAGACTTGAATCGCAACGTCTGATCCAAAATCGCCTCGGTCAGGATGAGGATCCCTATACGGCGCGTGACGGTACCAGCAGGAGCGCCTCGGACTCCAAGTCCGCTGCGATGATGGTGGTGGTGAATAGGTGGTTTCTGGTGCAGGTGCGTGAGAGGGACGTGGTGCGCTGCGGGGCACATTGGCTGGCGGACGAGGAGGAGGCCAGAGAGGAGGTCGCAAACGAGGACGAGGCAGGGGAGAGTGATCGGCCATGGCTTCGCCACGCACGTCTTCCTCCACAGGCAACGGAGGAGCATCGTCTCGGCCCCCACCCACTAGTTCCACGTGTCCTGTACACTTCGTCCAACGCCACGTCCTTGAGCTCGTGCCTCGAGGTCCCCGAGCGACTCGGGATTGGAGACCTTAGAAGTAACGGAAGCCGAGCATGATAAAGATGACGATGTTGGGGGGCGAGGAAGATTATTACGAGAACCGTCCGGGGAATGAACAGGCCCTAGTCGTCGCAGAACGCGGAGCATAAAGCCGGGTAGTAGAGAGGTCGGTGCAGATCTGCGCGACCACGACCAGCTCTAAACGAGGACGATTAGACTGGAAGAAGTACGAAAGTAAATAGGGGACGCACCCCGCAGCAGGAAGTAGATGACGATGAGGATTGCCTGCCGCAGGATGATATCGCGGGCGCTGGAGTACTCGGTCTCCTTCAACGCTTACTCTTCCAGCCTTCACAACCCGCCCTCGGGTACGCCATTGACGACCCGGTACTCGACGTCGTCGTCGAAGACCTCGGGGTGAGATTCGGCGGGTCGACCTTCGTGCGGTCGAGGGGCCCCTCCTTGAGCGTGCGCAACCGGCGCGCACGAACGCCTCCCGTAGACTTGATGACCCACGAGAACAAAAGCCTGACGTCGAAGACACCAATCACGCCGCATGCTGAGTCTCGTACTCGCCGCGCGCGTGGGGTCCCCCCACGAACACCTCTCCCGTCTTCGCGTTGCTGGCTGATATAAGTACCGGCGTTCGCTGGCTCATAGGTCGCTTGCGAGGAACCTCGGTGTGTAGGAGCGCAGACCGCTGAAGACGAAGCGCTTTGATTGTAGAGGAAGGTGTCGACGTCAGGTGCGGCGGGTGAAGGATGTTTTTGGGGCGATTCGGATGGAGAAGGCGCCGATGATACGGGAGGCGAGTTTGTGCTTCCGTGCGATATGGACTGGACGGAGGCGGAGGGGACGATAACCAGCTGAAGCGAAGAGTACTCTCCGGCTCTGTAGCCACCGCGAAGTGCTCAGCTACAGGATGCGTTAGCAGTGCCCAATGATCACGATGATCGGCACGTACCGACTGCGAGCTTGTGATCAGGCTGAATGCGTACGTCTCTTTGAGCGCAAGCCGGCTTTCCCACATCTTGTGCTGTGCCCAGTCCAGCCGCGTGTGATTCGGAGTGTCGGCGCGGTGCAAGAGCCTCGTCCACGCCGGGACAGCAGCTCCTTGGCGGTGAGGATCTCGCACAGAACGAGCGTGTTCGTGCCGAGGAGACTGCGCTTGAGGTCGACGAACACCTACTCGCTGATCACCGCGATCACTTTCTTGCGGCGCATCGTCCACCCCAAACCCATGATATCCACCACCTCCCACCCCTTCTCGCTTTGGCGCCCAATCTCCGCCACGTCCTGGTCCGCGATGAGCTCCGCATTCTCCTCAAAGCAATGGCTGTCGTCGATACAGTAGTGGCGTTTGAGCATCGGGTCGAGGGTGGGCTGGTAGAGGTCGCTCGTGCGCTCATTTGTGGGGAGAGATCGTGCGTTCATTTGGGGAGAGCTCGAGCATATCGAGGATGAAGTCTGGGTGGTGCGTGTTGAGGATGACGTATGGGCATATGCACCGATAGTGCGGCAGCTCGGACGGGACTGTTACGCGGTGCGGGCAGTTTACCACCAGCTCGTTATTGCTGGTCGACATAAGTACTCGCGGTCACTCGCGATGAGCATCGTGGCAGAGGTAACGCAGGCCGCCGACAAATGGGCACGGACGGCTTTGACTCGGAGGGGAACTTGCTGTCAACGTCGAGTGCGGCGGGTAGACGATGTTTTAGGTGCGCTGATGATCGGAGACGACTTGTGCGTCCACACGATACGAAAGGAGGTGGAGGGACCATAACCAGCTGAAGGGCGAAGCATTGTCGATGGACGAGGTAGCCCTCGCGACGTTCGCGAAGTGCGCGGCTAGAGAATATGTTAATGGAGGGCTCGATGATCACGAGCAAAGGCACATACCGACTCCGAACTTAGGCTGAACGCGTACGTCTCCTTCAGCGCAAGCCGGGGTGTTCCCTAGTGGTTATGCTGTGCCCAAGAACAGACAGTCGAGGCGCGTGCGATTCGAAGTGTCGGCGCGGCAGAGGAGCTTAGTCCGCTCCGAGAACAGCAGCTCCGGTATCAAGCCGACTGCGCTGGCCGCTTGATAATGACCGCGACGGCCTGCTTGTGGAACGTCGCGCCCGAGGCGATCTGGTCAGTAGCGCCTGCGCGATCCCGAGCAAGCGCGCCGCGTCGACTCGAGAGCCTGTCGGTGCTCATATCCGCCCATTCTTGCCGCTTTGGTGTCCGATCTCTGCCACGTCCAGGGGCGAGCACTGCGCGAGGTCTTGCTGATCCCCTCGAACGACTACCTATCGTAGTTCCATCGCACGCAGTAGTGGTCTTTCATTGAGTTGCCGGTGGAGGTCGGCCTCGTTGGCGATCGTGGGCTCATTTGGGGATATACCGTGCGTGTCGAGCATGGAGTCTGGGGCGTATGTAGCTGATATTCGAAGCTCGGGCGGGCGGGTACGCGGTGCGGGAGTTTGCCGCCGGCGGGATGTCGTTGGAGGTGGGCTTCGTGTATCGGGCTGGGTCTAGCTGCAACGCGGGTGGATGGAACGAAGGTTAATAACGCTACGTCGCCACAATCGCAGCAGCCGGCGTACCGTGTGATACAGGAGCTGGCGTTGGAGCTGGTGGTTTGTGGCATGGAAGAACCTCGACCACAATACGCAGCTGTCGTCCAGCGTGCAGTCCTTCAAAGTGTAAGTGTAAGTGAGTGGCCAGATCACTGGTGTTAGATAGACACGTACTTGCACCGGGAGCAGCTGTATCCCTACTTGAAAACGTGTCTGAATGGCCACCCCGAGATCACTCGCTCGTCCTTCCCCGCCTGGAATCCCAGCTCTGCCTGGTTCGCGCATCTGCAAGCTTGAATGGGTAGTCGGCAGATAGATATGGCCGTCAGTCCCAGAACGCGCTATACAGTTCCGAAAGCACATCGTTGCCTGCCTCCTGATAGTTGATAGCTTCACGATCTGGGCATCGTCTTGACTCGAGAAATAGATGGGAACAAGATCGGTTTAAATTTTGGCGGTCGGCTGCACAGATGCATGGAAGAAGAAGGCAGGTGTCCTGAAGAAAAGACGTGAGGCCCGCGGGTTCGTGGAGTCGAGCGAGGAGATATTAGCATGGACTGTATGTAATATTCCCACCCGGCATCTTCCGGATCTGATATTCCTCTTTTTCCCATGTCCTCCCGAGTCTGAGGCGTCT